>CM057819.1:7990773-8590773 GCA_030067965.1 Latrodectus elegans | reverse complement strand
ATGCTTTTTTTAAGTACGGGTGCTTTCAGGATTTCCTGCATTATTCATGAAATGATAAAAAACGAAGCACACAACAGCAAAAGAATTGGTAAGCAAAGTGGAGGAGCAACATCAGTAAAGGAGTGGGCCGCCAGGTCGTACACTCCTTCACTTTTCCTGCCCCTCTGAAAACAAAGAGTTATATCGATCGCAACATTCTCCTCCCCCCTCCAGCAAGGGAAAAGTAGGCGACCTTCCTTCCCATAAAAGGCAGCAGACTGTCTGTCTGGGGAGACGACCACCACGCGGATGAAGACGCCCTATTCTCCGGCGGATGTTAGGGTCGCGTGGCCCACGGCACTCCCGGAAGTGCCTCCCCACCATTTACCACCCATCAACAACCTCTCGTAATAACAAGGGCGGCGACAGGCGCTGCATCTGCCCCGTCTTGCATAAAATTATGAAACACGGGGGAGTTACGCAGCAAAATGTAACAAAAGTGATTACTTTTTTTTTTATAAAAGTGTACAACTAAGATATTTATGATCGTTCTAATTTCATGAATATTAAGTATAAGGAATTGAACTCACGAGCTGTTAATCTAAAGGTTAACCAACCATTTGAATACCAGCTCATCTAAATAAAGTATTTGTACAAATGGATTAACACTGATGCCTTGTTAACTTAATGACATCCAAATTTATTAAGCAATATTCATTACATTTCAACAAATGCACAATATTATACAATTTCGGACTTTAAATTCCTTTTTATTTTTTTAAACGTACTATAAGTAGCAAAATAATTTTTATAAACAATCCTTTTCAATGTAGCTTCTGATAATCTCTGATGTAGCAGTCATTGGCAGAACATTTTTCGTAAACCTAGGTCTTGCGGGAAGTGGAATGATTAGCGTTGTTCTTCCACAGTTCGTGGGTTTGATTCCTATCGCATGCAGACACGTTTATAGAGGTCATAAATACACTTTAACGGCAAACGTAATTTCGAGGCGTTGGTCGAATTCCATAACGTCTAATTCACGCAGAATGCATGCAAGAAGTGTTTTGAGATGGACTTTATGGAAAAGGGCTTATGGACACTTATGGAAGGGAGATAATTCCTTCCAATTTTTAATATACTTGAACTCAAATTGATTTCAATGATATATTGTGCCAATAAGCAGTTTTAATATTAATTTCCTTTAAGCTCAAGAATTATTGAAGAAACATCGGGATCAACAATCTCATTGTTCAAGAACTGAACTAGAATTTTCCCATGCAATCGAAGAAAAATGTCACATGAATCTGAAGCATTAGGATATTATTTATAATTATGTTAAGAGAAAAATTAAACAATGACAAATAAAAATCTAATATAAAGAGCTAAAATTCGTGCCAATAAAATCGCTTTAAAATAAATGCCATTTCAGTTTTGAAATTTGCAAATGGCAATAAAAACGCATTAAGCAAATTTCGCTCGACATTAGTTCCTGTTCGTTGATTTCGGCTAGAAATCCTACATCTTCGTTTCGCAACGAGCGTGCCATATCGCCGGCCTACTGCGGCCAGGTAGACGAACATCCTGCAGTCGACGGGGAAAGAAAGGGTATCGAACGCATCTCCCGCCGAGGACCTCACAGCTGCGGCTGGCAATCTGCCCACTTCTCGCCACGGGGAATGGTTCTTTTTTTTTTCTCCCGTCGATTTCCGAAGGATGGATGCGTTCAGGCAGCTGGGAAGTTGGCGCTGCAGCGATTTAACGACTTTTTTTTTTTTTTTTTTTTTTTTTTTTTTTAAAGTTTCAAAATACTTGACTATCAAATATTTAAATTTCGAGAAAGAAACAGTATGGAGTGAACTTTTTATAATCACGCTTCAAAAATAAACGCACAGCTATTTACATAAGTCAAGATTCTCATTTTTATATATTTTTGTAAATATAGGATTATATAAATATATAAAGAAAATCGAATTAAAATTTAATGAATTTCTTAATTAATACTAAACATTTGGAGTTCTATTTGCTGTTTTTCATTCAATATCATCGAATTTCTTTAGAATTATGCAAATAACTAATCTCACTTTTATGATTCGACGTTAGCGGACAAGTGTACTTTAAATATTAAAAATAATAAAAAAAAACTTTAAATCTTTTCCTTACCAATTTAAACTATCCACAAAATGGATGTTTCGTCTCGTCTTTCTCATTTTGCTTTTTCTTCTGTTCTCTATTGTAGACGTGTTCAATTCTAAAAGCAATATCGTAAAATATTTGTAAACTAATTATTTAGAACGGGTAATTGTCATGGTTTTGAAAACTTTTACGAACAGAAAAAAATTATAATTAAAAACATTTCTTTATTACTGGCAAAAATAATGTATGGATTTTTTTTCTCATCGCCGACAACACTTAGACATTCGATGGTGATTTTCGGCTACTTTGCTGCCGCTAGAAGAATGCGATTTTAAGACAAGAGCAAATTCGTCGACAAGTCGGGCTGATGACGCTGTCTCAATATGATATGGCATAGATGAAACGTTATATGACATCATGGATACTTAAACCAAAGTTAATTGTAATAACGGCGCTTGGTTTGGTTTGTGGCTCAACGTTTTTTTTTTTTTTTTTTTTTTTTTGGTAATTATGGTCTCAACTATAACGAAGGGGAAAAAAACTTTATGGGTAAAAAATACGTTAGTTTTTAAATATTGCCATACATTGAGAAAAGTTAAATAAGATCGATTTTCCAAAAGTAACTAGTCCAAGAATTAAAGCCCCCGTCCTATTTTCGAGCAAACTAAATCCTATTTAAGAGGTAGTTTATCAAGAAATATATTTCAAACTAGCTCCACATTCCTATAGACGTACATTTTATATACGGTCAGCATCGTTTACGAATTTTAGGCAATAAATTGTGTTCTGTTAAGTTTTAGCTAATGAGTAGGTATTGTACTAACAAGAAACAGTTATAATTTTAATAAAAACAAAATTGATATTAAATAAACAAAACAAGTTAAAACCGGAGCTGATAGTGGAAAAAATTATAAAAATTGCGAATATATTTAAGAAATATTAAAGTACTTACTCAATAAATGATGTACCTAGGATATTTAATACACATTTTTATAGGACATTTGCGCCATATTTTAAAATAATGATTTGTATTTTAATATAATAACTTAAATAGACAATTATTTTAGAAATTTTATATAATCTCTAATGCAAAAAATTAATATTTAAAGTGAAGATTAGTAAATTTAAGTACCTTAATGTCTGGAAACGTCTTAAGTCATTCCCACTGATGAGTCATTAACGCCCACTTAATTACTTTATTGCGGTATGTAAAAGGGATTGGAAGAGTGAAAATAATGTAGAACTTTCATAATACCCAGAAATGCTAAACCTGTATCCCCAGTTAAAGAAATTATTAAGAAAATACACAGGGAGGTAATAACAAATTAAAACTACTTAGATTCTAATTTAGGGCAAAAAATTTCTTTTTCACTAAACCTTTTTACTTCCGATAGCAAGGCGACCGTGAATTGCATTGTTCTCGTCATCAAAGGCAGTGAGTTCGAATCTTAATGCAATCGAAGATCCGTCATGTTCGCTGATGATGGATGGATCATGTAAAACATGTCGCAATATCGTCCATGTGAAATGATATATCTTGGGAGTAGCAAGACAAGTCTGAGGATCTGCTTTGTCCCTATCATACAATGAGAACCCACTCACATTCTGGATTACGACGATATTCTACTATAAGCAGAAGCCGTCGTTTCTGCCCCTTTTGCTTAACAGCAAGACTTGGTGGCCTCGTAGCCAATCATCCATGTATTGAAATAACCGAGATAGCGAAAAATTGCATTTCGAAGCATTCACACGATTCAAAATTTGATGTCATTCATTTTCGAGAAAGCAACATATCACTTTCATGCAATTTATAACTCAACTGTTGCGATAGTTCACAATATAGTGCGACTATTATACATATTAACCTCGTTTAGTATGTATAAATTCATAAATATACTTTCAACATTTCCCATTTAAAGCTAAATTTCTATGCTGCCACACACGATATTTCACACATCCCCAGATGTACATTTAGAGCTTGTAATGGCTAACTTAGTATGCCGCAGCAGTTTTTAACAAAAGCGGTTGCTAATACAGTGTTTCACCAAGAAATTACAGTAATTCTGCTTCCGTAATTTCAGTCCACTTTAGCAGTAATTTTGAAATTCTCTTTAAAACTTCGACGGCTGATTTTAAATATCCTTCCAGTACATTTAAACCGAAGAGTAATTTTAACCTCCTATTCAAAGAAACAGATAGCGTGGCATTTGTAAGTAATGGCCATGCTTCAGTTATCTTAAAATGACGGCTAGACATGCTTCAATTGTGGAACCATTCATAGCACAATAAGGAGTGCAGCATCCATAAATCTCTGCCCATACTACAAGCAAAGGGGCAAGAGCCCGATAAAATAGATGCCATTACAATCGATTCAATCACCAGGAATGGTTTGAAATACTCACACGGAAGGATAGAAATAAGCAATGGTAAGCTGCATTTGATTGAAATCATCAGGGCACCCCATTTTATGAAAACGCCACTTTTGCAGAGGGGAGGGGAGGAGCACAGACCCATTCAATTCCACTGAAGACAACCACGTGCGCAACCATCTGTCACACAAGAAAAAGCAGCAACTACTTTCCACTCTTTTCCGGTCAGGATGAGGAGGGAGGGAGGCTAAAATAGGAAATGGTGTAAAGAACGAAAAAGAATCAACTCGCGTTCGAAGAAAAAGGGAAAGAGAAGAGGCAGTTATCAAAACGAATGAATGGCGTGCAAATTTGAAGAGTGGCACGTGCCCCCATTTCGCTCTTCCGTCCATCCCGCACCTCCTTCACCCCGCCCGCCGGAGGTGCTGGTTCGTGTTGCAATAATAGCATCATGCACGAGATGGCAACCCACTCTCAGGAAGCCGCCACGGAATTTCAGCCTGATTAAGATGCTTTTAGGCGCTGCCTTTCCCCCTGCAACGAAATCGATTGAAAATTTCAATACTTATACGTAATCAAGTTAACTGTGACCGACGTGACGATTTTGACAAGCGAGAACGGAGCGAGCGGATAGAAATTTAAAAAAAAAAAAAAAAAAACACGTGATAAAGTAAGTTTGGCATGCTACTTGCAGAATACGTCACGCAGGTATAAGACCCCAAAAATCTATAAAGCTAGCGCGGGTATAAAATAGGGGGATCTGCTAGGTTCTGACAAAAATAATTTCGTAAGTTCATAAGCAATTATTTATATATGTATTTGTTTTAATATCGCTTTCTGAACTAAGGCAGTTGAATATCCATTTCAGACATTGCCTCACGGTAGGACTTTTCATAGATAGTAGGCCTTATGTAAAAGTGGCAAAGGAAGAATCCCGGAAACTCCAGCATCATACTCGACAGACGTGCCTGTAAAAGCCATCTCCCGCTGTGCAACAGTGGCTGGGTAGCCGGGACATGGGCTCGAAGACAACCACCAGGCAACAATGTGAGTTTGCAAATATTTGCATGTATATTTATGTGTATATACTTACTAAAAACAACCTTTCTTAATAAGAAAGAAAACTCTATTATCTAAGAACGATTTATCCGTCTTGCAAAATATTCGAGATATCTAAATTCAAAGACTTCCATTTCTTAAAAAAAATGTTCTTAATCTAAAGAATGTTTTTCATACAGATTTTTTAAACGCAGATATTTTTTTCCATTTTCAATGTGTATATTATTCTAAATAATAAATGTGTTTTACACATTGTGTATTTAAATTACACTAATTTCTCTTTCTCCACAGTTTCGTGGAATAACCCCGAGTCTCGTCATTATACAATCAGGTTTTCTTTGTCACTCAACGGCCAATTACACTGAGTTCTACAGTTTAAGTTAGATTCCGAACTACATCGAACATCCACACGTGAGGTGTGTGAATCGAACCCACGAAATAGTGAAACGAAAGTCAGGAAGCTGTCAGTTCAGCGCAGACTGCATTTTAATGTATATAGACACACTAAGCGGAACACCTGATCTGCATCTTAGGTTATCCACCACGTAATATATCTGGTTGTGAGAGTTGCCACGAAATTTAAGAATATTAAATTTCAGTAGATCTAAGATTTGAAATTAAAATTTTGATAGAAATATAAAATCACCGACAAAACATTGACAGAATTTTCACTATGGGGAGATGATGACATGAGGTAGATAAATATTGCACTAATATCGTAAAAATACAAATTAGTTATCTTCATCTTGGTTATAACTGTGCCGATATAAGTAGACAATAACATAAATATACAGGCAATATAATTGTTTCAGTAGAAGAATGTAAAAAAGAGCAAATAAATGTACAACAGATATACAATATATAACCCTCTCATGTTTTAACTACGTTTCTCACGCCATAAAATATATATATTGTAGAGAGCGGTCTTTTGACCATTCATCGAACGTTGTTTTCCAGGAAATCACATATCGCAAAGGAATAATCCCGGAAAACTCTCCAGTACTCACTCTGATAGATTCGCCTTCACAAAGCTGAAACGCAAAATCTCGTTTACATGATGCTAACTCTTCATACTTAGGACATGTGAATAGGATCTATATACGAGAAATCGATGACTTAAAATGGACTTTGATTAGGGTACCACAAGTATATTGTCCCTAAGTGCTCTGTCATGTGTATCATACAATAATTGCTATATAATAAAATTTTAAGAGTGCTATTTTACACTCTAGTTTAAAATATAAAATAGATAAAAAATGTGCAAAATAAATTTAAAGTACACTTAGCAAAAGTTTCTTCCCCAACCCCTACTAAGAGCTAAATCAGCATTTAAAAATTGTGACGAATTAAAATCTCTTTTTATTAAACACACACTAATCACGCTAAAAAAAATCCTCTATAACTGATACACAGTGTGTAACGTTACAGACCAAAATAAACAATTTTCGCTAATTATAACGGAATAAACAATTACTTCATGATTAAGCCAAAGTGAGATAATGTATTTAAATACAAAATCATTTCGGGGAACGATCAAAACAACAGAACTTACATTTTCTCGGTCGTTACAGAAATCATCTACCCATTCGAAATCAGCATTCAAAAATAAAAGCTTTGGCCACTTTCACAATCGCAAATTTAATCGAGCGTTGAAAAAAATAGAAAATAAATAAGCTCTTATCAGATATAAGGCTGGACACACAATGGTAGGCGATACGCCGACTTATCAGACCCAGTGAATTCCTCCTGTCCCTTCCCGTCATTTCATATGAAACGCCTCTGAACAATCAGTCACTTAATATTATGAGAGTCACTGTAACCGACTTAAGATTTCGCCAATAATTGATATATGCAGCAAAATAAAAATTTATATTTGCAACCAAAAAATGGTAAAAATAAGTGCATGAAAAGATTTCATTTTCTTAAAGGATGATTGGTAAAGACTCATTCGCGCTATCGAGATCATTCAAATTATTACACGCATCCATACTCAATGTAGCTGAGGTTTGCTTGTTTGTCACTCAACGGTCATTTTTTGCACACGAGGACTCATTAGACCGGAACCTACGTTTTAAAATGGATTCCAAAACACCACCAACATCCACGTTCAAGGTGGGATTCGAACCCACGAACTGTAGATTCGAAGGCAACAGCGCTAACCTCTCGGCTGCCATCTCCGCCCACTGGATGTGGGAATCAAATAAATGATCTATTGAACCGAATAACTAAGAACTAGCCATTTCGTGGCTAGCTCTGCTGATTCAAGAGCGACCCACCTTGCAATAAGTAAATGCCAATTATTTATGGAAAGTTCACCGATGCTAAACATGTTGGATTTAGATATATATTATCAAACAAAGATATAAATAATTATTTCCCTATATGCATCAGATATATAATGAACTTGTTAGATATATAAAAAATACTTTATTACAAACAGATAATGGAAATTAAATACATTTAGTAGTTTTGGACCTCTAAACTGATTTGAACTAACCCATTCATAGATTTACATTCATTTTAAAATTTGATATAAAAAATGACTAATAATAACAATAAAAAAATTACAAATAAAAAGGAAAATTTCTCGTCAAGAGTCCAAGAGGGTATCATGGTGCTTCGATACCAACAGCAAATTCTAAGTGCATTGAATACTGTGAGCTTGGACTTCGAAGCTCACAGTATTCAATGCACTTAGAATTTGCTGAAAACAATAAAATATTTCATTGAAAACAATAAATAAATTCAAAAAATAAATATTCATCCAAGTGAATTCTTTTCTTCATAGTAAAATTCTGATGATAAAAAATCTTCTCGTATTGAGTGGATACTAATTGGTTAAAATTTGTGATAATTCCAGACCGTGATAAAAACAAGCAGCTTTTCTTGCCGGGTTCAAATTCATTAATCTTACATAAGTGACGTGTTAATTTTAATTTTATAACGAAAATTTACCACAGAATAACTTAAGTGGTAAATTTTCGTTTAAAATTAACACGACACTAAATATATAGTAAATTTTCATTTTATATCGAAAATATTCATAATTAAATAGTATCACATTTGACAACGAAATACATTACTCATTAAATTCGAACAAAAAAACATAAAATTCAGAAATACACTATTTTTTTTTCAAAGCAATTTTTTTGGAACATTTTAAATATCCTTTTCTATTACTTTTAATCACAAAGCAATTGTTTCTTTCGTTCCAGTTCAGATCATGATTACGCCACTTTATAACAATTCTCGTTGGTCTAAAATATCCACGACGTCAAAGAATGTTTCAGCTACGTCATATCGTATTGAGACAACGTCGTACATCCGCCTTGTCGACGAATTTGCTGCCAGCCTTCCAATCGCATTTCTCGAGAGGCAGCAAACAAGGTAAAATTCACTCTCGAATGTCTGAGAATAGTGTCGAAGTCCATTTTGTTAATAAGCAAATTTTTTACATAAAGACCAAAACATCGGTTTGATATGCCGTTTTCCATTGGTTCAAGCCATTAACACAAGGACAATTGAGCAGAAGAGCAGGCAAAAGAAAAAAAAGGACAAAACATCCGCTTTATAATTAGTTTAAATTGGCAAGGACGTTTTGAATTTTCAAAAATTTCACTAATTAATATTTGTAAAGAATCTTTTAAATCTCAAGTCCTAACTAAAATACTGCTTGTTAATGCCTTGTGTGCTAATGCCAAAATTAAAATTTTTCTTTTTAAAAAATGTCTCGAAGAAAACATAGTAAATAATTAGCATTTAAATAGAAATGGCCTAACTCCACATAAATCTGTAAACTATGATTGTATAAAATTAGGTATGGCGCTATGATTCGGTAGGATGGCTGCATATAGTACTCATGCATTGTAGACAGGACAAGTCTTATATTCTAAAAAAAGCTTTGGTTTATCCTTCAACAATCATTTGTAGCAGACGAGGACTGATTACATGGGGATTAAGTGTCTAAAGTGAGTCCCAAGCCACTATAAGAAACCAAGTTGAATCTGAAATTGGAAGTCACGCGGGACTCGACCAAATACTGAAACATGAAAAATGGAATGGTTTATTAAATACCAATTCTAAATTAGAACTGAAATAATAGTGCGTCAGTGGTTTGCATTCGTTAAGAAAGTGGAGACCGATTTCATTCGAAGATGAGGCACTTTCTAGAAGGCAATGTTCCTTACACACATCTACTGGCACAAATGAAGTATATTTTTGTTACCAGTTTCGTATAATCTATTCGAAGGTCAAATATTATACCAAAATGTGCTAAACTTCCCACATATCTTTGTGCTTAATATGCCACAGAAACAATACACCAAAACACACAAGTCAACAGATTTTATCGCTTCAACTTCATACACAAAACATTTTAACTTGACAGTTTAAGTCTTCGGCTAGTGTACAAGTTCAACGAACTTAAAGAATCACGAGTCCGTCATTGTGTGGCCATATTTTCCACCACTAGATGTCGTAATCTTTTACAGAACTGCGAATTTATAAAAAAAAAATGTTTTTTTCCAATTTACATTTCCATACACAGGAATTGCTATGAGGACATAAAAGAAGACTAAGACGTGGCACGCATCAAGTTTTCAGCTCACGCGAACTTTTAAAAATTATAGAAATGGTTATTCTATACTGAAAGATGATATTAAAAATTCAAAATTCGTTTACGACAAAAAAGATTTTAGATATTTCATCTTTTCGAAGAGCCAAACACAATCAGGGAAGTGCATTTGACAGTTCACGAAATTTCTTTTGAATATGTAAATTGCTCTTTTCTCTCGGAAAATTTTATTCCCTAAGAAAAAAAAAATCGTTTGCGCTTTCACTTCAGTGCCTCAGGGCATACTTCTCATCCAAACGATCACTTTCTCCATCACTATAAAAAAAATCAAACTTCTTCCCTCGAAGAGCATCAATCCTTCATGGTTCGCAGTTAGAAAAAAGACGCGTGGAGGATGAAAACGATGACACGAGCAGCGAACAAAAGAAAGGAAGCGGCCGATGAATCAAAAGAAAGAAAGGAAGTGAAGAGGGAAAAATCTCAGAGCTATTCCAGTAATTAAAAACCACTTAATTGCGCCGAAGAAAGGGTATGGAAGATAACAGTATTCAGACAAAATATTCTTGCAACAGACAAGAATTTTTTTCTTTTTCCAAACCATGTCAAAAGCTTTTACGTGGAAACAAGATTTAAAATTCTTTTTCTTTAACAGAGAATTCTGAATCCTATCCATCCCCCCCAACTCTTCCAAAATGTAAAAGGCGAACCAATTTTCTTCAAGTCTTTTATCCTTAAAAGGTCTGAGAGATTTAAAAATATAAAATATTGGTAAACATGTTATATAAAATTATTAATTTCTGAAAACTTACTTAAATTTGAGAAAATACATATATAAGTTCTAAAATAAAAGCTTTAATACTTCGATTGCTTTATTTTTTTTAAAAAAAGAAAAACACTTAAAAATGCAAAATGCTATTGGAAATTATTCTGAAACATTTTATTACGTAAGGGCAAGAAAAATAAAATACTTTTGAGAAAAAAACAGTGTAACAATCAGGCTGCTTTTTTTCAAAAAAAATTTAATATACTTAAAATAAAATGTTCACGATTCTTATTATTCAATTAATAAATTAACTAGCAAAATTAAAAATACCTTACTTATATTAACAGACATTCTTCTAAAAGGGGATACCGGATTTTAACGTTACGTACTCAACCATTTTAAGATTTTTTTTAATACAAGTTTTTTCAAATACAATAAAACATAAATAAAATCTAGCCTTGTGCGTCGAAAATAGAGGAACTGCTTCACTTCCTTAATGATTTGGTTGATGAAAAATATGTAAGATTTGATTTGAAAAACATTCAATCATTTCTATATGTCAATACGAAACAAAAATATTTTTCAGATATCTGCAGTACATGAAAAATATAAATCTAATTTTTATTAGAAACAAGCAAATCCAAAAATAAAAGCAACATGTATAAATTTTTATAGGGTCCCTCAGAAATCTGATTTTACATCCCTCTATAAAGAACATGCATTAAATTAGAATTTAATGCACACTAACTTAATTGACAAAACACAAAATTATTTAAGGTTCTACATTAAAACTGAGCGAGAAACTTTTCTAGCATTGTTTACAAGTACGAGGGACCCTATAAGAATTTACATTTCACTATTTTGCTTATTCTAGTGTCAGGTAATGACGGATTACATGAAGATTAACGGGTTTAGCATCACTCCTTTTTACTCGCATTTCAACGTCATAAAATTAAATAAGGCTTATTTAATTTAAAATCCAATTACAAATATATTCTGAAAGCGTTTCTTTTTAAATTTTTTAAAGAAAGTAAATTAGAGACACTTTTAGCACAGAAAATACGAAGACTTCAAGTACTACGCAGTCAATGTAGTGGACCAGAAAATAGACGACAATGAGCAGTAGTCGCAAAGGAAGAAGCTCGCAGAACATTGATCTTTGCTCAACTGTAAGCCCCATTTTAAAAAATGGACTATGTTTTACAGCAAATTTTAAGCTTATTTCCCAAATTTTAAAATACTTAAAATAATTTTTTACTGCTTTTGGCAACATGTTAAAGCAATTTCCTTCTCTACGATTCTTTAATTAAAAAAAAAAATTAAATTCACCCATAACGAACAAACTTAGAAATTGAAACTTTTTGCACATAATCACAGTGCCAAAAAGTTAATTTCCCCACTTAACTGATAATGTAATATTTTCATTTATCATCATATCTTTATTTTGTTTAAAAACAAAATAACTATGCCCATAAAGACGTATTGGGTGTGGCTTTTCCCATGTAATTCGATGGGGGAGGAAGACAATAATTCTGCTTCTCAGTACTGGGAACCGTTAGTTTTACCCCATAACCAGACAAAGATGTAATAAATTTCGTTGCTATGAGTCACATCAAATGTCTTTTCCTGGAGGCCATTTCAAAATAAAAGTAAAATGTTATTGGAAATAGAGTTTGAAGATACAACATGATTCAGTGGCGTTAAACGAGCGACTTTCTCAGTTCTCGGTGTTTACTGTCATAGGCTTTTTTCCCCTTCTACAGCTAATCAATTTGATACCCCACAGTGAATAATTTAACATGTGATAACTTCAGTAAACTTCATATTATTTACCACAGAGTATCTTCCTGAAAAAGTTTCTCACATGTGTATTCACTTGTCGCAAGGATATTCAGAAAATTCCCAAGCACCCACAGTGACAAACAGATAGCAGCGGTGGCCTGGTTGGTTAGGACGTCATTCTCATTATCGGAAGGTAGTAAGTTCGAATCCCAACTTAACCGAATATCCATCGTGTTCGCTAATGGCAGCTGGGACGCGTATTCGCAATGTCCTCCAAGTGAAATGATACCTCTGGGTGGCAGGAAAGAGTATTGGAGATCTCCTGCTTCAAAATCACGAAGACTTCACCCGGCTGCTTCTATTTAACTGGTACAGCTCAACTCAAGGCTAAGTACAGGGAAGAATGCTGGTGCAACAGGGACTGATTGATTGATTGATTGTTTTGTCGCTCAACGGTCATCTTTTGCGCACGAGAGTTGATTAGACCGGGACCTACGGTTTAAAGTGGATTCCGAATCACTACAAACATCCATGCCCATGTGGGATTCGAACCCACGAACTTTTGAACCGAAGGCAAGAGCGCTAACCATTCGGCTGCCAGCTCGGCGTGCAACAGGGACAAACACACATGCATATAAAAGTTGAAGAGCTATATCGCTTTCTTCCGTTCATAACAGTGATAGCTTTTTCGAATCTGCGACTTTCCACTCAGAAGAATCCAATAGCCGGTCTGGTGCAAACTAAGCCATAGTCAGCTTAGGATCCAGAAGTACTAACAAAATTTTCAATATACTCATCGCTTTTTAATAGAGTTGGAACAATGGATAATGATATCTCTTCTCTCATAACGCATTACTCCGTTACTATTTCAAGAAAATATAGCGTTCGGATTTGACATTACAAAAATATAAAAGAGACCTGACGAATAAAACACAATATATCTTTCTAGAGCAGCCATATATATATATATATATATATAAATGAAAATGTAGGAATCTATTTTTTAAATTTTGGAAATTTATAGAGATTTTTCGGTTTTAAATGTGAAGGCAACTTGTTTTTTTTACGCAAATAACCAAAACAATTTTTGCAGTTCGCCATAAATTAATTGAATTCCGATGTGAAAAATCATTCTCTCTCATGTGAATTTTTTTTCTTTAACGTGCGTTCCAAGACTGCTATATAACTCGTAAACCTGACATCACGTAACCAGTTCGCAACGTAACATCGACAACCATTTCACGAAATACATAAAAGTCAAAACGAAAAATTTATGCGCAACCTACTTGCCATCGTCAATTCTTAAAAAAATATTTCTTTGGAACAATTGAAATTCAAATGATTAAAATACGATAAATCATTTGAATTCAACAATGAAATTTCAATAGCCTTTATTTAACTTGAAAAAAGCATTTTCAAGTTTTATAAGAAATCATTACTATAAGCAACAGTTGTATAAACTACCATTTAATGAACTCCACACCCAGATATCATTTCCAATTCAAACCCACTCTTTTAAAGCACTTCCGGTTACAGTAAAATATGAAAAAACACCTGCTATCGAACATATTGTAATGTCTCATACTCAGCCCTTTCGATTTCCAGAGCCTTTGAGGGGAAGGTGAGTATGGAGATAGTTTGTGCGAGGAACAGGCGGAGAAGCTGCGTTTTGTTTTGGAGATTGATACTGACTTTTGTACGCTACGGAGGCGCTAGAGTTTTAGCGAACCCAAATATGACTCTTTTGTAAATTCTTTAGTTCTTTGTTAATTAAATGTTTTTGTTTCAAAATTAGGAGTCAGTAGTTTGTTTCATAACAATATTACAAAACAAGATCAATAAAAATGTGTCCTTTCTTCTATCATGATTCCAGATAATAACGAAATCTCAATTATCGGCTGTATTCCCTCCAGTATGGAATAGCAAGAATATCAAAATGGCTTTGTTTGTTTGTTTGTCGCTCAACGGTCATTTTTTGCACACGAGGGCTAATTAGACCGGGACCTACGGCTTAAAGTGGATTCCGAACCACTACAAACATCCATGCCCAAGGTGGGATTCGAACCCACGAACTGTTGAACCGAAGGCAAGAGCGCTAACCATTCGGCTGCCAGCTCGGCATATCAAAATGGCGACGATCAGAAGAACATTTATAGGTGTAATGTTAATGAATCAAATTAATGAAATAAATTTAACAAAGGAAATTAAAAGAAACCTGTTTGTGCGTGACTGGGCATTTTGTAATAAGGTTCACAATACAATATTATTTTTTTAACTAAACCTTACATTAATCAATAGTTTCAACTAAAATAAAAATAAATACGCTTTTTTTTTTTTTTTTTACACACGATTGGATAAATACTGTACATATTATCACCTGAAATAAAATTTCAGATTATAAACATATTCGATTATGAAAATATATTTTTACAATAGAAAATTATTTTTAAAAAAGCTTTATACGATACTCTAATTTTTTTATCCGATTTTTGATAGATTCATTCTTAATTCTGTAACCTCAAAATTTAAGTAATTTCATTATACAAAAGATGAATTTAACGATGCAAACTTCACAATAAAAGTTTAAAGCTTTAAAGCATGGATTACCAAACTTTTTTCTCGTGGACCACTTTTAAAGTTTTGTTATTTTCGGTACTACCCTGCTACTACATTTTTATTGTATTCCCAAAATTCCTAAAAAATATCACCCTAAATTAAGGTTGTTAAGAAGTAAAAAAAAAGTAGCACATTTTCTTGTGTCCTATTTATTAAAATATTTGTGGTTATACAAAATTATAAGCATTTATTATTACAAACAATCAACAATGAACTCTGAAATATAAATCAACAATAAAAAAATAGCCATACTTTTTATGAGACTGGTGAGCAAATTATTAATATTTGGCATCAGTTTTCTAAGAAGTAATCTCAAATCTTCCTGTTCTGTCAATCTGCTTCTTTGTTCTGTTAACAGTTTGGCATTAAAAATTCTTTGACAAGATATAGCGAGGGAAACGCTATCAAAATTGTTCTCATCATTTCCATAGCCCAGGATATTTTTCGGGGATTTCTAAACGCAGCTAAAATATTTCATAGCCTTTTCTTTTTAATTTCACCCTTAATTCCTCGTTGGTGCTGAGCTCAAGAATCTCCTCTTCCGTTTTCTCAAATGGGGTTATGATCCATGATGGTATTTCCATCGTCAGAAGATCGTTAAATCTATTTTTGAAGTCATCATGCGGGGTATTTAAATGTTGTACGTAAGTCTGAATATCTTCATCAAGACATTCTATCTGTGACAATTGCTGAAACTGGGAGAATTCGCGCCGACTAATATTTTGCTTCATTTGTTTCAATTTACCAAGAAAAGCCGAAATTACATCCTTTGTTTTTATTAAATTAAGGCTGTTCCCTTGTAACTGCAAGTTAACGCCAATGAATTTCTTAAACAACACTGTTAAATACGCAATATCCGTTTCATATTTGGTCAAATTTTCTTTTAAATCTGGTGCTTTTGATTCCAGAAACTATCACTGATTCGAAAAGTGAGTAAAATCTCGATAAGCATGCACAACCAGCGTATTTCAATATGCAAGAGCAGTCATTTTATTCATCACACAATAGTGCAAATAAACGGGTATTCAAAGCATTAATTCTTATTTTATTAACTGCGTTAATCACAAATTGAAGTGATTGGTGCAATCTATCACTCGGACGCACGGGGGTCACTTTGCAAGTCTTGACATGTGGTGTACACTTGAACTATTATCTATTATTGCATTCAATTTTGTATTTGAACTGAGTTGCGAATATTTTTGAGTACTTACCTAGTGAATGATGCTACCTCCTTACGTTGATAGGTAAATCTAAGCCAAAATTTACGTTCTTTATTATGAAAACCAGAAAATGTTTCGTAAGTTATATTAGACGGCCACTTACAACTTGTGAATCCCTCTTTCCTTTTTACGTCTACGTGACCCCAGTGTGGTCTCCTATGGACTCCTAGGAGTCCACCTGTACCACTCTGGGAACTTATGTTTTAAAGTCATCCTTTTTTTAAAGGAGTGCATCAAGAACAATGTTTTTAATGGTTTTAACATTGAAAACTGATGTATATCTACAATTTAAGTGCCACTTTCATGGCAATATTCCCTTTGCATTTGACTGCTATATAAATTGAAACATCATCATGATCAAGCAATATTAATGGTGTACAGAAACTTATAGCGATATGAATTTAATTTTGACCACGATCATAGATGTACAATCGCCAAGTCCAATGGAAATTAAATACTTAACTAGATCATCACGCTACTCATCACCATCGTAATGAATTGAAGGTGGATTTTGACATACAAATCTAAAACAAGTTCTGAATGTTTCTTTTTAACTGATATTCAATGAACTCTTTACGGAATGTACGGAATTTAAATCAATGTTTATTAATACGACCGTAAACTTTAATCTTTAAAACCAACATGATTTAATTTTATAATCAATAAACAAAACTGTAAATTTAAAATGTGTACATTATAAGAATAGGAAGTTGAAAAAAAAAGCATTAAGCAAACATGCATTCAGAAAGATGCCATTTTTTTTCACTCGCATTCTACTTCAAAACCAAAAAGTAACTCAATGAACTCTATTTGAAATATATATGCAAATGAAGTTCAAAATCATTAAAAAAAACTGTCTTTTCTATAGATGCACAAAGAAATTCATTTGAGCAGGGAGCATTTAAAAAATAATGATAATTCTACACATTTACATCAATTCTAAAATTCTTTACAACATTTTAATACATTGATAAGAATAGCATAAAAGATATTACAAGCCTGATGAAAACGGTTTTAATTTAAAAAATCTTTCATCTTAATTGCAAACGATTACAAGTTTAAAATAGTGTTCAACATATAATCAATAGTAAATTATATTCAATCACACATTTTGGATAAAATTTTGGCAAAAAAAAAAAATCTAGGAAAAAATTAAAGAATGTTAGTTATTCGTTGATGTGAGAGTTAGTGAAAAGACTCAGTTTCTTTACACACAAAAAAATTAGCTATATTAAAATTAATAAAATAACTTTAATAAATTGTTTAAGAGCCCTTCTTGATTTAAAGATGCAGTACAAGAGATATATATTGTATTTGCAATTAACAATAAATTAAAATACACATCGACAAAAAATTCTATAGAAATCTCCACAATATTCTTTTGTACTGTGCAATATTTAAGCTCATGAAGCTCCATATATTTCTACAGTTAAATAGCAAAAATATTTATACAATAACCACAATTTTATCGTAACAGTTACCACATATTCTCTTAAAAATTAAATTAAAAATAATCAAATTATTGCTTGCATCCTAACTATCATTTACTAAAAATATTTAATATTTCTATGTACTTCAATATTATGAAATCAGTTCTGGCATCAGCAAATTAAATATCAGAGAAAGAAAAATTCAAATTACACAGTTTACTATATAAATGGCAAAATGTTTACAGGATCAAGTACTTACAGTTAAAGAGAGTATTTAAAAGTATTCTAAAAAATTAACTCTCTACAGAGAAAAAATTTATTTTACAGGTTATTTTTAAATATTTTCAAAAATAAATGAAAAATAATAATTAGAGAGGTATTGCATCCAACACTTTCTTCTATATCTGTATCAAGCCATAGTGAGAATAAATCACAATTTCAAATAAAAATTATTAAGTTTTCAAAAAAGTATCCAATAAAAATAACATGAATAGATCTAGCAATTTATAAGCAAAACATAGATATATAAACATTTAATTCTTCAAAAACATTCAGAAGCTACTTTTTAACATATAAGAGATGAATGCATACTGATAGGATTTGCTTCTATGCAGAATTTGGTTAAAATTAAAAGATATTTCACTAAAACAGTAACTGGTCTCATGTTTTCAAAAATAAAACTTTTTGGAATCAAATTCTAGCAAATTTTGCAGTTTATTATAAACATTGTTTTCGAACAAAATAGATATAACTATTTGTATAAAATATATATAAAAACAATTAAAAATATTCAATAATTTAACCTAAAAAGGTATCAGTTGGTGACAGAGCCTTTTTTAGGCAAGAAAAATAAATTGAAACTAATTATTACAATTTTGGTTTGACACAACATTCCTCACATTAATGTTTAAAATAAACTTTAAATTAAATACAGATAACATTTATTTTATCCCATTTGAATATACTAACTGTATTAAATAAGATATAAAAATTTTAAAACTATTATAGAATTACTTTTATTATATACATAAACAGCTCTTATGGCAAATTTTATAGAAAATTTTAAATTGAAAATTAGTCATAATTATAATATCAACATTATATAAGTAATTGTATAATATTGACATTACAATTATAATAATTGTGACAAAACCTCTTATAAGGTCATTTCTAGATTAGCAACCAGCCCCATAAAGGGTCTCTTGTATCCAAAGGCAAGAAAATCTTTGAGGTCTGCTCTAAATGCAAAACAGAGCAGGCTTCTCCTCAACACATCCTAGACTGTTTAAGACTCTTCAGAAAAGATATTTACTTATCCCCCTTCTGGTCCTCAATTTCCTCAGGGTCAATTATCTTTTAGACTTTGATTTTGTCAGACATTTGGAAGATAAGCCACAAGTAATTTTATACAGAAAAAATATATTAAATTGAATTTACTATTTTATTATGAACAAATTTTAACTTAAAAATACAACCTACCTGCCAAAAGGAAGAAGATGGAGCCCGTGGACTTTGCGGAGGAGTCAATTGTGAAGCCATAACAGATCATTGTTTTAAGTAATCCAATAAGAGAAACTATTCATACCATGCACATGCTGAAATAAACAAAGGTGATTTAGTAAGACAAATCAAACATTCATAAAATTTTAAGAGGAAACATCCTTAAAATGAAATTGGAGTTGTATTAATTTTTAATAGATATATAATATTTAGTTTTTAATTAAAGGTGTTTGTTTTCATGTTAGCATGTGAGTGAAAATAGGCCAGGGACCTTCAGTTTAAAAATAATTTCGAAGCACTAGAAACTTCTAACTGAAACAGGAATTGAAGCCATGAACTGTTTGAATAGAAGGCAAGAGAGTTGACAATTCTATTGTGAACTGGCAGAACTTAAAGTTGAATAAGATGTGATAAAATACTTGATTACTGCAGCTAAACATAGTATCACAAAAATATTTAATTTAGAAAATTAAGTTCAAAATTATATTTTATACTGCAAAGATAAACATTATCCTTAGATAAAAGTCACTGATTTTTTCTTTATTAAAATCTAAAAATATAAATGTAAGAAAGATTATGATATAAAGACATTTTCAAATATTTTTAGCAGACATAAAATAAAATTACAACATGAAGTTTGACATAAAATAACTATTTTTAAAAAACACCTTTTTTTGCCCATAATAGCCAATTTGCTAAGGTTTAATTTAAAACAGCCTCCATTACAAACAGTGAAACAGTATCTACTAACATTGTAACTATTCTATAAACTGATGAGCTGACGACTACAGCACTTCCAATTCAGCCATCAGAATGGAAAAATTAGTAGAGAAAAATCTTTAAATCAATTTTTTCAAATCTGGAGTGTTATTTTATTTATAAAAAGAAATAAAATAATTATTTCAATATAAAATTGAAAATTCATAAAAAAGAATAACATTAAAATGAAATTGCAAATTCAAATTTTAAATCAATACTTAAAACTAAGAAATCTTTATGGTTGATTTTCCATACAAATTGTTATATTAGCATGTAACAAATATTAAAATTTCAAAAACTCTTTAACACTCTTAGACTGTACACATAGGTTAACAAGTTAAATATCACCATAAACAAGTATATCATAACTTCAAACCATAATTTGATTTCATTTAGCTATTCACCTAATGGTCTACTTTTGCACACAAGTGATAAAAACCAAAGCCACAATTTAAAATGGATTACAAACCTCCACAAACACCTAAGTCGAAGGTAAGATTTAAACACACAATCTGTTAAAGATTTAATTGCAAACCATTTGGCTGCCAGCTCAACATCAACAATTGACTGCCACCCTGATATTCTACTAACAGAAGAATTCCACCAACCCATCTAATACTCCACAAGCAGACCTTTTCAGCACGGTAACAAAGTTTACAGTTTTGAGATGATCAAATTGGGCAAAAGTTATTACCCTGCAAATCAGGCTCTCATATCCACTAACCAAGAGCAACATTCAATTTAATGATGGAAGTCCTAAATTAACTGCAAACTGGCAGTTTCATTTGGTTTGATCGTCTCACAATGGTTACTTTTCACAAATAGAGCTAATCAATCTACGATGTCCAGTTTAAGGGGAATTCCTAGCCACTAAAAATCAACCAAGCCTTAGGGTGGATTGGTAAACTGTATTATTAAACTGTAATATAAAGTACTAACCATTCAGCAGCAAATTCAACACAATTTTGATTGTTATGGCACCAGAGACACTTCCAAACATCAGATTGTCTCACATAATAGTAAGGGAATTCTTCACTTTTAAAATAACTTCAATTTGCAAAAAGATAAAAATATTTAAGGTTACTAATATAGAGAAGATTCTTCTTACAAATGATTAAACCATTTTTTCTTTGTAATGTGTTTTAAAGTATCTTAGAATGTTTTTAATCATATGAAACAAAACAAGACAAGCAAACAAGCTTGCATTAAGCTATCAAAAAAAAAAATCTGCAATTTTTTAGGTTTTATTTATTATTTTCATGCCAAAGGATTAATTATTTGCCCACAGTCTATGATCTATGGAACTGAAGAATAGAATCAGCAGAGAGTTCAGTATTTGGAAATAAAACTTGAAATCTGGGTTCAATAATAAAACACCAGTTTATTAATAAAAGATAAGTATTTAATATTAATTATCTCAAAGATTCAACATGACCTAGTGGTAGGAAATCACTCTTTAGAGCATTATCTACATAACATTGGCACAGTACATCACTCACATAACATTGGGCTGTCATAGTGCCATGAATGCAAACTAGAGGTAACCTGAAATCATACACAATGGTACACCAAACCATGATGCAGCATTGTCCCACAGTAGGGCATTTCATAATTGCTGCAGGATTGGACCTGTCTCTACATGGACTGTACACTTGCATATGGTGACTACCATTGAAGAAACAGAAGTGTGACTCATCTAAGATAATGATCCTATGCCACTCCTCGTCCACATCATTTTAATCTGACACCATTCCAGACATTGGTCTCTATGCGTTGAGGTCAAAGGCAGTATTATTAACGGGCACCATGAGCACAGTTCACTAGCAACCAATCGACAGCAAATGGTTCTTCTCAACACGGAAGACAAGGGTGTCTTGCACATGCTACAGAATTTCAATAGAGGTGTTTTGCGGGACACCACCACCTCCCATCAAATGTGTCGATCCATGTATGCTGACGTCATTCTAGCTGCTCTTTTTAAACGTTTCACTGTTCCTTGTTCCAACCATCAGCGCCACAGCTGTTACACTGTTGACGCCTCCCGGTATCTAGGTATCTGTCACATGCAATTTGCCACAAGGAACAACCTTGGAGATACAAAAGATTGCCAATACTCCATCAGGCTTCTGATCACTAGTATAATTACATAAAATATTTTAGTGTTTAAAATGAAAGTTATGATTTATCATGGTTTGTCAACAAAAGTCAAAACACTTACAATTGCCCTTTATTTGGTTATTTTTCTTTTTGTGATTTGGTAGTTTATTACAAGAGTTTCGCCCTTAAGTCATTTTTTGCTCAAGAAAAATTAATTAAACCAGGACCTAGCTTGAAATAGATCCCAAACTATTACAAACATTCAAGTTTGTAATGGATTCAAATCTACGAAATGTCGAACTTAAAGCCAGAATGCTCAGCATTTAGCAGCCAATTTGGTACTTATCATAGGAGCTGTATCACAGTACTTAAATCTTCTACATATTACATAATGTGGTTTTTAAAATTTTAATAATTTTAAGGAAGTTTAAATTGAAAACTTGAAATAAATTATATCTTTTTATATATATTTCGAAAATTGGTAAGTCAACTTAGCATAATTACTTTATTCCACAACTAGATATATAATTTTTAAAGTATTTTAATTACGTATTTGTTGTTTTTCAAGTATGTACTGAACAAAAAGTTATCTTATATAACATGATCTTAACTAATTATAAAGAATAACAATTTTTTACACATTTCCCAACTCGTTAGATTATTACAATACCGAATTTTTCCACTTTATTGATTTAATACTATTGTCTGTTTGCCGATTAGTAATTATTAATATTGCTTGCAATGCTTTGAGTTTTTAATAACTTTCGATTAAAAAATCAAAGCCAATATTCAATTAAAAATAATTATAGCTTTTGCTAATCATATTATTAATTCTGATTACTAGTATCATTCTGAAAGTATCTTTAGAGTCTATCACCAATGCTTAGTTTTAAATGAATTATAAAAAAATTGTAAATCTTTTAAGGTGAACGAGATTAACTACTTATTACAACTTTTATGACCCATATTATTTTTAATATCTATAGATTTAGCTTGTTTATCATTCAACAGTCATTTTTTGTATGGGAGTGCTAATTATACTCAAAATTATAGTTAAAAGTGGTATCCATGGATCTTTTAAGCACCTGAGCTCAATTGTGAGATTTGATCCTTAGATTCAACATAAATTGTTGACTTAAAAGACCAAAGCACAAGCCATTTAGTTGCAATCAAAGAAAATTTGCCTTGTTGTATTTTTGTATGTAATTGTCTAGTCTTATATAATACAAAAAATATTCTAATTCTCGGAACATTCTCTAGAGCTTAAATATCTGTGTTAAACATTGGCCCAAAACTGAACTATTCCCTAAAATTTTGCCAAAGTTATAGTATACTTTACAAAGGAGTATATATAAGTTTATTGAATTATTATTTAAATATACTTAATAACAATCCTATGGAAATAAATTAAATCATAAATTAATTCCTTTTTGGTTTTTATTCTTTTTCCTAAGAGAGTTAATTCAGTTAAGAGATATACCTTTGATAAACTCCAAATATCCACATCCAAAGGTAGGGATTGAATGCAGAAACTGAGATCATTCAGCCACTCTCTTACTTTAAACTATTTTCGTGTAATATTAAATCAACATTTTAAGTTATAGTTAAATTGAAGATTAATTCTAAAACATTTGAAATTTTTCACTGTTTTAAGAAAAAGACATAATAAATGAAAAAATTATAAATTCATTCAAAAATAACATCGCTATATTTGCAATCAAAATGTAATAAAAAAACTATTATAAATGATATAAAAATGTAACGATGCTTATTAATAAAATAAGAATTTGCAATAAATTGTAAATTAATTTATTTAAATTTTGAAAAATATTGAACACTTGCTTACTTTTTAATTTAGTTTTTTCAAAAGAATTAATCAAACATTTAAAAAGAAAAACACCTTAAATGCATCTTCAAAATAAAATACTTATTTTAAATATTTTTGTTACATTAAAGTAACAAAATTGCATTAAAAGACAATGCAAGTTTTAATATAATATAATAATGAAATATTTGCATATTTAAAATGTGTGACACCTAAATTTTCAATGAATAGTGGTTATAAAATGTTACACTCACCTATAATATTCTTATTATGAACAATGTGTGGTATTTTAAGAGGTCATTACATCCAAACGCGATGGAATACCGGAAAGTAAAATAACACAAAAAGGAATATTTCTTGAATAAAAGTCAATAACGCATTCAATAAAAACACTACAAATTTGTATTAAAGCTTTTGTTTCAAGAAAGATTTGCTATTTTCTTGATAACGAAATAATTACAGCACAACATTCATTAGCCACTACACAACATCCACATCCAGAAGTTTGTGAAACAGAAGACTGAAAAAGAGAACAGTTTCAGATTCCGAATGAACACCATATGGTGATCTATAATGATTCATTCAACAAAAGCGTAATGATGTAGCGCCGTCTAGAAGCGAAAAGTGTTAAAATTTTAACCGCATATAGATGGCACTACGATACAGTCATAAAGTTGTGTAACTGTCAGAAGAAATGTAAATCTGGATACTGAGAAATTCACACAAAAATGAGTTATGAAATGAAAGTTTTAATTAAATGATGGAATTTCTAATGTCAACCAGTTAAGAAATTCTCCAAATTATTATTGAAGTGATTAACGGACAATTCGAAATTGCGAGAATCTTTAAATTATAATTAATGAAAACAATACCAACACAAATTTCATTTGATTAAATATCACTGATTATTTGTAATCCAAATATCTATATTCTTTTTTTCTTCATGAATTTAAAAAAAATTTGAATATGATTTAATTTTAAGAATGTTTTTATAGTTTATAAGCATTTATAGGGTTTTTTCCCTATGACCTCCTGATCAAGTTAAACGATTTCGGTTTCAGTGATTTTGGTTACTATGAATAACAGGAAATTTAAAAGTTCAACATAAATATTTTCCGACTATTTAAAATATCATTACATATTATTGTTGTTGTTCTCGTGTGTCAGCTAGGATGGCAAATTGGGGTGCGCTGCTTCACTTTTCTAACTGAAACCTATTTGGTGTGGAGTCCGGCTTCTTCAGTACATACATATGCCATACGGACCCGTTTATAGGGTAGGCAACCATTAACACAAGGAAAGGACAAAGACTGGATGGATAGAGAGAGAAAGTACATCCATGCCTGATTCGGGATTCGAACCCAGGACCTCCCTATCCGCAGTGAGGCACACTGACCTCTAGACAAGTTAGCCGGCATTAAATATTGTTATAAAGCTATTGAATAAAAATTTAATTGTGTATTTGCAAGGTTGCGTAAGAATTTGACTGGGATATCACTCGAGTACTAAATTTTAGTGATTAACCTGAATCATAATCATCGATTATAACTAGTTGAGGTCAAATATGAAAAAAATATTGGTTTACTTTTCGAAGTGTAAACCAGCTCAACTGATTCTGTCTGCCAATAAATAAGCAAAGAAAGAAATATTTATTTTTCGTGCGATATATTACAGTAAACAAAAACAACGCTATTCAGCTACGATTTATTTGACAATATATACACTTTATCAACAAAAAATGAAGTATTATAATTTATTAAATAAAATAAATAAAAATGGGTTGATCGGTTGTTACGCCATTCTATTTAAAATGTTTGCCCCCAAAGATAAATTAGGCTAGTATCAATGTTTTAAAGTGAATTCCAAAAACAACATAGTACATAAAAATCTATAAACATAAAAATTTTAAGGAATAAAAATAAAATTTAATTTTAAATAAATTCACGATTTTCTACAGAATTTTACATCTAGCACAAGCAAAATTAAATGTAAAATATTTATTATTTTATCGAGTGTATAATGAAAAATTCAATCATGAATATTTTAAAATTCCTATTAAAGTTGTGAGAAACACATTTTGTTTTCAATAGCTAAAATACTTTATTTAATTATAGAATTCTAATCAGGGGAAATACGTACGGATGAAAAATAAAAAAAAGTTTTTTCAGTGATTTGTCAGAAGTGAAATTCCTCCCTAATTATCTCACATTAAAGCCTTATATTATGGTCACAAAATGAATAATAGATATTCTATTTTTGCAAAATGGCATTTACCATCAACGGTATGTCATAGCAATCCAAAAAACTTCTTACTATGATCTAAATATAGACCTCGAAATCAGCACCATGAATAAACAATGATGGCAGATGATGGACATATTGAAATGACAAACTTCAAAAGAAATTTTTCATAAAGTTCAGTTTGAAAGCCATGTAATCTTTCTCAGTGTGTGTTGTAAAGAAGCTTATTTTCTTTTCATTCTTTGCAAATTATTAAACTTTTCCAAACAATAATTCAAGGTTTAATTTTCTCGACATTCCTCATAAGTACTCAATATAATGAATTTTTATTAACCTAATTATTTCCTGATTCTACAAATTTTTAATTGTGAAGTTATTTATAATTTAAACTAATTTTGTATTTACCAAATCCTCGAATAATAAGTACAGTTGAAAAAGCAATGACACGTGTAATGACTTTATTAATAACTTTTCTTGAAATTTTTTTCCCAAAACCCATCATGGGGTTACAGAACATATGCTTGTCAAAAATTGTTAGAGTTTAAAATTCTTCTATTGATGCGATGTGAAAGTTAAAGAAAGGAGCAAACTTAGTTGCCGAATTTATTCCTTTTGGGGCAGTGAATTTCCTAATAATGACGCAATATATCAGGTGACTTATTTGTTAATATCGGGGCCTCATCTCATCATTTTATTAAACATAGTTTGCTTCAATAGAAACAGGAGAAAAATACGCAAAAAGCAAATAATAAATCTCGTAAGCAACTAAATTGGTTCTTCTGTTCTGCTGAAGACAGCGGAAACATCGCCTAACGAACTGAAGACCAGCATGCATATGCATGTTAACATGTTAAAGGCTATGCAGATTCCATGCATGTTGTTTGTTGTTTCATATCCCAGATGATGTGACAAAGCTAAGCCATCTCCATAAAACCAAAAATCATTAAAAAGTCCAAAAATAGAATACGATTCTCCAAAACCTTGTTTACAGTAAAATTCAGAGTCAAGAATGCGTCTCGGGGAAGCCTGATCAGCCTTGCACCAGTGACACTCCAGAAAGACTTTCTGGCTCTGTTGAAATGAAAGGGACCTAATTGGCCACTCAAAATACGAGAAAAAGCTGTCTGCTGTATCGTGGGAATACTGATATGGTGCCGCTAACGAGGTTTTTTTCACAAAGTATCAAGAGTGGGTTGGCGAATCTCTTCAAATTGCGTTTAATTCCATCTTTTTAATAGTAAAGATTTCTGAAAACGTTAGAATAGCGTTGCCCTGCAAGGTATCAGCAGAGTCAGACTAAGCCAAGTTATCTGCAATTTCATTAGCACTCAATCAAACATGGGAAGGAACCCATTGAAAATGTATAGTGTTTAGTAGAAAGTCGTGTCACAAGGTCTTAAATATTCAAACTTGTACTAGCATTTCTAAAGCTTATGTCACCATCAGATGACTCAATATGCATACCGCTGCCAGAAATACCACCGTCGCTCTTGCTGCCATCGGTATAAATTTTTAATGCTGAACGAGGGATACTATTGTATCAAGAGCCATCTGCCTAATAAAATCTGGTGTGTATATATATATATATTCCAGATCCATCATTTAATTGCAAATGCTTGCTAAATGTTCGTAATACCATTTAATCAATGTGACGAGAAATTTGAGTGTCATTCGATCGTAGTGGAAAACGACAATGATTAGTGTACTCAACAAATTCAAAAATATGCAATCGGAAACGTAACGTAATAACATAATTATAATGACTGAATATAAATTTGTGATCATTAAATAATATAATGCAATTATATTATTATTTACAGAAATTCACTTCATTTCCTTCCAATAAAAATACTATCCATATTAAAACTGATGAATCGATTTAGTATATTACATACTCCTAAGACTATTCCGGGTATTTATTTTATTAGAAAAAATGTTTTCTTGAGAAAAGGCCAGTTATGCCAATTTCACCCAGTGAACTGATATAGATAATGATTGTTATTATTTTTCACAATTCGAAACCCACCTGCCAGGAAAACTTATCAAAATTAAAGCATAAAACTCGACAAATAAAATGCAAAAATTCATGAACAACAAAAAAAAAAAATCTTCGAGGGCAGAATTTCTGGAACGAAGGCAAAACCTCAAGGAAATAAATCTATTACATTTTATGTTAATCTTTAAATCGTTAAAAAAAAAAAAAAAAAAAAAAAAAAAAAAACACTTCCATGTCATGTAAATGAGGATGATTTGGGGGAATTATTTCTATTTAGATGTACGTCATGAAAACTGAAATTAGGATTTACGGCATTGATATCTTTACTTTTAGAATAGCTATAACATTCCATCTCAGAGCTTTATTGTTTTCAACCATAGACATAATTGGTTCTTTTTCTAGCAAGTATATTTTCTTACAGGAAAGTATTTGCCTACTGGCAGTTTTCAAATGTCCCTGGATCTGGTGATCCTTTACCCTAATTGGGTAGATAGTTTTGGTGAGTTATACTTAAATCTGGTTGGCTTAAAAATGACTTTGAGATTTTAAGGGGCAAGGCTATTGTTATTTCATGAAGTTCCTTTAGATATATTATAGTTGTTGTTAGTTACGTTCGCGTATGAATATCATGAATGCTCTTTATTGTTGGTTTGTCGATCAACGGTCATGTTTTGCACACGAGGGCTAATTAGACCTTGAATGCACTTTAAATGGAATTTTTTTATACAGCTTAAAGCTTTTGTAAGTCAGTTTAATGTATATCCCGTGAATTGACTTCCAGGAAGGCTTTTCAGAAATGGAGTAGAGTATTCATGAGTCGCAAGGAAAAACCTGGAAATTTCGCAAGCACCCACTCTGGCAGACCTGCAATATCCATCTTCAATTGTGGCTGGGTTGAAACAGGCCCTTTTTGCTCTAAAGAGCACTCTTATCACGATAAGACCTTCATTTGTAATAGCCGAGGTGGTAACTGAATAACCTCACAGCTTAACATTTCAAGAGTTCGAATCCTGCCTATGACTTGTACATTTGTAGTGGTTTAAAATCCACATGTTCAATTTGAATAAGCTCTCGTGGGCGAAGTGATCGAATTGTGACAAACAAAACCAAATTTTTTGCCGAGATGATAAACAGTCATCGTTATGGTTTTCCATTTAGTAACTCAAGGATTCGATTCTTATTTCGGACATGAATGTTTATAGCTGTTTGAAATTCAATTTAAAACATAATTCCTGATTATCTTCGCAAAGAAAAAACAACCAAAGCATAGAGTAGGGAAAAAAAATCAAACATATATTTTACAATTAATGACACAGCATAAGCACACTTAAAGTATATATTTCACTATGGAACATAAAATGTGCTTAAATGAACTTAACTTTTTGAACAAAAATTTCTTATGAAATGGACAAATTTCTGTAAATAAATTCTTTCCAAAATTATTTGCATATTACTAATCATTATGTTAATTTCATTAGATAAAATTTAAGATAACGAGTGTAAACTATGTTTCATTTCAAATGCAAAACTGTATATTTCACAAATGTTTGTCGAATTTATTTTCTTTATATCAATATCTCATACAATTTTAATTCAAAATAATTCACACTAGGAAAATATTTCCTTATATCTGAGCCATGTAATGGACAAATAACTTGAAGGCTGTTAAGACGCATCTAAATCGATTGCGTTTTTCGGTAGGACCATCAGCAGACAGTAACGTGCCGATTTCACATGTGGTATAAAGGAGAAAACCCACTCTGACAGATGTGCAGTGCAGAAATGCAGCGACTTATCAATGTTGAACAGTCACAGGATCGAATTGAGGAACTTCCGCTCCGAAGAGCGCGTGGTCTTACCAATGAAACACAATTTTTCATTTTTTTTTTAAAAAAAAGGGGTTGAAAGATAACAAAAACAAATATCCATATCTGGATTTCATTAATTTTTTATACAAGGGAACAGATATTGTTCCCATCACTGTAACTTTTGTTAAATGCAAATCTATTAATGCATTCAGTATTTTTACCCCTTGGACAAACTATCAAAGAGGAAACTAATATTCAAAAGTAAAATTTAAACAAAAGCATTAGCTCCAGTTGAACAAGAACATTGACAAGCGTAGACGAAGACGCTGAAGTAGGCGCAGTACCCTGCCCTACATATTCAGAGGGGGGGGGGACACTTTTAACATTACATAGTCGTATCTAATGTATATGTAGCATTTGAACGTGGATATTAAAATGTTTTACTATAACTTTTGGCCAATAGACTGAGCGGGGTCAAAGCCATCTGACAAGGGTTCACTATAGGTTGGTGGTAGAATAGCACCTTTCGGGGCATAAGGTCCCGGGTTCAACCCCAGTCAAAGTTGAACAAGTGAACACGTATGAAGTGCTTGTCTTCTGCATGCACACCTCCTAGGATGCGTGCTTGGGAGTTTTCCAGGTTTCTGCGATTGCAACAACTGAATACGGCCCAATGTCGAGGATAAGTCATATCAGAAAGCCATTAACATGGTGGATATTAAAATGTCTCACAATGGCCTCAGTGTCAACAAATAACAAAAGGCATTTGTACAACAGATATACTTTTAATTCTAAAACTTTTTCATAGACAGTGAGTCACACTTCCATGTTGCAAGGAAAGAACCCAGACAAATTCTCAAGCATCATAGGTAAGAATCAACCTTAGGATAACGCAGCTGTATCACTAGATGCTGTAAAGCTCTACATAGTATGGTAAAATATGAAAATAAAATTATGTGAATGGGGGTTAACAATTCAGATGAAATTCAAACAATTAGCAGTAATGTTGTAATAGAAATGTAAAACTTACAATTTGATAAATTGCTTAAAATTCAACTCCTCATTTGCAAGCAGATTTTGTTAATTTCCAAAAGAAAAACAACATTTTTTTTTAAAAAAAAAGTAAGTAACATTTAATGATTAATGAATTCCCTTCATGTTGTTTAATGTTCAAAAGTTGTTTGATAATTTTTTATCATTATTTAGATTTTTAGTGACTATTCTTAAATTCTATTTCTAAGAAAAGTATAGGTAGTATAGCAACTGTTTCAGAAAATTTTTAAAATTTTTGTTTCCTTTGTAAGAAATTTAATTTTTTAAGATTTCCTAAAAGAAAAATAATTTCTCCACTTAAAAAATTAGTACTCATAGTCAAGATATTCAGGATAATATCAAATAGTATAGTTCAAAGAAAGAGCTAATGATGAATACTTATCATTACTTCAGAAGAATGCAATAATTAGGTTAGTGTATTATTTAAATACAATATTGAATATAATTTTAAAAAAGAGATTACTTGTTTTCATTTCATACACTGGTGTGCAAAACTTAAGCAACAAGTACGTTTTCTGTCATAACTCTGCAGGAAATCATCCGATTGTCATGAAATTTGAATATGATGTACATTATTCTGTACTTAAACGATGGTAAAAGAATAATGGCGCAGAAATGAATATAAAGCTTAAAGTAGGGTATGGAACAAAAAAGGCTTTATTTGACATATAGTGGCGTTACACATGATTGCCTGAAGAAGCGTAAGTACAACTGGCAGATGTTCCCTAGTATGGGATATGCCCTCCCCTTACTTTAATTGTTGCTTGGCATCGCCTCTCCATGCTAAGCACCAGATTATCCAAGAGTTCTTGGGGTAAACGTCTCCATTCCTCCTTTAACGCTTCTTTCACCTGATGGGTGTTACCAGGAGGATACTGTCGTGTCGCAAGACGTCTCCCTAATGCATCCCACACATGCTCTATTAGATTTAGATCTGGAGAATAAGCTGGCCAGTCCATTCGTGTGATATCTTCACTTTCCAGTAGCTCTTGAACATTAGCAGTACGGTGTGGGCGGGCATTGTCATCCAAAAATATGAAGTATGGTACAATGGCCCCTCGGAACAGACGCACATGGGGTAGGATTACCTCATTGCAGTAGCTGTCTCCAGTTACAGAACCTCGATCGCAGATCTGAAGCTCAGTCCACCCGTTCAACATATGCCACCCCAGACGAGAACTCCAGGACCACCGTAACGATCTCTTTCCGCGATGTTATTAGGAGGAAATTGAGCTCCAACCTCTCTCCAGATCAACTGACGTCAAGAATCGCTTGTAGCACAAAAACGACTGTCATCTGTGAAGAGGACGCGATTCCATTGATGAGGTGTCCAGGTTTCGTGTTCTCTGCACCACTCTAAACGGTGCCGCCGATGGCAAACTTTTAAAGGTATGCAGCGTTCAGGACGTCTAGCAAATAAGCCACCTTTGTGGAGGCGTCTGGACACTGTAAATCTTGATACTTGCCGTCCTATGGCTGTGCACAGTTGCTGAGATATGGCGCTGGCTGACTGAAAACGGTTTCTTTTCGCCTGGAGGACAATGTAACGGTCATCTTTTGGTGTTGTTTTCCTTGGACGGCCACCACCAACCTTCCGAACAGCTGTACCAGTAGTTTTAAAGGCATTCCAAGCAAGAGAAGCAACACTTTTGATGATCCCGAACTCTTCGGCGATACTGGTCACACTACGCCCCTCCTCAAGCTCCCCAATCATTCTTCCTCGAGTAAAGTCGTCTAAACGATTTCTTGAAGACATGTTCCACAAAATAAATCACTTGCACTTACAGCGAATGTCTTTAACTACGGTGCTCTTCATCCTTTTATCGCAGTTTTGACCTGCGCGTGCCGACCCACAAGGTTTACGTACACTTACATCACCTATGACGTTTTATTTCGAACATTTGCATGCAAATAATCTTTCTATTGAATTACGTGTATATTATATTGCAATTTCATGGCTATCTTATACTTTGTTGGGGAGATGTGGCCGAAAAACCACTTGTTGCTTAAGTTTTGCACACCAGTGTACTTTTATGAAATGACATATTTTGGATTTTATGCAATTTTACAGCTATTCATGTGCAGTTAATTGGTAATTATTGATTGAAACTGTCATTTTCATTTTTGCATTTTATTTAAAACTGTAACAGACCCATAATAACAATATTGACAGTAGATGGCGCTGCTGCCCAATATACTTACAACATCAAATGAGATGAGTATAGAGGTGTGAGAAATGGAAGGACGAACCATCCGGTTCCTAAATACGTTTGTTTTGTACCACCCTGGTACTATGTAACCTTGATTTTATTTTATAATTATTAAATGTTTTCTTTTTGTAACTAATCTTAATTATGTGTAATGTAATAAATGTTTGTTTTTCATAACTTCCATTTTCTTACGTCGCTACAAAACCAAATACTTTTATTGCATTAAAACTATGTTTATGAAAGATCACATATTACAGGATAAAATTATTTCTTCTCATTAATAAGTCAAGACACAACTTAGATATTTATTATGAATGATTCTATTAAAAATACTTTCAAATAAAATTAATGATTTATCAATTAGTTTAGAGAGAGAGATCATGCTTTAACTTAAGTAAGTACAAAATTTTATTTCTGATCATCGCAAACTAAACACAACTCAGATATTTGCTATGATTCTTTAAAAATTACTTTCAGCAAAATTAATGATTCTGAATAATTTTACATCATGTTTACTTTAGCAAAGTATAGAAGCTTATTTCTGGTTATAGCAATTTTAAAATAAGTTTTTAATAAAATTGTATGTATTAAAGAACATTTCTCTTTAAATCAGAAAATTTTTTAATTAAATTTTGTAATCATCAAAAATGATCAGATTGAAAGAAACATGCATACAATTTATATTTTAATTAAAGGGCTATTATTATTCATTCTTATCAGTTTAAAAAAAATATTCACATTTTAAAGTAAAAAAATCAAAAATAAATCTTTGTTGTAATGCATGAAATTTTGTTCAGCAATTTAAAAACTGATGAAATTTATGAAGAAAGTCTATCTAAAATAATGAAATTAAAAAACTTTATGTAAATAACAAAAGATAAGCAGAGAAAATTTTTGTTGAACATCTAAGAATAAATATAAAAGATTTTAAAAAACAAAAACAGGTTTTACACTTTAAGCTATAAACAATAACAAAGATTTTTAATGTTAAACTTAAATATAAATAAAAGCTGTGTTCCAAAAAATGTAATTAATTAGAAATTAATAGATCGTTACTTATTTCTTTTTTTACTCAACCTGTTATTGATAGTATTTAGTTGTTGAAATTAATTCATTCTAGAAAATCAATAAGAAATTCAATTTTAAAGCTAAATCTTTAAATAAGCAATAATAAAATATTTATGCAATATTTAAAATTGTAAGTAAAAGTTCTATTTGTTTTAAATCTTCTTATTTAATGAAGTCTTAACATAATAAATCATATCATTAAATCACTTCTTGATGCATATACACATAAAATATATGAAGCTTAAATAAAGGAAAAACACATTTTATAAAATAATATTGGATTGTAAATAGAAATGCATTAAAATAAAATGAACAAATACATTAATGTAGAATTTATTACTTTACAAATATTTAAAAAATTGACAAAAAGTCATTTTCTTTTAAAAAAGAGCACAAAAATATATATTAAAACTTTTTCATTAAGAATATTTGTCGTTAGTCTTCCTTCAAAATATATTAGTTAATGATGTACTTTATCATAGTTACAATTAAGTAATGAAGCAAGTTGAAAAATACTTAGCAAAAATTTTACAAGTAATTTCAATATTGAAAGTAAAATAATTAATAAAAAATTAATTGACAGCAATTTCTTTAGTGAATAGCTATTAATAAGTCACAAATAATTATAGCTTGGCATATAATTAATCAGACAGGCCAATAAAATAAAACTGAAAAATAGAAAAACATTTTTTAACTTGGCATTCAGTTAAAAACACAATCTAAAACTGAAAACATTAAAAATGTTTACATACAATAAAAATGAATAAATATCAAATTCTATTCCATAAAAATTTTTATCACATAAATATAAAAAGTATATATATGCATAATGAATAAAAGTACTTTTGAAAGAAGTCAATCATATAGTCAAATAATTTTTAACAAGTTAAAACCAATAAATATTCAGAAAAGAAAAACAATAAATATAAGATGATGGTAATAATAATATTCAATTATCTTCTTATGTCTTTTCTTTTTGGCAAAATGCCCAGGAATCTTCCCCGAGTCATTTCTTTAGCTGAAAAATAAGTAATTATAATCCATTTATTTATGTGAACTAAGAAAATAAATATTACTGTAAATAAATTAATTTAGATACCTTTAATTGCACTAATTTATCATTCAATAAGTCATTTTTATTAAAAATACATACAAATGTCAATATTCTGATTTTATTTATATTAACGAGAGATTTATTTAATATAATGACTTGGTGATTTACAAAATTGATGTTCATCATTAATTGAAAATTTTCTCAATAATTTAAAGTTCACAGCACTTAAAATGCCTGATGCTACATTTTTGTATTACATTCACTTATGACACATTGGATTTATTTTAAGAAAATTATTTCAAGTTTTCTTAAACAAATTAAATTATTACGGGGCAAACCTTTTTAAGGAAAAATCTTTAAAAGTTCAGTAACAAACAGCTATTTTTTTAAATTTAAAAAGTCAATAATTTTCTCATAAACATAAAAATAGCAAATTTTTACCACTTATTCATCATTCAGATGAAACTTCAGTAAACATTAAACTGTTGACAACAATCCATAATCTGACTTGACTCATAGAGCAGATGTTAGGATTGCTGTGGTCATTTTTTTTACAAACAAGAGCTATTTTGGTTAGGCCTACAACTGAAAAATGTTTATGAATCCACTATAAATGTGATATTCAAATTCACAAACCATTTAGATGGTATCTAGATATAAAGCGGATGTAAATATGGAAAAAAAAATAATGTTATCAAGGTTATTTAAAGCCTATTTATTAAATAAAATATGATAAGTTGCTTTTCTATTTGTGTGTATATATTTTCTTTTACTCTTATCATTTTTTCTAATGACAAATTTATCAATTTTTCACATCAAGAATAGTTTTTACTTCATTGTTTTACTTTGAAAATATATTGTCCACTTTCTTGATAGTCCTAAAGATATACTTCTTCAGAATTATACATTATTTTAACATATTCTCAATTTCTTAGTTACTTTAAAATATTTAATTTCTATTTGTAATATTATAAAACAATATTAAAAAATTTTAGTTAAAATATTTAAAAAGGGAATTGAGAAATTTTTATGATAGAATCATCAAATATTAAGCAATGTTATTTAGTAGAATTGAAAAATAAAATTTAATAATTAATAAATGATAAATGAAAGTGAAAACATTTTCCATGAAAACATCATCATAAACATATGAAGCTTACCTTCTTCCAAGCCCAACTGATACGCTAAATTCTGTAAATCCCTGACTTTTTCCAATAATGCTGCAGCAGTTAAGCTACCAAAACCTAAATATAAATTTTAAATAAAATTACTAAAAATGCAAGCTTAATTAAATTTATTGGAAAGAATATATTTCAAATAACAAAAATACTCATAAATTACTACAATCATATTCACATCTGAAGATTGTTGGTGATTTGTAGTTTTATAATTACTTTTTGATTTTACATTGACTGTTAATTTGGAAAATGGCAATAAACATGAGGGTTAATTTGGAAATAAAAGATATCAAATCAACATCTAAAATGGAAATTGAACTCGAAAACTGTTGAAATGAAAGTTGGAATGCTAACTGTTCAATTGTCAGTTCAACAAAAATCTTAACTGAAATGAGGAATTTTGTTATTCTTGTATTAATAAGGCAGTACAAATTAAAGATTTCAGACTGAAGAGTTTTCAAAGAATAGCAGTGTTGATATCATTGGTACAATAATAGTTTGATAAAATTAGTGTTTTTGAAAAATGGAGGGAAAAAAAAAATAATATACACAAATCTTTTTATTTTATGATGTAGTTTCCTATAATGATACACTTTCCCAAATATGTTCCAACTTTTAATTCTTCCAAAAACTATGATATCTGAAATTCATCAAAATAACCATTTGTAGCATAAATGATATCAAAATTTGAAGAAAATCTCTCTTCTAGGTCTTTTTTAAATCTGGAAAAAGGGAAAAATAATTGGGAGTCATATCAGGGAAGAAGGGTGAATGGGAAAGCAATCCATAGTGTAATTCATAATCAATATTGTGGCTACAATTGCAAGATGATTGAGCTATTACATTACCTAAAAGAAAGAGCTTTTTTTTATTTTTTGCCCATTTTTTCATTAAAATGATTTATTTAATAGATCAGCATTATATTATATGATAGAAACTTATCTTTTATTTTTGGTGTGTAGTACTGTATCCAAGTTTTTTCAACTGTAACACAACACTGCAAAACTTCTCTTGGATTGTGCTCAAACTTGTCAAAATACCGCTTTGAAATAATTACGCATGTCTACTTTTGATTCACTGCCTGCAAATGTGGCAACCACCTTGCTAATAACTGTCTCATGTGCAAAGGTTCATGTAAAATGCTGAATACAGTTTCATTAAAAATGTTTATTATGGATTTTCACACAGTAGTCTTCTTGCATATCATGCATTTTACTGACAATTTTTTTCAACTGTAACCAAAAGCATCTAGAATGATTGGCATTCTTTGTGCTCGTATGGTCACAACAAAATTACACAAACCACTTGTTAATCATACACTACATTGCAAGCACACAATACAAATATTACTATAACTTTTCTACTATTTAAGTAATTATTTTTCTGTGCATCAAAAAAAAAAAAAAGTTTTATCAACACACAAGTTTTTCTACTCCATACAGAAAACAAATACATTAATCACTCACTTTTGTATTAATAGAGAACAATTTTTTCAAATATCTCATCAGCAAATTTTATAATAAAAATAAATTGAACACATAATAATAAAAATGTGATTAGAGAGCCATTTTTTAAAGTCACGGACTTACCAGACTGCCCTTGTATATTTATAACAAAAATAAACTGTTTATTTATTTAAAGTATGATTTGAAACATTATTTAGGAGCAGACATCTTGAAAATATAAACATAAATCAACTTCTAATTAATGTTTCAAAATGAATGAATAATTTATTTTTGGGTGTTCATTTTCACAATAATTACTGACAACAACAGTTAACAGTTTATACAAAAATACATAATTTTGAATTTTGTTATGTTTAAATTAAAATATAAAAATAAATTGAATGAACTGGAATGGGTACATTTAATAGTAATACAAATATATATTTATAAATAAATTATTATTTTCTAATGCCTAAGCATATGAAAATTGTGAAGCTGCAAAATAACAGTTGTTATTTTGTAAGATCTGGTGTTTAAAGAAAAAGGAGGAAATAAAAGAAACTGAGTCAAGCATTATTTAATGTATTGCAACCTCAACTAGATGATTAGAACTGTACAAATATTTTGAAAACCATTTCTAGATGATACGACAACACTTCAGAAAGTAGTTAAAATATGTACATAACTTCCCACCTCCAGGAAAGATCAGATTAAGTTGATCTTGAATGTTATGCGTCAGTGTTTTTTGTAAAGTTAAATCTACTCTAGTATTCAAGGCTATTTATTCTGCAAATGTTTCAGAACATTTGTTCTACTTTTAAGACATGTATAATAGTGTTTTAGAGTTTCTCAATAGTATTTTGAGTTAATGGTAAACAAATTTTTTAACTCACTGTATTATTTCAAATTTATGAACCCAGCAGAAAATAATAATAAAAATGCAGAAAACTTTCAAAGACTTTAAAAAGTCAGCACATTAATTCCCTATATATTTATTAACACTTGTGAAATTTTTGCGATATACACGATATTTTTGTGAAATGGATAAAAATGATTACACAGTTTTAAAATAAAAATATTGTAAATAAAAACTGAACATATTTTCAAAGCTAATAAAAGTGAAAAAAAAAAATTACAATTTTTAATTTTGGTGTTAGTTTAATCTTTAAATATTTGTGAAGCCATGAGTGTCAAACCAGAGATAAATCGATTTTTCATACTTGATACATATATTTTAAAAAACAATATGTTCACTCATGTACATTGATCATATTAATTAATTGTAGCATGACATACATATTTATCTCCTCAATATATGTGTAGTTGAAAAATATTTTACTTTTAAATGTATCTAAGATTGAATAGCATGGAATGTAAAAGAAAATAGTTTTCTTTTAACTAATCCATTAAAACCAGTTACTACTTACAAATTTAGAGTCATGATGCACAGCAAAATTACTCTTCATATGTTATATTATAATTTTAATAGTTATCTTTGTTTTAAAATACAATAGAACACAATGGAATAAACAAAAAGAAACTTTTAAGATTATCTTATGATTAATAATTAATTAACATTAATGACTAAATAAAATTGAACATAATAGATCATGGTGTGTATCTAAATTCTCCAGAAGAAAAGTCTTAAAATAAATTAAAAAAAATTCTTGTTGGCTATATTGGCATTTAAATAATAACAACCTTATATTTTATTTCATTTAAATTTTTGGTTTATTCATTTTGTTATGATTATACTAAACTTTATTATATATGATTATACTTTATTATTATTTTCATGATAAAATAATTTTTACATAATTCAATAGTTTTTTTAGCTAAAAATTGTTAAGAATATATGAATGAAAAGATTTTAAACTACAAGTAATGAGTCAAAAGATCTGTAAATACATCAATAAAATTCAAATGATCACAATCAAAGAATACAACTGCAGAATATATGATGAATCCATACCCACAAGAATAGATTCATAGCAAAAATGAGAAATAGTAGAGAAAACCCAGGATTTACTTTTGAAAATTAAAATATTGCAAACCTTGTAAATAACAAATATGCATACAAGTTTTCCAATTATTTTTAATGAAATACTCTTATCTCATGGATCACTACAAAATTATTTTTAAGTTGAAATTAATAAATATGTGAAAAATAGTTTGATGGATGAAAGCACACAAAAAATGCTATAAAAATATTTTCTTTTAAAATATAAACTATAGCAAAAGAAAATTTTAAATAAAGAAAAGACATTTTAGTTTAAAGTCAAATCATTCAATTTCTATTGAAAATCCAATTTTCCTTCAAATATTGAAAATAGTCCAAAATAGTAGACAAAATTCCTTTGAATATCTAAAATAGTCCCATTTCCAAGACAGTTTACAGACTTTAAAGAGGCCTACATGCAAACCCTGTTATTGAGTTGAATCTGAAAAAATAAGCTATCAATAAACAGAGCAATAATAGTTTAAGCTTCCTATCTTAATTAAAAATAACACAAAATTATTTTCAAATCTAATAGAATAGGCTTAAATGAAATTTAGATGATTCCAGCGCTTTCAGTTACGATGTTAGTTTTTGGAAGTATACATATTTTCTTTAATTACCAAGAAATATTACAGGTAATAAAAATAGTTTTGACTATTCAGCAACCAGCACAGTAATGAATTAAAGAGATTCACGTACAAAAAAGATTCATGTAATTTTTATGTATATAAAAAAATTATTATTTTATCAATTTAATTCTATGTCTATTACACCCATAGACAGATGAACTGAAGATTAAACAAATAGAAATAGTAAAGCTATTAGAATAATAAAAACACAAAAGTAAATAAAACAGAAAATATTTGCTTTTTAAATCTCAGATAGCATGCCAAAGGATCATGTAACAGTTCTTTATCTCAATCTTAATGAAGACATCTTTATTTTGTGTTGTGTTTTCAATTCTTTGCAGAAAAAAAATTCTATCAATCCCATGTTAATACTAATTGATGCAAGAATTAATAGCAAATATAAAATTATGAAAATATTTACAAATTATCCCTGATTTCAACAGTTAATTTCAATAGATTGTATTATCATAATGTAAAAGCTATTGCAAATAAAACTTGCACACTATCATTTTACCCCAAAATGTAACAAACAAATCAAATTAATTATAAATAAATATTATTAAAATAAATGACTCAATAGAAGTATTTGACAATATAACTATCTAGTACAGATGATAAATAAAAATGTAACATCAGTTTATCAAATAAAAGTTAATCATCACAAAAAAATATATGATAAAAACCACATATCAAAGCAGAATAATTAAATTCTTCTATACTTAAGATCTTGTCAATCATAAGTATAGAAGAATTTAATTATTCTGGTTTGACTTGAATTGATTGGTTTGTTTGATTTGTCATGTTATGATCACATTTTGCACACAAAATTTGATAAGGAACTACATTGATAATTGCTCATTTGATAAGGAACTACATTTCAAAATGGATTTTGAGATTCTGTACAAGCAAGAAAAGAGTCAATCCCACAAAAATATTGATCTGAACACCACTGCTCCATTTATTCATTGTACAAGAAACCTATAAAAGGCAAATTTTTGAATAACATAAAATAAGAACTAAATTAACACAATAACTAAATTTGACTCAACATTTATCCGGAAAAAGTTTAGAAAAAAAAATTGTGATGTTTTATAGTGTATGAGTCTTTTTTCACATTTTATCAAACTCTAAAGAGCTGGGGCTCAATAAGTTTGGGAAAAAAAAATTTTTTTGTATGTATTTTTTTCCCTTTCTTTCAAATATATTATTCTGATTTCAATTGAAAATGTATTTCAAATTATTTTTTTCAATATGGAAAAAAAAATTCATGTAAACATTTCTAATTTATTAATACTACACAATATTCAGAGTTACTTGATTAATTATATACAATGTGCATGAAGTGATGGTGTATGCTTACTTTTGCCTGCAGAGGTATAAAGTTGAGATAAAACAAATTGGATTATTGCAATTTGTCAATTGCAATTTACAAATTGGATTATTGCAATCTTACCTTTATACCTATAAGACTTATTTTATTTTGATTAAGTAGAAATGGTTGAAATTTTCAATTAGATCAGTTAAAATTACAAAATAAGTATTAGAGTAAAAATAAAAAATAATTTTTGCTTCAACATTATGTAGCAGTAAGATACATTTAAAGCAAATCACAAAAATTCTATTTCACATTTTTTTAGCATAATTATGTAATGCCATTATTATGTATAACATTTTTTTATATTTATTTACATTCTTTACCAAATTTTTTACTGTAATACAAATTTTCATGTTAAAATATAATGCACATGTATTAAAAATTGTTCCCAAACTACTAGTTTAAAAACATTAAGTTGGACATTTTTAAATTTCTTATACTTGCAATAAAAGATAAAAGAGCTTTAAGCTAACCCCTGAAGAGAAAATATACAACTTTGAAACATTTTTGACTCAAATGAGTAAAAATTATTACAACAACAAATGCTTTATTTTATATATTTTTTTGCACTTTATTTTCTAATATTTTTCAAATATGAATTTTAGAATATTAAATAAATCTTAATATAATACATTTCATATTTTAATTAATGATAACTATTACGGACACATTATTAATGATAACCATTAACCAAGATACTTTATCTTTAAAAGTGACATAAAAACGCTTAACATTAAGAAGACACATGTGTTTATTAATTTGTAATAAAAATTAACATGCACTTCATTTTAAACTTCCAAACTTACCATGCAACACACTGATATCTTCATGATCAAAATCTTTTAACCATTCATACTGATTGTTAGGCTTGCAGTCATTATGTGTCTAAGTAATAAAATTAAAAAAAAATTAACATAAAAATATCAAGCTTTTTATTTAAGAACATTTTAATATATATTATGGCAGAAATCCACCTACAAATTTATATTATAATAAATACATATACTTAAATAAAAACAACATTAACATATTCGCAGCCACCAAAATTTATATATTTATCCTCAGAAGCTGAATATAAATAAAGTGTTTTAATGATTGATGGCACATCAGCATGGTGTAGAATCCCAGTTGTAATCTTCATCGTCTATGCTGTCATAATCAGAAAGATCATTCTTTTCTAGTAATTCTAACATTTCGGCATCAGACAATTTTTTATTTACTTTCCTTTTCTTAGGCTGTGAAGGTCCTGCAATACTTGTATTGTCCGCCATTTTTAAAAGTGCACATAAAAATTGGAACACAAAATTTAAAAACCAAGCACTGAAAATATAAAAATAATACTTCACTAACGTACCTCAAAAACCTCATTGTTCAACCTCCAAATCCAAACTAAAAATAAAGCAGTTTACTTATCATACTTGATTGTTGTCCCAGAGTGTTGCCAGCATGGGAGGTAGAAGAGCCATGTTAACATGCTAGCGCGTCAGTGGCAGCGAATGATTTAAGTCAAATAATAATTAATATAATTTCATAAGTAATTTACTGGATAATCACATCTTAGGCAGACATTAAAAATTATTGATAATTTGTGTCGAATTATTGTTTTGGCAGGTAAAATTTAAAACAATATTTTTAAAAATAAAAGAATTTAAATTGTTACCACACAAATAGGCCTTCATAAATGTAGAAATTAAAGTGTATTTTTTAATCAAAAGTGTTTGTGTATTTCTATTTGTAATTAGTACTCTACAACATTAAAAAATTATATATTTAATACAAAATCTAAAAACTTAGTTATAAAGTTTGGTACTAAATATCCAAAAATAAGATCCAAGATTGGAGAGCATGTTTTACAAATTCCTAAACATTATTTGTATTGGTCTTAAAATATCTGAGACAAACCTGAAGTACTTAGATTTTGTGCAAAGATTGTATAACATAAGTGCATTCAATGTTAACAAAGGCTTTTTTAGTGATTTGTTGACTTGGTGTAAAATAGATATTTCCAGAAAAACTCATCATTGAAGCACTGGGACCAATATTAAGTGACATAGACTAGAACCTTCCAGAAACTTCCATAAAACTCTTAGATTTTCTTAGCAAGTCAGGTGCAAATACCACTATCTGACATAGAAGGAGAATGAGTAACGATGATAAGTTTTGAAAGTTAGTCTAGTGCATAGAACTGTTGTCAGACTGAGGTATTAGAGACTTCTGTGATTGGAAACTGTTTCCTGTTGTATTCACTGAATTCAAGTTGTGTAATTGTGATTTCAACAACTGGAATTTCCTGTCCTTGTAGAAATTGCTATGAGTAAAAATCCAATTTTTTAAAGAGATTATTTTATTGACTCTCACTCAACACAAATCTTAAAGCACAGTACACCTGAAATAGCCAAATGTATCTATAAAACTAATGACCTAGAATTAAAATAATATTTTCCATAATTATAAACATACAAGCTGGATAAAATAACACTGTATGTATATAAACACAATATTTCCAATATTAATATTCCAAACAAATATTTCCAATGTTAATTTTTAAACTTAACTCCAAAATGAAATTAAAACTTTAGGATTTGGAAAAATTCTAGAAGCATATATATATAATTACAATTAAAATACTGAAAAAAGTAAGATTTGTATAAAAAATTAATCATGTCAAAACTACAAAATAGAAATACAATCAAACTTTTCAAATCGTATTGTAATCATGCAAGAAGTTAGATATTCCCTATTCATTTACAGAACTAGAGCCTTTTTAAATAAAAACCACAACAAACGATTTTTTTTTTTGTTTCTTTAAATGGTTATAATCACATGATATTTTTTGTGACATCAGTTGTTAATCAATAGTAAAACTTTTATTCACATTGCAATTAAATATAATCTTTCAAATGACAATTTGAAAAACATAAAATATTTATAACATAAATTTATTCTTTTGGATACAGATATATGATTAAAAACTGATAAATTAGACTTATTTATAGATGTTATATTGATATATTTATTATATGATAATTAATATTGAAGTGATATTACTATTTAAGTTTATATCTATATGAAATATCAAGATATTAAAGAAATATTTATATATTCATTATAACAAATAAAACAAAGCAAAAGAAAAAAGTCTCTTACCAAAGCAAAAGAAGCAAACTTTGAAACTCCAGGAACTGGAAAAAAATTTTTATCTTAAATTGCATAGCAAACAACATCATTTATAATATTTTGGTGCAAGCAATTACACAAAAAGTTCATAATAAAATTATTATTTTACAATGGAAAAATAATTAATGAAAATACTAAAAACAAATATACTTTGCTCTGGCCAAAGCTCAGGAGAAGATCGGTCAAGCATCTCCGAACTGAACAAATTCATATCATCTGTAACTGATTAGAAAAGAGTATATTAAAAATATAAAACATATTATTAAGTTCTATATAAGAGTATGATTATATTCTTAAATATTTTATCCTATTAACAAATGAATTTCATTATACCATTCATTTGAAATTTTCATATGTCCTGTGTCCTTCAAATATCAATTTCTTTCTCAAGTAAATATAAATGTCCTTTTCTCTTACTAGCTGTAAGGTAAACTTGAACAGAAGCCTACTTTAATTTCTGAAGAAATTAAACTAGCTTAATTGTTATTTATCATGTTTTAGATTTAAAAAAGTAGGAGTACTTTACATTCAGATAAAAAGTAATTTTGATAGAAAATAGATTAATTAAAATCTCTAACTTAATTTTTGATATAAAAAGTATATTGTATAGGATTATGTATGGAACTGTAAATAATAACAAGGCTTTGCTAACCACCCAATTTTCTGTTGAAATTTTTTAGGGCCATTTTAAAATGATGTGATTAATATTGATTGATACAATGCTTTATTTCTTTCTTCAAACAATCTTGGCCTTTTCACCATAAAAATCATTAAGTATGTTGAAATTAATATCAAAAACATATATAACAGTAAATATAAAGAAATATTATTCTTTTCATTTGCACTTTTAAATTTCAATTTGAAGTGTAAAAGACTTTTTTGTAATATTTGATATTATTATGGTTTGCAGTGTTAGGATATTCCTCCTTCTTTTCACGTGATGGTGCTGTAGTCATGGGGAGAGAGTATTCTCTAGCTGAGAGAGAGATTACCTTTGACTAGCAAACGAGGAGGTTCATCTGGCTCTCTCCTAGTGTGTTTATTCTGTTGGTCGAGTAGGCCCAAAATCAAATAACTATTAATTAATTTTATATACTATACTAGTAATTACTAATTTTTATTTTTAAATAAATATTTGTATTTGTTCAAATTGTGTTTAATTCTACAGAACAGACACTACAATGGATAATTACATATTTTAATCAAAATGAATTTGAAACACAAAACTACACATTTTATTCAATTAATTTTAGATACAGCTAAATTGATATTTAAATGTTTAACTGTAGTCATAAAAACTTCCATTCATTAGAAGGTTAAAACTAAATACTCAATTATAGTTATATTTTTTAGAATTCTATTTTTAAATTATTGCATTTTATTTATTCAATAAGAATTAACTTACAATTCTTAAAAATCATTAAGTAATTTTAGTACATCATTTTTAAAAATTCTTGCATTTTATCATAATTATCTATTATTGTAAAATATTTTATTTTATAGTCATTATACAGGAAAATATAAGACATTTGAAACATTTTCCTTAGAATTTTAATTAAAATAATTACTTGGAAAATCTAAGTTTATTATCTTATAAAATTAATTCATTTTTTGGTATAACTGAGCATTATGGTTACAGCCTCGTTAAATTAGCAAATATTTTTTTGTGAAGTAGAGAAGACATAGGTATTGGAATTTGATTAGCAACCCAGAGTGGGTGGTATAAGAAATAGGGATTTTTCCCAATTTCATATTGCAAAGCATAATTATATATATATATAAAAAAAACAGTAATCGTAATAAGAATTGATAAAATTTTCTATTTAAAAATATTTCAGAATTAATATTAGAGGTAATGAAGCAGAAAAAATAAATTATTGCATTTAAAAAAATCTAGTTAAAAATAAATAAAATAATGAATTTCAAAATTAATAAATGAATTTTATAGTATGTTTAATAAAATAATTTTGATCCAGTGATTTAAGATAGAATGTTACAAATCAATATTACATAAAAGTAGACATTTTTAAATTAAATTTAATAATTTTATACATTACATCAAACATTTAACCTAAAAATGATCGTTTATTATTGAACATTTAAATACTTAAAATACAATTGTAGAAATTCTATGCCTACAGAAAATAATCAAAATAAAATTCTTAGCTTCATTTTTTGTCCAACTCACAACATGCAAAGGAAAATCCAAAATTAATATAAAAGTCAGAATTTAATTTCTGGCATGATATCCATTGGGATATACAAAATAAATATAAAAAACAGGATTAAAATTCTTGTGCTATATCCATAGCAAAATAAAAATGAATATAAAAGACAGTATTGAAATTTCAGCACAGTACCCTTAGCGAAATAAAAATGAATATGAACGACAATCAAAATTTTGGCACTATGTTACCCCTGTGCTAACTAAATGTATGTATTCAGTAATTTTTAAAAGTTTTCAATTTAGTACCATTATATGTATACTTTTTCTTATCACTATATTTATTATTCATTTAAAATACTTGTGTTGTCTTCTTTAATTCATTCTTCTACTATGCCTTACTGGCATATTTTTTATGGTTAATCACTTTGCCAATCTGGAATTGTTTTATTCAAATTTTATAATTATTTTGTTATATTTAACTGTAATTATATATGCATGCCAGTTCATCAAAGGGAGGTGTATCCCATATATTTAAAAGCAATAAGTGAGAAGAATCAAATGTTTTTTTGGAAATGTGTTTATATAACTCGGGTGTCCGATAGTTTTGGTTAAAGCATGCCTCGGTATTACAGTTTGTTTATTTTTGTTAGTAGTGATAATGAATAATTTAATTGAAGTACTAAAATTGTGTCTGTTATAAAATTTTCAAATTTAATTTATGTCTTTATTTTTATTTTGATTTCAATAGACAAAATTTCCTATGTTTCTATTTTAAGTCTAATTATTAATATATTATTTATTTCTAACGTATTAAGTTCTATGAATAAAACAAAAATACTATTAAAAGGACCAACAAAAGGTTATGGATCCAGGTTTCGTATCTTAAAAAATTTATCTTGAGCTAATCTGTCTGTTAAAATGTATTAGATTATTTACCATGGGGGGTGAGTGTAGTGATATAAATCTTTCTTGTAATTTCATATTTGGAAATTTTCGATTATATAATAAATGAAAATTAAAATTAGTAAATTGTATTTTTTCTCTAAAGAGATTTTCTTAGATCGGGATATTAGAAATTTCTTTTTAGTATGACTACTTACGCAATAACTAAGTTAGGTAACCAAAACTATGAGACATCAAGTTCATCCTGATGGAGAGGAACATGTGATAAGTTGTAAAAGGAACAGAAAAGGCTCCCACTTCACCGATACTAAAAACTGAAACTGGTTTATTCAAAGATTTGAATGACTCCTTATATCTTAAAAATCTGAAAGCGAGTAGTGATTCTGAAGTTTCCATAGATGATTTTCCTAGTCCTATATCATAACCTAGATTAGTAAACAGGGAAAGAAGGGCTGTTCCAAGGAAAGATAGATTGTGAACAGAAATCTAGTTTTATGAAAAAGTAAAGAGGAAAGGTTAAGATCCCTGAATGATGTTGCAAAATATTGCAATTAAAATATTGTTTTCAATCCTAATTTATTTGATTTTAAAGGAACAAATAGAACCGAAGGTCTCATTTTAGGTGGTCAAGATTTATCTTTAACAAATAAAAAATAATGGGAGTGCTAAATAATCTTAATATATCCAGCTGACTGGATTGCATTCCTATACCTAGGATTTATGAGCAGGTACTTGAATCAGAATATAAGGACAAATGGCCAAATTCTGTGAAAGAAGAGCTCTGCATCATGAAGAACAAAGGAGTGTAGTATTTAGAAGAATTGCCAGGAAATACTACATGAATTGGATGAAGGTATCCACCGCAAAAAAGATGGTACGGGAAAAATTGTAAGATTTAAATCTCAGTTACTAGCATGTGGATATAAACACACACACACACACAAGAGAAAGGTATCTCATATGATAAAAATTTCCCTCTATGGTCAACTTTAGTTTAATCAGATTTTATTTGCATTTCTTGTATCCAATAAAGGTTAGTGTCACTTTTAGTGTGATATAAAAGGAGCTTGCCTTTATGCTCCTTGGGCAGAATAAATTTATATGGCACAACTTCCAGGTTTTGAAGTAACTAGTTAATGAAAAAAATTCTGTCATTTAGATCGAGCAATATATGGTTTGCAACAGAGTAATCAACAATGGTTCTATGAAATCCATGCTTTGTTAAAACTATGTTTTAAATTTCAGTGGCATAACTGTGCTCATTTATTAAGAGATTACTTAATTTTAATACTACATGTTGATGATTTTGTTATATTTGGCAGAGATCAAAGAACAATCAATAAAACTATTAATAATTTAAAAGATCATTTTGACATAAAAGAATTGTGTAAGACTCATACTCTTTTAGGTGTAGAATTTATTGAAGAAAATGAAAGTGTTTTCATTTATACATTAACGAAGAACTTTATCGTTTCCAACGTTTAAAATATCAATTTCATCACTACCCATATCTAAAGGTTCAGTTTAGTCTAAAACATCCTGACTCTCTGCAGCAGAAAAAGAATAGGAAATGTCAAAATTACCATAGAAAAGTGCATTAGGTTGTCCACCTTTTTTTTTTTTTTTTTTTTGCTAATAAAACTCGCCCTGACATCTCTTATGTTGTCAATATATTCAGTCAGTTTCAGTCTAACCCAGGAATGAATCATTGGGATGGTTTATTAAGACTTTCAGGTTATGTTGTTAACATGGCAGATTTTCAATTAGGAGTTTATTCAGATGTTGATTTCACTGCAAACCGAGATGACAGAATGTCTCTTAAAGCTCAACTTGTTTTACTAGGAAATTCTCCCATAAATTGGAATACATTCAAAGAGAAGAGTGTCAGTTTGTCAATTATGGAGTATGTAGCCATGACAGAAGCAGCTAAGGAAATAATTTGGTTCAGGGGTACACTAAATGAATATCATGTTAACGCTATTGCGACAAATGAACCAGAAATCCCAATTTTGTTTGTAGATAATCAACCAGATATAGATTTTGTAAAATCTCCAATTGAAAAATTTCAGTCAAAACATATAGATATTAAGCTGCTGTTTTTTTGTTTTTTTTTGTTTACAATATGTATAATAAGCAAAAGCTTAAACTCAGAATTGTACAAAGCAAATGCTGATGCTTTCACCAAACTGCTCACCAAATCGGAACTGCAGAAGTTCATTTCACACATATTTAAAAATTAATGAAAATCAAATCCTTAATTTTCAGTATCTTTGGATTAACCAACAAATATGTAAATATTTTTGTCTTTTGATCTGAAATTAAAATACTTATGAGCATTATTTTTGAGTACTTTGTATGTTGTGTATTAGGACCCCAGATATAAATGCTTATTATGCTTTGTGAATGATTGTTGTGTATTATGTTATTTTTAATAATATGCAACATACAATGGTATAAATTGTGAATTACCTAATGTTTTGAATTACACACTGTTTATGAACTCTCTCCAAAGATGTTTATTTCATGTGTTAATAAGTGTATAATTTATATTAAATCCATTAATAATTTGAGCAGTAAAATTTAATTATATTATTTTCAATGAAATCATTTTGTAATCGGATTCTGAAACTCTTTAAAACTTCTTGAAAATATGAAATTAAAGGTGATAAGAGGGAGACATTGTTAACCCTGCACAAACTAAATTTATGCTTCCAGTATTTTTTAAGTTTTTAGTTTAGTACTGTTATATAAATGATTTTTCTTATTCATTTAAAATACTTGTATTTTTTTTAAAAAATTCATTCTTCTAGTTTGCTTTATAGGCATGTTTTTTATTGCTTGATCTGGCATTGCTTTATTCAAATTAAATAATTATTTTGATGTATTTAACTGTAATTATATATGCATGCTAGTTTATCAAAGGGATGTGTATCCCAGGTGTTTAAAAGCAACAGGTGAGGAGAATCAAATATTTTTTGGAAACGTGTTTATCTAACTCCAGTGTCCAACAGTTTTGGTAAAAGTGTAATCCCTTGGTATTACAGTTTGTTTATTTTTGTTAGTAGTGATAATGAATAATTTAATTCAATTTTTTACATTTTATCTGTTATGAAATGTTTAAATTTAATTTATATATTTTTATTGTGTTTGATTTTAATAAACTAAACTTTCTATGTTTCTATTCTAAGTCTAATTGTTGATACATAATTAATTTCTAATATATTAGGTTCTATGAATAAAGCAAAGATACTTAAGTCCTATTAAAAGGACTAACACACAATATCCAAATGGAAATGAAAAATGAATATGAAAGTCAATATTTACATTCCAAGCAAAATAAAAAATGAATATGAAAAAACAGGATTTAAATTGCCATGCTATATACCCCCCTCCCCCCAAAAAAAATCGAAAATGAAGAATTCAAATTGTGTGCAATAGTTTCCCTGACGTGTGAGCTCGAGACATTCTGTCACTGTATTTGGTGAAACATTTGCAATAAATCAATTTTGGTGATTATTTGGCGAATTAATTTGGGAAGGAAAAAAATTTATCAATTTTCACTCGATTTGGTGACTTTTTGCACCCATTAGTTGCTGGCCAAATTTTTATATCGGTACCATGCTTCGCTAGGCGCTGAAAAAATCAACAAATGTCACTACCTTAATTATAATGCTGCTGTGTAATATAAAATATTAACAAAATGATTAGCATAAATGAAAGTGAATAAAGTTTATTTGTTTTCAAATTAAGATATTTGTAAAAGATATGCTAATTAAGAGTCTGAATATGTAGTCTGAACTTCTCTTTTGTGAATGAAATGCATTCTTAAAATCAAAGCTAATCACTGAATCTTATAATATTTTATTTTAGGATTCAGTGATAAGCTTAAAATATAAAACTGATAATTTTGATGTGAATGAATGTTTCCGTTTAGTTTCTTTTAATATACACATTTTTCCTATATTTAAAAATTTTTGAATATATAAAATTATCATACTCATCTCTTGTGGTGAGGAAGGAGGTGTTGCTCCTGTACTCTCGCTGCATAACTGCATGCGATTATTAAAATTGTTAACAGCCATTTAAAATTGACTAATTTTATATTTAGTGCGAAGTTAGTAAACAATAATCAGTTGCCATCACAATCACAAATTATATTTCAGTTGCCTCTTTCTGTCGAATGAGAAGGCTCCGATACCAATGCCAACTACATGGTAATTTTAAACTGCTATCAAATGATGAGGGTAACATTGTAACTGGCACAACCTTCTAAAGTCACACCAACGAAGAACATTGGATCCCATGGAACATTTAAAGTCTCAGCCCTGTCAAAAAGATTATCATTTGTTTAATCAGGTATAGAATTAGTAACTTTCTGGTCTCAAAAACAATATTTCCTCTTTTTCACTTTACTTTCCTAAATAGCTGCTATTTTGAGAAACGTTTCTGGTCGACGTTACCAGCAGACTGAAGCTCCTATATACAACAAGTGTAAAATTGGGGGGGGGGGTAAGCATGGTTTATTCCAGAGAATAAAATGGGTTTTTCCCATGGAAATTTTGAAATTGCCGAGTGATTTTCAAAGCTACTTAATTTTCAAAATTGTGAAAATTTTGAAGTTTTTTAAAAATATTTAAACATTAAAATCACATAATATATTAACAAAATCCATTAATTTAATGAATTTTTACTTTTATTTACGGTGTAGAGTACTCACTATAGGAAAGCTAAACCATGGGTAAGCAAGGGCAGTTAAGAAATGGAGCTCATGTAATTTGATATTCTTCACTGAATATTTATTTACAAATGTACAGGATAATTTCCCGAGGAACTTTCATACATTGTAGGCTCCAGGAAAACTGATGAATTCCCCAGATTCCAGAACGTTTCGCTGCATTTTCAATCGGGGTAAACTAATAATAAATACTGGGAAACAAACTCATAAATTCCGCACTCAGGAAACAGTTTCGGAGAGTCACTGTATAATGTCGATTATCCTCCTCAGAGAGTCCTAATGGCTCTAGATCTGACGTCAATCTCCGTAATCAGGAGTTAATGGCCACTTATTATCAACAAATAAGTGAAGTAAACTTTTTTCAAAGAAAACTATAATCCTCGGAAAAGTTCGTATAATCCGTACGAATTTCATTCTGAATGTTTCTGACTATCGGCTATTGAATTAATTCTTGCCATCCACTATAGTTCTAAATACCGCGCAGGCGTATTGTATACAGATTTGCTTCTACCATTTTTTATCGTTTCATTTGTCTGTCAGCATCGGTGAGTGACATTTGTGTAAATCAGCCATACTCAACCTTTTTTTTTATAGGGGCGGCAAACACGTTTCAGTCACGGTAGCCCGGGCCGCAAGTAAAAAATAATTAGGTGTATAAATGAAAAAGTAATATCAACCTAATGAATTATTTAGTTTAATGTAAAAAAGAACTTTTAACAAAGATGCTTACTTACTTATATGTATATCTAATGAGACTTTTGGAACTGAGAGCATTTTTTTAAAACTTTATCAATATCTGGCTTGTCGTTGCATGCTACTCTTATTATATCATCCAAATGGGAATTTGTCAGTTTATTTCTAAATACACTCTTTGTGTATTTCATCTTTGAAAAAGATGATTCGCACACATACGTTGACCCAAAAAATGTTAGCATTATTTGGGCACATCTTTCCACGCTTTTATATTTTTGGGGAACAATGCTCCGAAATTCCACATATTCCCTTTTTTCTTTGAAAATTACTTCCAGGTTGGTGTCATTTTTAAAATCAATAAATTCATCAAACAACTTCGAGTAATTACAATTTAAAACTGAAGCCAACTCAGAAATAGTTGGTGTCTTTAAATGCCATGGATTTTCTACAAGTAACAAACAATTTTTTATTTTTCTGAGATCTTGAAACCATTTTTGAAATTCGTTTAATAGTGCAGTTATAAAATTTGAAATTATGGAGCAGTTTCCTTCTGTAATGTTAATACCTTCCTCTCTGGTTTTTATAATAGTTGGAAAATTGTGCAGCTGTTTGTTCTGTATTTCATTATAAAAAATACTTAGCTTTTCCTCAAATGCAAACACTTTATTTGCCATATTGGACACTATGTTATTTTCGCCTTGTAGACTCTGATTGAGATTGTTTAGTTTTTCCGTAATATCACATAGAAAACCTAAAAGACACCACCATTCATCGTTTTGTAATTCTGGGTACCCTTTATTTTGCTCTAAAAATAGGATTATTTCATGGCGTAATGAAAAAAACCTTTCCTCTACTAAGCCATCGCACCGAGGTATGCAAAAGAACGTCGCTGTGCTCACTTCCCAGTTCTTCAAGAAGGGTTTTAAATTTTCTGTGGTTCAGTTCTTTTGCTCGTATATAATTGACAATATTGATAACTGTTTTCATTACAGCTTCTATTTCTGGTTGTACAGCACGGGCCGCCAAATTCTTGATGGATAATACAATGGAATGTTATAAAAATTGCTGCAATTATATTTTTTCTTAAATAATGAAATGAAGCCATTTTCGGATCCTGTCATTGAAGGACAACCATCTGTACACAAACACACGATATTTTGCACATCAATTTCATGATGTATCAAGGTAATCCGTGCCTCGGGTTTGACCTTTCATTGGCAGCAATTTTAAAAAGTTTTCATGAATTTCATTGTTTTCTGTACAATATCTAGCAAACACCGATCATTGAGATGTTGCTGAAATATCAGTGCTGGCATCAAATGCTAAACTGAAAAACTTGCATTTTCTTAGGTTTTTTAATATATCATCGGAAATAAATTTAGAAATGTCTTCAATACGCCTGGTGCAGGTTGAATCCGAAAGCTGTATTTTTTAATATCAGATCTATTTTTTAATATCAGTTTTTTGTTACTGTATTTATCAAAAAGTATATTAGCAGCACTAATAAAGCATTCCTTTACAATTTCCGCATCGGTAAATGGTTTCATATGCTTACCAAGAATGTAAGACATTTCATATGCTTTTGTTACCGCCGAGTTTTTTGATAATGCCGCGAACATAACATTTTGTTGCTCATGCAATGATCTCTTAAAAAAACTCAATTTCTCATTTCTCAAAGACGATCCGGGAGGAAACATTTCGTCGAAATCTTTATGTTTTGAAGTGAAATGATGAGAAATATTGTATTTCTTCAATATGATACTTTCCCGACATATCAAACAATTAGCTGCGTTGTTTTTATTTGGCACAACAAAATAATCAGATTCCCACTCATCTTGAAACAATCTATTTTCACTTGATATTTTTCTTTTATACTTCGACGACACTCCTGACATTATTTTGAAAATAATAGGTATACTTAATTTACAGAACAAAACTATTATTTGGCAGAGGACGCGGGTACGTACACAAATTTAGTTTAATAATTTAGGTTAAATTTATAACAAGTTTAGTTTCGATGGACAATCAAAGCGACACGCACTTAGGTCCATGGATCTTACGATCTGGCCACGCGCAAATACGAGCTGAAGGGCGACTTGCCAATTAGTAAAACACACATCTCATTACACATGACAAGCAATGCTTAGCTTCGCAAGTCGCCCCGCCGTCCGCGTTTGCGCGTGACCAGACCTTTAAGGGGATTCCTGCGCCGCGTATTCCGTATCGTTTGAGCAACTATAGATTAGGATAGTTTGCGTTTCCAATTTAAGCAAATTATTGATATCGCTCACATTCCCATACTTCCCGTTCAATTACGAACTCTTTGAAGGAAGCGAAATTTGAAGTTGTTTACAAATAAGTTGTAACTACCTAGTTTAATAATTGGGCCAACCAAAAAGCCTCCGCGGGCCGCAGGTTGAGTATAGCGGAGTTAACATATTACACAAGTAGTTTAAATAATAATGCAGAATTGTTCCGTATGAACATTTTTTCAAATATTTTAATATTATTTTTCCATCTATAGAATTCTAGATGTTTTTTTTTTTTCTTTTAAACTTTGTAGCAATTAATCTGCCAGTTTCCTACAGAAATTGTAAAATAAACTATTTTTAAATATATGTTTTCAAGTATATACAATTTTCGGGTGTTATACATAAAAATATTTCGTTAAGAAATTCACATTTTAATGGTTGACAGGATTATACACAAAAACCATATTATAAATGCAATAAAATATTTTGTAATGTATATGCATATTATAAAGTTTTTCATTCCTTAAAACAGATGTTTGAGGAGTGTAGAAAATTTAAAACAACGAATCTTTATAAGGCGAAATATCTCGGTCAGTAAAAATAAACATAAAAATAATAGTAAACAAGAAAGCATTTTAAAAACAAAAAAATTAAAGTTTATATGAAAGTCGCACACAATTTTTTGATCATAAATGTTTCAAGATCCTATATTAATCTTATGAAAACGAACATTTAAGCTCTTTAAAATAGAATATTTTTAGACTGTCATTTATTTCATAAACTTGTTTCGTAATTAACAAAAAAATGTAATAAATAGGTTTAAGCTTTGTAACAATCGAATTCTATTAAAAAAAATTGAACATTGGAGGTAAATCTGAGTATTAAGATCTCACCTTGGCGAAGATTCTTTTCGAATATTCTGAGACAGGCGTTTTGTAAAATGATTGGCAACACAAAAAGGATACTAATCGGCCTGGAATTGGCGGGAATAAACGGCAGGAGTACAACCAGGCTGGAAATTCTCCCTCCCCCACCTAACACTAAATAAGAAAACAATAACAACAACCATGTAAATAAAGCGGGGTTTCCCCCAGATTTCGAACTGCTAAGCCTAACCGCATGCATGAAAGCAGTTATCATATAATAAGAATTAATTAAAGATTCTATTTAAAAATCTTTCATAATTAAAATTAAAGGAAATAAAGAAGCAAAAAAAATTGCATTTAATAATATCTAGTTAAAAATAAATAAAATAATGAATTTCAATTATTATAAAGATAGAATGTTACAAATCATCACTACATAAATAAAAACAAATCTAGAATAAATTTAAAAAAAAGATCCTATAATTTCGTTCATTATTGGAAAGTTAAATACTTAACATACAATTCTAGGAATTCTATACCTGCAGAAAATAAAATATAATTCTTACTTTCATTTTTTCTTTCGACTCTCTACATGCACAGCAAAATCCAAATTGAATATAAAAGACATGATTGAAATTATGGCTCTATATCCACAGTGAAACACAAAACAAATATAAAAGACAAGATTGAAATTCTGGCTCTATATCCACAGAGAAATACAAAACAGATATAAAAGACAGGATTGAAATTCCGGCTCTATACCCACAGTGAAATACAAAACAAATATAAAAGACAGGATTGAAATTCCGGCTCTATATCCACAGTGAAATGCAAAACAAATATAAAAGACAAGATTGAAATTCCGGCGCTATACCCACAGTGAAATACAAAACAAATATAAAAGACAAGATTGAAATTCCGGCGCTATATCCACAGTGAAATACAAAACAGATATAAAAGACAGGATTGAAATTCCAGCGCTATATTCACCGAGAACTTTCCATGGAAAATAAAGTGCTCATTTATAAAGTATATCTTCGGGCATTTATATCCTATGCCTGCCCTATCTGGGGTTACACCCATGATAGTAAAATTAAAAAAACTGGAAACTCTCCAAAATAAAGCCCTTAGATGGGCAGTTAAGGCCCCCTGGTTCATTAGAAATAAAAAAAATAAGACAAGAATCAAAAATCCTTACCCTGAGAATTCTTCGCGAAAATAATGTATAGCATGATTAAAAATATTGATAAAACTAATAATGATACAATAATTAGTCTTCCGTCATATAATGACCTAAGTACCCATAACAGATTCCATTCCCGCTCATTACTCAGATATTACCCAAAGTTTTCTCACCAACCCCCATGAAATAAACTGTAAATAGAAAATTTTCCTTTGATAACTACTTCTTTGTATGGAAAAAAACAGACTACTAAAAAGATATAAGGAATATTTTTGTTATATCTCATTCCATATGTGAAAATGAAAACTGTTAAAAATAAAAAATGATGAAAAATGCATATACAAGTATGCATACTAAATGTATATAAAAACAGATAAAAAAATTTTTATTGTATATGTTTATGTAAATAAATAAAATATAAAAAGAAAGCTAAAGATAGAGATATTGTATTGCAGACCAAGTTACACTTTATAAATATTATTATGTGTATAAATTATTGTAAATGCCTTTACCTATTCTTATGTCTCTCAATTTATTCCTTTACAGTTTCCTTTATTATTCTATTTGATCATACATTTAAATTAATTAACAATAACTTTTTAAATTCTGAAATAAATTTTATGAAATAACCATAGTCCCGTCCATTAAAATTTCAAACTCATTTTAAGCCAATCAAGTTATAGCTCACCAACCAAGAAGCAGCTCTCTAATTAGGGTAGAGGATTGCCAGATCCAGGGACATCTGAAAACTGCCAGCCGACAACCACTTATATTCACAGCGAAATACAAAACGAATATAAACGGCAGTATTGAAATTCCGGCGCTATATCCATACCGAAATAAAAAACTTGAATATAAAAGACAATACCCATACAAGACAATTTCGTCCAGTAGACGTCGATATGACATTATCAGCGGGATGTACTCTAATCCAGTAGACGTCTTTCTTTGGTCCAATTTAGATCCATGACACCTCAAATATCCACCCATTTTACGTCCACTATACGTCTACGAGACGTTGCCATTAGATGGTTCATGGACGAAATCTGGATATTTCATAAGCACTGCTCTATACTAGTTAGTTTTATGGATGCATTCTAGATGTGCGAAGATGTTGAAATAATCCCTCATCTATCTTGTGACTCATATATTTTTGTCCACTAGACAATGAGAAAATTGTTTTTAATTATCTTGCTATTCATGAAATTGCTTTTGCGTCACATTTTTCTTAATTTTCAGTCAAATATTCTAAATTTTTGACAGATTTACTATTCAACTTTAGTTATAATAAAATTCGCATTATTTTTATGATCATTATTTAATGATTAAACTTTTGAAAATTTATTTTCTTATTGTTTAAAGTAAAATTTTTATTTTATTTTATTTATTTATTTAATTATTTTATTTATTTTTTTTTGGAAAAGTTGAAATTACTTCTAAGAAGATTCCAGTGAATGCATAAATATATGAATTACTATTATAACTAGAGGGTAACAATAAAATATTCAAGGAGAGATATTTTTATTTGTAGAGTATAAATTTATTTTTTATTTTAATATCAGGCAAATTATTGTTCATAGTTTATTTTTTTAAATTAATTTTGGAGTTAAATTTATAAGAATCATTTATTTCTCAGTCTAATATCTTAACTAATTAGATATACTTTAAACAATGTCTTTTTTGTACAAGATAAAAGAGATAAATATTCACTTTTTTAAATTAAAACTTTCCATTCAATTGAATATTCCAAATTATGACAAAAAATTCTGAAATTTATTTATTTCATTATTTAAAACAGAATTATTTTTCTTTGTGAAAGTTAAAATTTGTTTAAGAAAACATTCCAGAAAGAGGGTGTAAATATTAATTAATTCAAGAAAAATATAACAAATTAATAGAATTTATTTTTAATGCACACAATTTATTCTAATTATTTATATTATAAAGAATTATTAATTAACTGAAATGCTTGATTATTTCATTGATAAATCTTTCTTTTGCATGATGAAACCAGTTTTCATTTCACCATCGGTTGTCTTTGAATACGGTGGAGTTCGCCGCACAGTATCTGAAAATAAAATAAAGTACATTTAAAATAATTAACAATAATGATTAACATTTTCAGATCAATAACCTCAGACAAAATAACAGTTAAAATCCAGAAGACAATTTTCATGAATATTAATTTAATTTTTATCAATCTGACTAATACATAAAACTGATTGGATGTAAATCAATCATTAGTAAAAATACAGCGTAAATTAATCAGAAAAATATTAAAAATTTCCTTCACTAATTTGAGACATTAAGTAAATTTATAAGAACATTGTTAGAAATATTTATATTTTTAAATCAGTAAATGTTTTAAAAATCTAATTTCCAATTCATTTTCTAAGAAATATATATATATATATATATATATATATATATATATATATATATATATATATATATATATATATATATATATTGAGAAATGTATTTTCCCATCATTTCCACAAAAGAAAACTTTCAATGACATGCTTATTCAAACATTGCACTTACCAAAGACTAACTGCTTCATATTTAGTCCATTAAAGGATTTCATGTCCCTGGCACCAAAATAAGTGAACTCTGATGCAAGTTCATTGGTCATCAATTTTTCATGGTGTTTATGGTGCAATTCCCAGAAGAAGTTCCCCCAGGCAAGCTTAAAGAGTGGCACTGAAACAAAATTAATAAAAATATAAATATTTTATAATTTAAAATTGAAATTACTGTATTAATTTTAGCAGCATGCATATAATATTATATAGTCATAATAATAAAATAAAATAAAATTATTATTTACAGCATAAAATTCGCATAAGTTTTAGAAAAATAAAATCTGTAATATATTCCTACATTTAAGAAAGCATTTATAAAAAATAAAGATTTAAACAATACAAAATCAAATCAACTTTAGTATAATAACAGTCCCATACGATACAATTTCTTCCAGTAGACGTCGATATGACATCATCAGGTGGATGGATGTACTCTAATCCAGTAGACGTCTCATTTTGGCCCAGTTGAGATCGAGGGCACGTCAAACATCATAATACCAATTCTTGGAATGTTTATCTTTTTAATTACATAGATGTTAAACAAAAAGGCTCATTTCTGAGAAAAATATACTATTTAATCTTTTATCCTTTGGAATTGATTGAATAACTGAAATTACAAAATGTTTAAAATTTGTAATGAATCTTATAGCAAAACAAGAATTGGATTAATAAGTAAAATTTAACATTACCATTAAAAAGAACAGAACTTAAAGAATCAAATAGAGAATTGAATTTGCATATTAGTGCTAAATATAAACAGAAATGTTATTTACTAAGGGATATATTAAATGTTTTGATTAAACATGTTTACAGCAGTAAACTCTTAATAAAATTTAATACATGAAATGTTTATTTACAATTTGCACTCAGTAGAAACAAAATGCCATATTTTTAATCCTTTAAAGGATTTATTTTCTCTTCCTATACATTAGTTCCAAATGACCTTAAATAATACAGAAAAATTTAAATTTCGAAGAATGTGAAAACATAATAAATAAAAGGTTTTTTCTGGTGAGATTAAATTATTTTTTTTTAATTTGCTTATTTTAAATTTAATCTCATCTTCAGGTATATAAATTTGTTATTCACATTTAACTGAAAAGGAAAACAAAATTGTATTTATAAATGAGGTACATTTTATCTCTTAAAATACAATTCAACTTTATCAACCAAAGTAATTAAAACTTAACACAAAAATATTTAAAATTATAAATATAAAAAGCTAGCTATTTATGAAACAAATAATTTTTTCAATTTATTCGAAACTAGGTTCAGCCCATCATAAGCAATGCATAGCAGAGCAGAATATGAAACACTTATTATAGAAAAAATGAATTTCCTATCAACTCTGAATAAATAAATGATATTTACTGTGATCAAATCTGTACATCTTTTTTAATAATTTTCGAATTAGATCAGTAAAGAAGATATATTATCCAATATTTTTAGAAATTCAGTGTATATAATATATATATATAAACGCGATTTGTGTGGCTCATATACTAATGAGTACCATTCTAAAACAAATTAATGTTTTTATTTTATTATAAAAATTATTTTTAGGGAAAAGTGCGCTTTAGTATAGTGCGCATATAAGTTAAACAAGTGACTTGTCATTCCGGTAAGCATTAATTTTAATATTCTCCAATATTTTTAGAAATTCACAGTGTATATAAAAATAAATGTGCTAATTTACTAATAAGTGACATTCTAAAGCTACTGAAAGTATTTATTTCATTATAAAAAATATGTTTTAGGAGAAAAATGAGTTTTCATCTAGTGCACCCAAATGACACAAGTGACGTTTGTTCTCAATGTATGTATGTAGAAATTCTTAATGTATATTATAACAAATAAACACATTTACTAATGAATGACATCCTAAAGATAAATAAAATACTTATTTTATTTTAACTATATTTTAGGATAAAAATGTGTTTGTATATTTTGCCCAAATGCTGCAAGTTACTTCTGATTCCTGTGAATATTAATTAAAAAATTCCCCAATACTTTTAGAAATTCCCATGGTATATAATATCGAATGGGCTCCTTTACTATTGAATAGCATTCTAAATTTAATGACAGTACTTATTTTATTATAATTAAATATATTTTAGGAGAAAAATGTGTTTTCCTCTAGTGCGCCCAAATGACATAGGTGACTTGCGATTCCTGTAAATATTAATTTTTAATTTCCCGTCTATTTTAATCCAGAATACCCATTTTATATACTTTATCGAAGTACAAAGTTTTTACGAGGGTCACTCTGAACGTTTTGAGATACAACTAGGTTTTTAAAGTTATTCTTACAAAATTTTAGGTATGTTCAAAGTAGTTTCCTCCAGCATCAATGTAATTTTGTAGACGAGTTTTCCACAGATTAAATTCCTCAAGCCATTCATTTCTTGGAATAGATGAAAAAAATTTATTTATTGCCACATCAATCTCTTTTTGTGAATGAAAAGGACGTTCACGTAAGTTCTTTATTAAAGAATAACCAAAAGTCGCACATAGCTAGATCAGGTGCATACATCGGATGTTCGATCACTTTAATTTGTTTTTGTTTAAGAAACTCAACTGTTAATCCGGCTGTATGTGAAGATGCATTTTCATTGTGAAGCATTAGTCCCCTAACATTCAGTTCTTGTAGAATTTCTGGAAGACATTTAGTGGTATACCAGTTTGCTGTTACTGTCTTCCGTCCTTCCTACTTGATGTCTTTGACCAATCTCGTACTTCTGAAGAAAACGGCATACATCACTTTTTTCAGTGCGCGTTCTTTCTTCACCATTGTCAACTCATCTTCAAAGACCCAAAATTTGCTTTCTTGACGCGTTTGAAAGTCAAAAAACGGTATGTACGTTTCATCACCTGTTACAATTTTAGAAATGATGCGGTGGCCACCATCATTTAGCAATTTACGTGTTTCCTTACTGATTCTGACACGCTCCTCGTTTTGGTGCTCAGTTAGATTATGGGGAACCCAACGGCAAACTTCTTTTTTCATATGTAATTCTTCATGAATGATTTTGTCTATGGCTGCGGATCCAATGTTAAGTTCCTTTGGTATCATTTGATAGGTACAGCGATTATCATCCATTAATATTTTTCGTATGGCAGACACATTATCCGGGATTACTGCCGACGGCGGCCTTCCTGTGTGTTCTTCATCCTGAAGAAAATTGCGACCTCTTCTGAATTCTCTAAACCATCTGAATACAGTAGCACGAGCTGGAGATTCATCACCAAATGCTAATTGCAACCGTTGAATGCATTCTTCTTGATTTAATCCTGCTTTAAAATCGTAGAAAATCATAGCGCGAAAATGTTCTCGCGTCAGCTCCATTTTCTCTTCTGTTTAAAATTTATTCTACAATAAGCAAGTAGAAGTCAGTAAAGAAATGTCTTCTGTGTTAAAATACTTTGTATTTTAAAATTAAACCGTTATTTTTATTTTGTAAATTCTCATCTGCGCGTATCTCAAAAATTTCAGAGTAACCCTCGTATAAAAACGAATGGGATTATTTACTTAAATGACCTTCTAAAGCTAATTATCTATTTTATTATAAAAATGTGTTTTAGGAGGAAAATGTATTTATTCTCATTGCACCTTTTCACAGGACATATGAAGCGTGATTCTGAAATTCAAAACTCCTCGATCTCTTAAGAAATTCCATGTCTATATTGAAACGATTGATTTGGATTTAATAATTACAAACAATGTAAAACTAGTAACATTATTTACTTTATGATGAATAATATATATTTTGAGAAAAAACCCTGAAACTGCAAATTTATAGTTCCTCTTTAGATGATCAGTTGATTACATTTCAAAAACCTATGAATATCTTCATTATTCTCTAGTGTATATTAAAATATTTTGCTGTATTTAGTACCAAATACAAATTTAAAATTATTGCAGCTGTTTATTTTATTGTAAAAAATATATTTTAGGAGAAAAATGTGTGTTTCTATAGAGCGCCGAAGTGGCACAAGTGACTCGTGATTTCGGCGAGCATTAATTTAAATATCCTCCAATATTTTTAGAAATTCCAAATGTATATGAAAACAAATGGGTTAATTCACTAATGAATAATACTAAGGAGAGTACTTTTTTCATTATAAAAATATATTTTCGGAGAAATCTGTTTTTATGTATATTGCACCTATGTTCACTGGAATCAGAAGTCTATGTGACACTAATGACTTCTGATTCCAGTGAACATTAACTTTAAAAATTCCTTAACATTTTTAGAAATTCTCAATGTATATAAAAAAATAAGCTCATTTACTATTGAATAATATTCTTAAGCATCTTTTTTATGCAAATTCAAATTTTAATTAATCAGGCATGTTCAAATTTTAATTAATCAGGCATGACCTTCAGAAACTTTCATACGACAGAATGACAGACACTAACTTGAAACACGTAATAAAGCTCACTTAAAAATTTATTTACTTGTGTAAATAAACATTTTTATTAAAACTATTGTTACTAATAATCCCTCGGAATAAAATTTTATTGAAAAATAAAATAATTCTCCCGGCCGAGAAAGAACGGTTGCTTAGAAGAAATTTTCTACACTATTTTCTTTGCTGTTTCTCCGCCATACATACTCCGCGATGTATGAATCGAACAGACCAGGCACATGATTAGTACCCCGTACAGATCTTTTATTGGCCGATCGAATAATAATTCGAAATAATATAACTTCAAAAACTTGTTTCTTCTTTGGGATGATCTTGAAACTGTGGAATGGATTAAAAAATCCTTCGATGGTAACATGATTTTATTTAGTGGTGAGGGACTCAGTTCAAGTTCCCTGTGTTCTTCCTAAACCGGTAAAGGGGGCCTTCAAGACAAAGGACACTCACACCAAGGATCCTGCCGTCTTTCTGAAACGGCTTAATAGACTCAACCCGGAATTGAAATCTTTAGAATGGCACACTCAGCAAAAATCTGTAGAGATACATCGTACTAGATAGATCTTCGAGGTTAATACTGAAGCCTCAGAAGCCATTAAAAAGGCAAATTATGGTGCCTACACTGGTTTAGATTGGGAAACCTTCAAAATTCTGCAGGATCTAAACCAGAAGGATGCGTAGAGCATTGAAAAGATGAAAGTAGTATGATGTTATGAAACAAACTAACGATTCCAAATTTAGAAACAAAACATTTAATTAACAAAAAATTTACAAGGAGTCATATTTGGGTTCATAAAACTCTCGCGCTTGCGTAGCGTACCAAAGAGTCCATATCAATTTCCAAAACTGCAAAACGCAGCTTCTTCAGCCTGCTCCTCGCACCAATCGTCTCCCTACTCACCCTCCCCATCAAAGGCTCTGGAAATCGAAAGCGCTGAGTAGGAGACGTTACAATGAGAAGGTGCAACTCCCTCTCAAATAAGTTATTTATGTCTTCATATTTTCCCTTTGAAAATAAAGACACATTCAATGTGCAAATTGTTAGTCTTATAGATTATAACAACATCATAGGATGTGATGCAAATGCTCACCACACTATATGGAGAAGTAGCGATTGCAACAATCTTGGCGAGGATCTTCTAGAATACATTTTGTATTTTAATCTATTTACCCTTAATAGAGGTAATTAACCTACCTTTATTGCTATAAATAGAAGAGAAGTCATTGACATCACTTTATGTAACAGTAGTTGGAGCTGGTCATTGATCATATGCAACATGCCATTCTCCAAGCATACTATCAAAATTGTAATATCAGCAATATTTACTCACCAAGGTTAGATCCTTCTATTTATAGCAATAAAGGTAACCTACCTTTATTGCTATAAATAGAAGAGAAGTCATTGACATCAATTTATGTAACAGTAGTTGGAGCTGGTCATTGATCATATGCAACATGCCATTCTCCAAGCATACTATCAAAATTGTAATATCAGCAATATTTACTCACCAAGGTTAGATCCTTGGTGGTTTAAAGAGTTAAGTAAATTGTTAAGACAATATAAAAAGCTCTTTAATAGAGCTAAAAAGGATGGTGAGTGACAGAAATATAAACTGGCACTTACCACATATAATAAAGCTATCAGGAATTCTAAAAAGAATTGTTGATAAAATTATTGTACTGACATTAAAACTGTGTCTGCTACTGCAAGGCTCGTTAAAGTAATGTCTAAAGACAGGAACTGCTGCCTAAACACTCTTAAATTGCCAAATTATAAGTTTTTCAGAATCTGGGAGGGACACTATGGCTAAATTGTTCTAAATTCACTTTCGAGGTTCCAACGAAATAAATGGAATTCTTAACTTTACATTCTCAACATCAAATTGTGTCAGAAGTAAATAGGATGTTGCCAAAAAATCATAACTTATGATCAAACATTATGGGCAATAATGTCTTTTAACCTTTTTAAATCACCAGAAATGGATGGAATTGTACCAGCTCTCCATATTCAGAGAGTCCAGTGCATTACCCCAATTCTCTGTTGAATATTTAGGTCATGTATTATTACCTATACCTTTGGTCAAATACCTATATTGCTTGGAGGCATACAAAAGTAATTTTTATTAATAAAACAGGGAAAGATAATTACTATGAGCGTATATCTTTTAAGACCTATCAGCTTAAAATCTTTTTTTCTAAAGTCAATTGAAGATATATTAGAAAAGTCAATAGACAGATATATTAGAAAAGTTTACTGAGTGGAAAAATCACTTTCTGACTCTCAATGTGCATATCAACTTGGTAGATCTACCGATAGTGCAATCTACGATCTATCCTTCATTTTGGAAAAGAACTTTAAGGTTAAGGAACTTGCTTTATATTCTTTGGTATTGAAGGTGACTTTGATAAGGTACCTATTGAAACATAATTTCTTGCTAGAAAGGGAATTAATGACACAATCTGTTCTTGGATAAAAAATAACAAATTTTTCAGTAACAAATACAAATGGTCTCAATAACAATTTTGTCAGTGCCTCATTTTTAGGTGAAAACATCATGATCCAAGCCAAAGCTGTTGTCCACAAGAAGGGTTTTTTTTCAACCATCTTATGGTGTTGTAGATTCCCTTTTAGAGGGGTTAAAAAACCAGGCATAACCACTATTGCGTATGAAGATGGTTTAGTTATAATCATCAGAGGTAAGTTTGATGAAACAATCTCTAGCATCATGTTCAACACCCTCAAATAAATTGAGACTTGGTATAAAAAAAAGCCTTTCTGTAAATCCTCAAAAAACCACTATGGTTCCCTTCACAAATAAAAAGAATCTTAATTAGAAAAAGAAAATTTTTTTGGTCAAAATTTAACTTGCTCCAATGAAGTTAAATTCTTGGGAGTATTTTTGGACACGAACTTAAGTTGAAACAAGCACTTCAACTTTTGTATAGAAAGAGCAAAATAGCTTTCTGGTCATGTAGAAATGTATTTGGAAGAACTTGGGGCTTAAATCCCAAAGTTATACATCGGATTTATACTATGATCATTTGTCCTATTATTATTACCTATGGCTCAGTGATCGGGTGACATAAAATCAAAAAATGAAACTGCTAAGGATGAATTAATAAAACTTCAAAGGATACTCTGTGTAGTTATCTCTGGGTATATTAGAACTACTCCCACGTCTACACTGGAGATTTTGCTGGGTATGCATCCTCTTTTCATGCGTATTGAAGCAGAAGCAATACTTAGCATGAAGAGGCTTTAAAATACAGGTCAGTGTAAGGACTACTCTAGATTTTTGTCTTGGGAGGACAGCACTTGATTAAACCTTGGATGTTGCAGGAAATTCGTGTAAAATGTCTGCTGAATTTTGCTTCAGCCACTGGTCACTTCAAATAAGGTTTTCTGTGAGGGGTATTGTACAATAGACCTATGGTCACAGTGCTAGGTTCTTTTGGAACCACCCTATCTTAAATCTAAATCTACATGTAATATTTTTTAAAGTAGCAATTGTTGAGATATTCTTTTCATCCAGGGCAATGTTTCTCAAGCTATGAAATAAAATTTTATAAAATTAATATGAAAAATATACAGACAATTTTTAATGTAAAATCTAAAATAGTGCCTATATATTTTTTCTTAACCATTAAAAAAACGCAAGTTTAAATGTAAATGAGAAATTCTCAAACTGGTACAAAATACAAGATTCTCTGAAAAGTTTCTGCCGAAATTCACGAAAGTTTGCAATAACACATGATTATGGCATAATAATTGAGAGAGAAGTTCAATCTGCTCAGACCTAAAGTTAATTGTAGGCAGATTATAAATATAATCTAGAGGGATGATATGGAGAAAGTTCCCAAATATATTTTCCAAATTACAAGCTCTAAGATAAGAACAGTGTCTATACTCCATGGAAGACATAAAACTTAATAGATCCAGAAACTATACAACCATAATCAATGCAAGATAAAATCAGTGATTAATAGATTTGAAGAATTGGTTGTGTTTTGGGGCACAAAATCTAAACAAAGAATAAGCTGCATCAGTATACTTAAAGAAGAGGTACACTTGAAGATATATTTGAAAGCACTTTGAAAGCATTAAGCAATGCTTGCATTTTTTTAAAACATATGTATGAAAGATTAACTTTCAGGCAAATATCAATCAAGGAATTTTACCTCATTGACCACTAATATAGGTGTGTTGTTAATGCTATTGCATTAGTATTCTTCCCTGTACTTAGCCCTGAGTAGGGCTTAACCAAGGTGTTGCTACCCAGAATCCTTGTGTAAAAGCTAGACTCCTTGTAGAAATGAACACAATTATTTTAGATAAGTGATAGCATAAGACCATTCACTGCACGCCCTGCAGCAAATTATTTAACAGCTGTTTGTAATTATCTTTTAATTAAATGGATATCTGAGCCCCAAAGAAACTATTGGTAGGGCATTATCACGCAGAATACAATGTGAAACTGGTAACCTCGTTGATTAGGATCTTTCTCATTATTGGAAGGTAGTGAGTTAATTTTTAATCAAAGATCTGTTGTATTCATTAAAGGTGGCTGGATCATGTTAAATAAGCAGTGTTATGGTCTTTCAAGTAATATGAAACTAAATTCTAGGACCCAGTTCATTGATAAATAAGATAAACTGATTGACTGCACAGCAATGTATTCTTACAATCTCATGTTGTAACTTGATGTAAATATGGCAGAAATTTGTTCAGAGTTTTAGTAACCTTTGACTCATTTTTCCTTTATGGTTGACATTTAAATGTTTGAAGTTCTTTTGTTTCGAAAGTATTATACTGAAGTTTAAGTATTTGAAGTTATATTTTGTCTTATAAAAAGATATCAAATCGGAATTTAAGTGCTTGAAGTTATATTTTGTTTTAAAAATATCAAACAAAAAAATTTAAATTTTAGTATTAATGTGCAGAAACTGAATGGTATGGATAATGATAGATTGAATTTTTTCTTTTTTTATCCATATGCAAATGATAGCTAAGTAAGTACTTTTACTTTTGTGTTACTCGATTAAAATTGCTGTTGTATATAATAATTTATGTAATTTATTGAGTATGGTGCAGAAATACTTCACACATATATTTAGGTTTACTGTGAATTGTTATACTTAAACTCTCATTTTCATAAATATCTGTGTATAATAATATAATTAGTTTTCATAAAAATGTATGTTATTGATTTAGCTTTATTATTTGATTCTATGTAGGGCTAAATTGCATTTTTACTGATGTTTTTAAAAGGTGTGTGCCAATGCCTAACTAATTACACTCCAATTTTCATAAAAATATATGATATTTATGTTGTAGATTAAGCTTTATTGCCAGTTGTCTCCAGAGTAGAGTGCATTACACTGATATTTTTTTAAAAATGGATACCATAACTCAATCAATTAATATATGACTTTTCATAGAGAGAGAAAAAATGTCTGCTATTTAAGTTAGGGATTCAATTTTATTTCCTTGCTGTCCCCCTTAGTAGGCTGTATGATATTTGGTTTATATTGGTTTCTTAATATGTAATGTTTATGAAGTTAATATCTAGCACTTGATATTTCTATAGTAAATAATAATAATGAAATATTTAAAAATTAAAATAGCACTAAATTGCAGTGATCAAAGTTCATGTTTCAACAAAACTGGGATTTTGACAACTGGATATTATGATAAGTGACATAATTTAAGTTAGCGAGATAACTGCAGTGTTTAGTGCAAAAATTAGAAATTGCACCAAACTAGTACAGGGTATAAAACATTTCAGCTAAAATGATACCTCTGCATATTGCAACCAAGTATTTACAGCACTATTGTTAATACATGCATAGTGATTGTAATATTAGATACATAATTAGTGTAATTTATTAAAAAATTTCATTATGTATATATTATTGATCATGAATGAATTGTCTTGTTTTTTAGAGTTTTATTTTGTTTTGTAGTACGTAATTTTTGAAAAATTTTAGGAAATAAGTAGTCTCTAGTATTAGAAATAGCACCAAACATACCATGTATTATGATTTCGTTTTAAGTAAATAGCATTGCATAAAATTCAAAGGTTAATAAAATACCATCAAACTGCATTCACATATTCTGAAGCAACAATCTACCAATTTAGCTAAAGGGAGTAAGATTCAGACAATATTACAATTATAAAATATTTTTAACTTTCTATCATTCTAGAAAAGCATATAAATAAGTTTACATAATTTTTTTAAAGTCATGCAAATTTAACACACAGGGGAAATCTTCTGCATTTGGGATAATCAAGAAATTAAAGGATCATTTTTAATTGCCAGAATTTTTATTTTGTAGATTTCCAGATTAATTTATATGGAAAATATAGATTGCAGTCATTCATCTTGAAGGTAAATACTTTTTATTTAATTTTATGTGTTTATTTTTTGTTATTTATCTATTCTTTAAAAACAATGATTCAATAATTTGAAACCCAAATATTGAGTAAAATTATGAAAAACTACTTGTTAAATAATATGCTAAGTTTTGCAATATCTAGCTTGAGGTAACTTTAATTGAGGTGTGGAGAAATATATAATCATATTTTTTTAAGTTTAATATACAATTAACTGCTTAATATTTTTTAAATAAAGGTTTTTTTTTTCATTTCATGTTTCAACATGCTGTTTCATGAGTCTGATCGCTAACGAATATGAGAAAAAAATATAGAATTTCAACTTGGAAGTTTGAGTGCTGTTTTCAAAGATTTATTTTTAAATAAAAGTTACTTTTACACTTTTCAATGCAAGTTGAGAAATTATTAGTATGTATTATTTTTGTTTTTGGTTTCATATTTGTGTTCCGCCATTTTAAATTCCGTGGCCATTTTTGTTTCAGAATGTATTGAATATTCATATCACTAAACATATTCGTGCCAACTTATCCGTTTACTAAAGATGATTTAAAATTGTATATCAAAGAAAAGTTAATCTAAATTTATAACATTAATCTTTTTCAATATTATATCACAATTAACAAAATACTCCTATCACTTTTGTTTTCCATATGTTTTCGTCAAATTATTTTTTTAATTTATTGGAGTCATTTTTCAACAATATATAAGTTACATTTATGCAGAGTATACTAAAAAGACATATAAATTTTTTTACATAAAAATATATTGCACGTTTACAAAGTAACAGATTTATTAAGTTAGCTAATTAAGAGAATTAACAATTACTTATCACGCTCCACTTTTTTCACATTTGAACTGCTGCTTTACGAGGCATGACCTACCAATAATTCACACTACAATTTTTAATAAAGCTTAAATAATACTTCGCGTTACAAGATAGATTATAACAATCAACGATAGCTTGAATAACAACAATACCGGCCACCAGTAGGGATGGGAAGAAATACCTGTAACCAGTATTTGAATGCAACAACCTGTAAGTACTTTTTTCCCAAATACTCAGTACTTCCAGTAACAAAGTCAGCCTAGTATCCTCAGACAGTTGCAGGTACAATGTACTTGACCAGTTTCAAAGACAGAGCGGGTATTTGAGTACGTGCCTGTTACAAAGTAATCAGCGAGTACGTGCTTGTTGCAAAGTAATCAGCGAGTACGTGAGTACTTGCTTGTTACAAAGTAATATGCGAGTACGTGTAGTTACAGAGTACTTGAATGAATGTAACAAGTACAGAAGAGTCAATGGCAGAGTGAGTACAAGAAACAATGTCATCGATATATCGATACAGACGGATGAATTATGAGATTGTGGTAGCTTGTTATGATAGGGAGCCTGGGCGGGAGAAGGGAAATGACAGTTCGCTTAACTGGAAAATAGAAGGGTGATACCTGGGAATTAAAAGATCTCTTTGGGTTGGAGAGGGAGACATAAATTTATATTGCGAAATAAAATACGCACGTGCATTTGTTTCGTTTCGGTTAATAAAAATATATGAATTAAGAAAATCAATATTACTGGCGCATTTATTTAGTGATTATCGTTCTTTTTCAAATATATCACGTTTTCTTAAATATAAGAAAAGCCTAATAATTTTGTTATGTAATTTGCAATTTCTATTGACCTTTATTATTATTTTTTTTTATCATTTTCTTAAAAAAATTTAATTTTAGTATATGGACACCTATAAAATATTTATTTGAATCTTAAATTAGAGATTCAGATTTTTTAAATTAAAAAAAAAAATTAAATTAAATCTGCTTACATACTTCCTTTCTTATTTTTACTATGCATATTTTTTATTATAATTCCGTATAAATATGTTTTTTTTATTCAATCTCATGCTTCAGTTTCACTATATTTTACTCTAAATATATAGAATTTAAACTTTTAGAAAAAATATTCTTTTATATTTTTCCCCATATGATTTATTTTTATTCAGATAATGATGTTGATTTAAACCTAACAAAGGTAGTTTATTCATTTTAGTTTAAAGTTTCAAAATGAAAAAAAGCTTTAATTTTTACCTTATCTATATTTAAAGCATCATGTGTTACCGTGATGTTTATTTCTTAAATTATGAATCGATGTAAATAAAATATATCGATGTAAATAAAATAATTCCTCCATTTTGTGTATGAAACATTATTTCTCAATATTTTACCTTAAAACATTACAACATTTTGATTGTTGTTAAAACTGTTTTATATTTTTTGATAGTTATTGAAATTTTATGCCATTATATCCAGTATAAAATGATTATGTTTACTTAAACATTAATAATACAGTTTAAATTGCAAAGCTACTTTATTTAATCATAAATTGATGAAGTTTCAGGAAAATGAAACAAGATATGTGAGTTAATGCAATTTTTATTTTAGAAAAAACTGGTTTACCTACTACTAAAAAATTTAAACAAATAAAATGTCTTTTAAAATAAAAATTACTATCTATTATACATAAAAATTATTTACTATGCTTTTCTCGTTAATGTTTAATTATAGAAAAATTAATGAAATTTAACTTAAGTTGATTTTTTTTTTTGATTAATTACTGTATGTTTGTAAGAAAACTTAAAATAAAACCTTTTTGTAATTGATTAAACCTCCCACTTTACAATTCTTTGCAAAATATTTACCCGTTATTTATAAAAATTCATTTATATAATTGGAAAGTCTTACTAAATTCTAATAAAAATTAAGCTGATTAGTTTGAAAAATTAAAATTATATTATCTCATCCAATTTTATATTTTAATTAACTTTGGAAGTCTTTGAAAATTATCATTTACAAATGCCGCACATTAGCTCCTACGCCATTAGTTCACGAGCTCTCCAATACTTTTCAACAATGCCCTCATACTGAGAAAGAACCACACAATTATTTAAATGTTCAAAAGTCATTGGTTGACCAGAGTCACACAAAACACAGTCCGGGGAATCCACCACTCCAATCTTATAGAGATGGTTCTGCAAACAATCATGTCTAGTTAGACCTCTAAAAAGGGCCCCCGCAGTCTTTCTTGGAAAAACGGGAACAGCTCTTTCCTCCCCTAAAATCTTCCATCTCTTGTGAGTCGCAAGTTGAACCATATTTTGTTTAAGAGTCTTCTTGAGAGTCATGTTAACAAACAATTTAGTTGAATGAAATGAAAAAGGACGATTCATGCGTTGATCTATCAAAGCTCCCTTTTTACATAGTGAATCAGCCTTTTCATTCCCAAAAATACCACAATGGGTAGGGATCCACTGGAAAGAAATTCTGTGTGCCAGAGCCTTAAGCAAAGGTCGATATTCTAAAATTCTTTGGGAACTATTTTGATTATTCAAAAGAGTTTGAAGCGCACTCTTATAATCTGACAAAATGACTGCTCTTTTAAAAAAGTGACTGCGAATCGATAGCTGTTGGATAGCCACTGTAATAGCTTCAACTTCACCATTAAAGGCTGTGGAAAGAGGACCCATTGGTAAATAAAAACTGAAAAGCTCACAATGGATATCTGCTCCTGCACCATGTGTTCTTTCTAACATAGAACCATCAGTGAAAACATGCAACCACTCATTTTTAGGACAGCGAACCTCAATAGTCTATATTACGAAAGATCTTAGTTGTAAATCACTCATTTCTTTTTTAACAACTTTTTGAATAAGATCAAGATTTAAATTCAGATAATCTAAGATAGGACAAGTAGGAGGAAGTAAAATTAAATAGTCTCTGCTCAAATTTAAAGCATCGAATTCTCTCTGGGCAGCTTGGATGAAGCCAATTTGAGTCTTAAGATTTCTAGGGATCTCATTGTTATAGTTCCTCCAAAAAGAGTTGCCAGGTAAACGCACAAGTTTTTGGTACAGCAAGATCGCCTTTCTTTTAATATAATGATGAATAGGCTCCAAGTCGAAGTCTTTGAAAATTACTATAGGTTATTGGAAATTTTATTTAGAAGAGATATAAATTCTAAAAACAAATGTAAGTAATAAAAACGGTTTGTAGAGATAAATAACTTATATTTCTTTATCTCATACTAGAAATTAAAGCTTTGCAGGAAAAGTAAAAACTTGCAATTAATGAAATGTTGAATAAATAATAAGAATTATTTCTTAAAAATCTTTTTATTTATATTTAAGTGAATGCTTATAAATGATAATAATTTAAATTAACACATTAATTATATTAATTAATTTTATGGAGTAATGTGAAATATTATTGATCTAATTATTTAGTTTTAATTAATTATTAATTTAGTTTTTATTCGATTTATTTAGAAAATTTTAAAAACTTTGTCCTTATATTTTAATCCGATAAATGACAGTACAAAAGATATGGTAACAGGTACAAGTTTAATCGGTAAAATACTTGTTACTTTAAAAGTAACTGTACTCAGTACATACTCAGTACAGGAAAAGTAACAAGGTTTCTGTTTGCTGCTAAGTATTTACTTTTGTGAGCATTCTTGCTTACGCCAACCGAAGTAGTTTCATTTCGAACAATCAGAAAAACTGAAAGTATATAGAAATTCTATTATTAAGATCTTTTTATCGTATACTTTACGCATATTAAAGTCAGGCATTAAATAATTACAGATATTTAAATATTAAAAGAAACTCTAAAAAATCTCACCAATAAGTTTTTTTTTATATTTTTATTTATTTTTTATTTTATATATTTTGCAATTAGTTGATGATCAGCCCAACAAAGTGATATGAATAAAAAATTAAAATTAGCATACGTAACTCAAAGAACTTTTAAAATAAGGGATCGATCCCTGAGGTGATCACTATCTAAATCAGCAACTGGTCGAATTCTTGAACATGTCATTGGAATGACATGTAAATGTTGCTGTAAATAGTCATTTCCTGAAAAGAAATTACAGCAAGCAACTCCAACAGATCGAGATAGGAAAGTACACTCCTTGTCTTACCTGAGTGATTCAGTATACAAGGAAGCTCTATTATTCTTAATTTACTGTTAATAATTCATTTGCTGTTGAGCAAAGAAGAGTCGGGTTGTGATATAAGTAATCTCGCTAGCAAGTTTATTGGCCTTCTCATTTCTAAAGATATCTCAACGGCTTGGAATCAGCGAACGGGCAATGCTTTACTTAGACTTTTTAATTTCAATTTACTTCATTCTACAAGAATGAACTAGAGCGTTGCCTAGTAGCAGAGGCTCAATGATATTACTGTGGCCATTTACCCGTTTCACTGGTAACTCACTTTACACCGAATTTTTTCAGCGGTCCTTTCCCAGTAACTGATACATGAAACCGTCACTGTATTTCCTACTGTATATTGTGCACAACACCGTCGTCGGCTGCTGATAGAGTAGTCGCTGAATGGTTGCTGTAGTTTTTACCATTGAAGGAGAGTAGAATTATGCGCAGACTTATTAATAAGTCTACGCATGCGTGGTGGACATATTTATTGTGTTATTTACCAACTTTTTTGTATGTTTACTTAACATGTCAAATAATAACATTATTTTTAACAGTATAATAAGAGAGAGAGTACTATCAATTCTTTATAATACACTACTGACCATTAAAATTGCTACACCAGGAAGAAATGCAAATAACAAAATGATATTTATTGGACAAATATATTATACTAGAAATAACAAGTGATTAAATTTTCAAAAAATTCGGCTGGATATATAGATCCTGAGAAATCAGTACCCAGAACAACCACCTCTGGCAGTAATAACAGCAGTTATACGCCTGGGCATTGAGTCAAACAGAGATTGGATTGCATGTACAGGTACAAATGCCCATGCAGCTTCAACACGATGCCACAGTTCATCAACCGTAGTGACTGGCGTTTGGTGACGAGCCAGTCGCTCGGCAACCATTGACCAGACGTTTTCTATTGGTGAAAGATCTGGAGAGCGTGCTGGCCAGGGCAACAGTCGAACATGTTCCGTATCAAGGAAGGTCCGTACAATACCGGCAACATGCTGTCGGGCATTATCCTGCTGAAACGTAGGGTTTCGCAGGGCTCGAATAAAGGGTAGAGCCACGCGTCGTAACACACCAGAAATGTAACGTGCACTGTTCAAAGCACCGTCAATGCGAACAAGAGGTGACCGAGATGTGTATCCAATGGCACCCCATACCATTACGCCAGGTGATGGGCCAGTATGACAATGTCGAATGCACACTGCCAGTGTGCGTTCACCACGATGCCGCCAAACATGGACGCGACCATCATGATGCTGTACACAGAACCTGGATTCATCTGAAAAGATGACGTCTCACCATTCGTGCACCCAGGTTCGTCGTTGATCACACCATTAAAGGCGCTCTTGTCTATGACGCAGCGTCAAGGGAAGCCGCAGCCATGGTATCCGAGCTGAGAGTCCATGATGCTGCAAACGTCGTCGAACTGTTCGTGCAGACACTTGTTGTCTTCCAAACGACCCCGTTTCTTGACTCACGGCTCGTGACGTGGTTGCACGATCCATTACGGCTATGCAGATAATATGCCTGTCTTCTCGGCTGCTAGTGATAGGTGGCCGTTGAGATCCCGCATGGCGTTCTGTATTACCGTCCTGAACCCATATTCTGCTAACAGTCATTGGATCTCGACCGACGCGAGCAGCAATTCTGCGATAAGATAAACCGCAATCCCGGTACGCTACAATTCGACCTTTATCAAAGTCAGAAACTTGCTGGTACGCATTTCTCCTTACACGAGGCATCACAACAACTTTTCACCAGGCAACAACATTCAAATGCAATTTGTGTATGAGAAACCGGCTGAACAATTTCCTCATTTAAGCACAATATAAGTGTCGCTACTGGCGCCTGCTTTGTCTGAATGCGCTGAAAAGCTAATCATTTGCATATCACAGCATCTTCTGCCTTTCGTATAAATTTCACGTCTGTAGCATGTCGCCTTCTTGGTGTAGCAATTTTAATGACCAGTAGTGTATGTAAAAAGTATATATCTTTGAAATGCCTAATTTAATTCTGTCACATTGTTTGTAACGAAGTTTATTTTTATTTTGTGTTCATAAAATTTTGCGAAAATAAGCATTGCTAATAATAATCTGTTTTAAATAATATGAATTAATTTTAGTATTAAATTTAACTTTATTTTGTTCATTGTTTTTGATATTGAATCCATAATATGTAATAATAATCTACAATTATTATGAAAATCAAAAACCTGTAACCACCCTAAAGAGCATTGTTGATAATTTCTTTTGTATATTTTTGATGTATGCTATTTTTTAAATTAGATTTCTTTTTTGTTATTAGCATTAATATGCAGTGGCGTAGTGACAGGAGGGGGCAAGGGGGGCTATCATGCCCTGGGTGCAGCTTACAGAGGGGCGCTAAATCATTTCAAAGCTAAACATAATTTTTTAGAAAATTTCGATCTTAGTTTTATTATAATATCAATTTTATTCGCCAAAATAAACATTACAGTTTATAATTATTGTGTCATGTCCAAGGAAATATATATATATATATATATATATATATATATATATATATATATATATATATATATATATATATATATATATATATATATATATATATATATATAAAGCTCCAGAGAGGAATCAGATTTGGAAAAGAGAAGAAAAATGTTGATGAAAAATGAGGAAGAGCTGCAGGAGCTGGCCATAAACGAAACCCTTACTCTTATATTTCCTTTTATTAATAATAATTTTACTTGACTTAGTTGATTTTAAAAAGTTTGTTCTCTTAACCATGATCCGATTTTCATTTCTTAACTAGTTAGATTATCGATTTTCATTCTTTTAATCCTTTCCTTTTTAAGTTTCATACTTTGCTCAAAGTTGGTGATACTATTGTTTTGTACTAAAGATATTGTAAATGTGTAAATAACGAAAATATCTTGATTTTTTTTTCATATAAAATTTTTGGAATATTAGATTGGTCAGTTCCATTTTGATGCATATGAAAGGTTTTCATTTTAGTATAAAAATATTTACCAAATTATTTGTGTTAATGTTGTATGGTAATTTTTGGATCTATTAACTTAGGGCAATGGTTTCCAACCTTTTTGTACCGCCGCCCCCCTTTTAAAAACAAAAAATTGTTGCGCCCCCCTGTGGCAAATAATGCATTGTTTTAAGTCTAGTTCCTTTTTATATGCAGTTAAAAAGTAAATCTTGTTTCACTTGATTTCGAAATCAAAAATCAAAATTAAAACTATCAGTCAAATCTTGCAACGCGTTTTTGTGAAAATTCCCGTGAACCGATTTCAATGATATTTGGTATACTTACAATATAAGGGTCCGATGACAACGCAATATTATGAAAAATAATGTATTGATATATCAGAATGATAAAAAAAATATTCTTTACTTTTTAGTGCATTTTAAAAAGCATGTAACTTAATTTTTTTACCAGTTTATTTTCATTTTTCATGATTTTGGCGCCCCTAGATCATTGCGCTCCGGACGGCCGCCCGGATCGCCCTACCCTTGGGCCGGCCCTATATATATCAACGTGGTTATCGCAAGCACTACTAACCAATTCTGTTCATAGAGAACAGAAACAATCAGATGCATCTGTTTACTGAAATTTGGCGAGAGTAAGCACGAGAATTCCCGGGATGTTTCGAGTGCTTATCTTTTGATTCCCCGCCCCACCGGTGCTCGGCTCCAAACGCGAAAGCGAGATATTTCGTTCCAAGAAGAATATGGATGGGATGTTTTAGCATTTGTATCCGAAAAATTCGCGGCGAGGATTGTGGATTATGTATACTGCTGATTCATTTTTTTGACACCTATTCGACTTTTATGGTTCGTACTCGAAAATGATATTTTGAAACAGGTGCATGCCACCCTGGCAACTGTCTTGCGTCCCCCTTGGGGGATGCCCCACAGGTTGGAAACCAATGACTTAGGGAGATTACAGAAGAGTAAGCTCATGAAAGACACCTATTTAATTTTGTGAATAATAAAATTAAATAGGAAACAATTAGGACTCATAAAGGGCCAAGAATCTCTGTGCCCTTTATGAGTCCTAATTGTTATACAGGTTATCCAAGTCCAGTTATATATATATATATATATATATATATATATATATATATATATATATATATATATATATATATATATATATATATATATATATATATATATATATATATACATATATACATATATATATATATATATATATATATATATATATATATATATATATATACATATATACATATATACATATATATATATATATATACATATATATATATATATATGACAAAAAGTCCTAACAATAATATTAACAAAACAAATAAGTTTGTTTTACTCAATATAAAAAAATAATAAATAAATAAAAAATGTTCAATGAATATTATTTTTTGGACCCTTTTATATGTTATAATTATTCAAAAATTCAAAACTTGAAAGTTTTTTGTCGAAATTTCAGTGTTTTGGAATATTATTTGACGTGTTATTTTTAATTTCTCATAACAGATTAAATCATTTTATTTAACAAGCAGCACTTCATTAATATTTTTGATATCATTTTATGATAAAAATGTGAAAATGTAATCTCATTTTGATTATAATAACTTAATAAATAATTATGCGCAAAAAAAGATTATTTCATATTACTAAAATATTATTAATGAAAATTTGTGTAAGAATTTAAATTATAATAACACAGAAAAGTCAGATTTTATTTAAGTTATCAAGAAGCGATATAGAAAGATACGTTTCAGTAGTTATTGAGACTTAGAGAAATAGTACTATTTATTGTGTCCCAAAATAAAAATTAAACCCTTGTATATTTTTTATCTCAGGCTTTTACTGCTATAGCCATTCAGTCTTATGTCGCGTTACGCTCGTGAGAAAATTCCTGATGAAATGTGTTTCATTGTATTAGCGGTTTCCATTGTCAAAAATATTGTGTCCGACAACAGACTGACTTTCAAGGAAAGGGAGGAAACTTTTCATAAAATAGAACTACAGTAGGGAACCCTAGGGAATTGTCTTCCTAGAATAGAAATGGAGGGGATCAAGAACTAATTGCCTAAAATTCTAGGAAAACACATAAATTCTCTTCCTTTTTATTGTTCACACGGTTAGTATTTCGTTTTTTCCAAAATATCACTTCATCGGAAACAAAAATTTAAACTTTTGAAAATTTGGAGTTTTGACATTTAAAATATTATTGCCGTAAGCTATATTTTCTGTCTACTATCTATTCTTTCAATATGAATATTTAATTTCAAATTTCTGCTGTTATAAAACTGGTACCAATATATTTTTGCAGAGTTTTGAAAATTAAATATTATAAATTTCTTATTAGTTAAAATTATTCATTTAAAAATAATTTATGTTATCTTTAAATGTTTTTGTTTGGAAAAATAATTTTTATTTGACTCGTAATTTTGTTGTCAAAAATACATTAGCACCTTATATTGAAAAATTCTTTTTTCAAATGGTAGAAATGAAAAATCTATGAATGTTTTTTTCCTCTTTAAATGTTTTTCTTTTTCTTTTCTTATATTTAAACATACAGAATCTTCTTTTTTAATAACATAACAACCTATTGCAGGTTTTAGCTGTGACTCCTTAAACATACAGAATATATTTCTTAATTAATTAGTTCAATTTATATAAAAAAAACAAATCTTTTAATTTGAAAAATTCGTTCAAGAAATTTATAAAGAAATCGAACATTTTTCTCATTCTACATTGTAAAATTTTAAAAATAAGATCGCTTTAAATGATTTAAATTTATTGAAAGAAAAAAAAACTTCATACCAATTGCATGAACAGCACTTCCAAAATGATTCTTAATAGAAACAAATTTTAATTTTAATAAAAATGAGTTCTTATTTTAATAATAAAATATTTTAATATCTTAAAAAAACAGATTTAAAAAATGCCTTTAAAATACAAAGAAAATTTTCAATACTGTGATAACTAATTGAGAAAATTTCTGTACATAAAATTATGCGATATAACAATTAAAATATATTTTTTGTCTCAGCACTTTAATTCTTGATAATATTTTGAATCAATGAAAAACTTGAAAGAACAATATACAGTGCATCAGTTTGGAGAAAAAAATTATTTTTAATAATATAATATGTATTGTTTGACTGAAAATTTCTGATTACATTAGATATACATAATTTTACTTGAATTTATGTGTGTTTTGATTTCTAACTTAAGAAATTTGCAAACTATTTTTGTTGTCTGTATGAACGTTCCGTTGCTCATCAGATATTTGCATTGATTATGCTATGGCATATAATTTAGTTATCTCTCTCTCTCTCTCTAAACTGAAATTAGATGAAGACTTATTAATCTCTCTAATTTTTGCTCTTCTAATTTTGGAATCAGAGAATTGGTTTTATATTGTAGAGAAATGAAATATTATAAACTACCAATATTACGTTTTGTGATTTAAAGTTTTTACAATAAAAATAATTTTGGTTTACCTTAATGGCCTTAATGATAAAAATTTAAAAAGCTATTTTAAGTGCGAAATTTCCCATAAAATTAAAATTGTTTTTCACGGGAATTTTTCTGAAATAAAAAAATTGAAATAAAATTTTCTGTTTAATCTGTGGTAAATGAAATGTTTGAAAAGATATCATTGTGAAAAATCAGGTGAGTTGACCCTAAATTAGGAGAGTAAAGTCTTACCCAATTATTATTTGGCAATAATTAGCTAAAGTTTGTTAAGTTAGTAATATTATAGAATTTTTGAAAATATGGTAAGATAAGTTATAGCATACGTTCAACACCATATGATCAACAATTTATAGAATCTTTCATAAGTAAGCTAATTACACATAAGTAAGCTAATTATACACATAAGTAAGCTAATTACACACATAAGTAAGCTAATTACTGCAATTAATAGGGAGTAAAAATGTTTGTTTCAATTGGTTAACAAGCTAGAAAAAAATATTAAAAATTTTGTAAGATATTGTTACTGAAATGTTAAATTATTAAAATGAATTTTCTTAAAAGTTAAAAATTAATTGATAAATAAATAAATATCCCAACTTCAAAACTGTAATATCCGGATCACAAGGCCTACAGTGCGCATATCTGTTTTCCTAACAGAGGACCCTGGGGTGCGAAGCACATGTCCCGGTTAGGTGGTCAGCCCAAAGCGAAATCCCCGGTGTTTAGTTCCCAAGCATGATTGGTACTCAGTTAATTTATCGACTGAAAGGATGAAAGATTGAGTTGACCTAGCCTGAGAATCGAACCTTGGACATGCATCTTGGGAGCACTAAGTCACCGTGCTTAACAAATGTAAAAGTTTGGGTGAATTTTGTCGTACAGATTTCCATGGAACAGAAGTCTATAAAGAAATGTGGGGCTGAAAGATGTTACTCAGCAGTAGAAAAGAAATTAAACCAAAATCTATATTAGAACTTCCAACATACCTGATGTTTTTTTAAGCTGGGAGCCATTGCTCGGTATATTAAAAATGAAGTTTAAATAAAAAATGAAATTTGTTATCCTTCGAAATTTAGCTTTATTGCTCGGTTGGCACTGTAATAAGTAGCCCTACACTGATGTTTTTTTTTTAAGGTGGGCGCCATTGCTCGCTATATTAAAAATCGAGTTTAAATAAAAAAAAATGAAATTTGTTAGTGTTCGAAATTTAGCTTTATTACTCGGTTGCCACTGTAGTAGGTAGCGCTACACTGATATTTTTTTAAGGTGGGTGCCATTGCTCGGTAAATTAAAAATGGAGTTTAAATAAAAAAATGAAATTTGTTATCCTTCGAAATTTAGCTTTATTGCTCGGTTGTCACTGTAGTAGGTAACGCTACACTGATGTTTTTTTAAGGTGGGTGCCATTGCTCGGTATATTGAAAATGAAGTTTTAAAAATTTTGTTTGTATTTATTAGAATTTTAAATCTTCTACAGTATTTAATTATAATGAAATATTCCAAATTTTAATATTTGGAATTCGGAAAAACGCGCGATTTCAAAGCTGAAGTTCGAACGCGATCGTTATTGGTTGACGGCTATCGTGCGTAATGACGTAATTTATGTTGGCGACAGAGCTGTAGAGTGCTTTGCGCGAAAATTTTAAATCGTGCCAATCCTGTACGAGTCTGTCGTCTTTTAAAATACTAAGAAATGACTTATGTGTATTTCTGACAAAGATGTGGGACACTTCAAAAGAACTTTAGAAAATGCCCGGTTTGATGCATAGAATATCTAAAAAAGAATAATAATAAACCTTTATATTTTGTGAACTTTTTATTTTTGTGATTAAGTTCATAAATATTGAAATGGCGAATTAAATATTTTTAAAAATTACAAGGAAATAGGAACACTTGTAATTGGGAATACAACTGTATTTTTAATCTCACCAAAATAATAAATGTAATAAAATTATTATAAAAAATTTGTAACTTTTTATCACCCTTAGCTTGAAAATATTTCTTTTAAAAAAATTCAAAAATATTCATATATAAGTCAATTTTTCTGCTATTAGTATAAAATTGATGAAAAACAATATCAAAAAGGAATTAAAGTTATCGTGTGTTCTATATTAAATGCATCAAAGTCTTTTGTTTAGATATGTTCTATGTTAAGATATACCAATTGTTACAAATACATTGGAAGAACTAAATGAATAACTTATGATTCTAATCTTTAGAACCAAACTTCTGAATAAATTTATGAGGACTTGCTAAAAATTTGTATTCTAGAAGCAATAATAATTTCTTTAATATTTTTACAATTAAATACTCATTTTTACATTTAAATTTTAATTTTAAAAAAATATTTGAAAAATCATGACAATTTACAATCTGCTAATTCAAATTTTATTTTTTCTAAAATTGGAAATTATTTAAGGAAAAGCCTAATGAATATTGTCTCATAGCAAATTTATTGGGGTTTTTCTATTTGTAAAAAAATATAAATAATTATTCCTCAATATTGTCTGGCTTAGTAACAAAAATACACTATCATTAAATTATTTTTAAACGATAGTGTATTTTTGATATTTAAGCCAGAAAACAGCATTAATACACGAGTAGAATGCAAAATTGCATGACATAATGTCATCGCTGCGCTCACTCCCTTTTCATCAAATCTTAAAAAACTCACCGGGCTATATGCCATAAGCTCATCACACCGTGCACTTTAACTGAACGTTCGGGGGATACCGAAACCGCTCTCCGGCCGAGGTGACAAATAGTGCACTATTCCATGCACTATTGCCGCAAAGGGCCGTTGAGTTTCCATCGCTTCAAGTCGTTAACCCAATCACCACCTCAGTGTCAAATTGCTACAAGGGTTTTCATTTTACTCTGGATTTATAACTGACAAAGTTGCAATTTAAAAATAGATAAGAAACAAAATTGTATTCAGATCAAATATTACTCAAAATGTAATTGTGATCAATGAATATCACACAAAGATTACGTAATACTTTATATAAAGTTATGAATAATTTTTAATTTCTATATAGAAAATTATAAATAAAAAGTTTACCTATAAAATATCTATTATGTTCTTTGCAGATTCAGTTTTTGTAAATCACATTTTAAATTTACGTAATAAAAAGAATATGTTTTGCCAAATTCGTAAATGAAGTATTATATATTTATATGAAGTTTCGATCATAATGACTAATTAAGACAACTTTTATCATTTTAAAGAAGTGCAAGATTTACAAAACTGTACATTCCAAGCAAACAGTTTTTTTATAATTTAGCACTTTTAATTACCGAAAAAATATAATATAGAATCCTTTGAATTTTTGAACAAAATCTAACACTGGATATCTTTTCAGTTTTGAAAGTAACTCAAGCGATGTTTTCACAATATTGTAAATGATTGGTGAAGAAATGAATGTAAAAGAACCTTCTCAGGATATTTGCAAATAGATCATTCAAATGAAATCATTAAAATACGTAGTACTCTGAACATCCTCACTATGACACCTTAAGTACATCCTAAAATGACATCCTGGGGACCTCTAAAACGCATCCAACTTATCCGAGGATCAAATATGGACGTTTTAGACGTCCTTGGATGATGTTTACTATCTGGTTATTGGCGACAAAATATGGTGAAATTCTAAGAAAACCTGTTAATATTATGAATATTATTATTTCATACTATCGAAAGGAAAGCAGTTCAGATAAGCATTTTTCTTAAAATTCAAATCCATCAAATGTGTTTAAGAAGCCAAAATCAGAAAGCAATGCATTGAATTAGTTGCATTAAAATCTACAGATGAAAATAGGAAATATTGCTAATTAAATTATTATTAGATTTTGTATTAAAAAATTGATGGAGAAATGATTAGTAAACCTAAAAATGATCAATTTCATTATTTCCATTATTTCATCGGTTAATTAGAACTGTGTACAAAGAATTAATTGGGGAGGGGGGGAGAAGTTATTCCAGAAATTAACAGGAGAATGAGCTGTATTTCTAATTTTCCTAATATATATAATTGCATAACATACAAGAAAATAAATTATGATTATAAAATAAAATCCTAAACAGAAGAATTTGGTATTAAATGTTTATTATAAATAAAATTAACTGGTGAAGTAGACAATTAATACATAAAATATTTGCATTATTTCAAATTAACACAATTTAAAATTATGGTAAACAGTTTTAATTTCACTGCTGACCTCCCCATATACAGTTCCTTAAGCAAAGAATACAAACCATGGAAATTTACACTATAGGTTTTCAAAGATAAATTATGTAATTCTTTAAGATATCACGCATGACTGTTGTCAACATCCCCCGAATAGGGTGTTGCTGTAGGGCCATCAAAACAGCTATATAAAGAAAAAAAAATGATTCCCATTAAAATGATAATAATTTTTTTTAAAAAAAATATATATTGCGTAGTTATTCAACTAACAAAGCAAGGGAACTATATATTAATTATTAAGCGATAAATCTTCATTTAATTTTCATAGACGTCGTAGAAACAAGTAATTTAAAGTATTTGAATGTTTTAAGATACAATAATTGGATTTACAAGTTTGAAACAATTCGATAGTTATCGTTTCTATAAAATAGTTGTGAATGATCTGAATATCGGCCTTTAAATATAAATAAAATTTAAATATGTCTTGAGATATAATATACATTATTATTTTATGGGTTCCATTTATAGTCGAGAAAATAATCATAGATGGCAGCACTAATTTAATGAAATGTGTGGAAATTTCGCGGTTATTTTAAAACAAAAATTTAATTCTTTTTTCGTCTTTTTTCTAGTTCTATTTTTAAAATCAGAGAGATATAATATAAAAATGTAATTATTATTTGCTTTCAAGTATATTTCATGAAAAACATTGTAAATTGTATTTTTTATACTTAAATCATTTTATTTATACATTTTAAGTTGAGGAGGGAAAAAATTGTAATCGTAGCCGTATCCGATTAGTTAGTTTCTAGTTAAATTTCAGCTCGTGTTAAAAATTTCAATTTAAAAATATAAGTCAGATATTTTTCAATATTAAATTCTATTTAAAGAAACACAAGAAACTTTTTTGTTTGTAGCTCATATTATAGTTCTATATTTTTAATTGAATTGTGGAATTATGCCTGTTAAAAATATTTATAAGTCAATTAATATGCAAAAGCTAGAAAGTACTCAAATGTTTCACGCAATTGAAAAGAAATTGCGTGAAAAATACTGGTACAAACCAGTTCTTGATTATGCTGAAAGGTCAACAAAGATCAATCGTGTATACCTTGTTTTAAGTATGAGCTTTTCATATCTCTTAACTTTAATTATTTTTGTCGAAATGCTGATTATATACCTTTTTTATTTTTAAGGTGTTGGATTTTTTCTGTTGTTTGGATTATTACTTCAATACGGTGTTTCCCTCATTACAAACTGCTTTGGCTTTTTATATCCAGTCTATAAAACGTGAGTGTGAACATTTATATATATTTATGAAACCATTTATTAGTATAAAAATATTTTGCTTTATTTAATTTTTTTAAAATTGTTATTGTCAAATAAAATTATCTTCGTTTAATTTCTTTTAGAGTTTCAAATTTATTTATTTGGATATTTGTATATCTGATTTCAATCTTTAATTCAATCCAAATTTATATTTAGATTTTTCTTATACATGAGATCTAATGATAAATAAAAAGTAATCTGTAATTCAATAAAAATAAAACCAGTTGATAAAGAAATAGAAAATATGGTATTGTTGGATCAAATACATAATTGATAAAGTGACTTAGGATTGTTCAGGTTTTTAAAGTATATTCAAACTACTTTATTTTTTGTTGTCTTAAGAAATTATGAATGCAAGAAAGCATTCTGATAAAGATTCAGGAAGGAGAGAAGGATATAAAGTATAATTCAAAAAGAAAGGAATAAGTTGTTTTCTATTATCAAAAGATTTATAATATTTATATGAAAATAAAGGGAAATTTGTATTTCTTTTTTAGCTGTGATGAACATCTATAAGAGCAATGAAACTGCAATAAAAAAGCATAAAATATGAATAAAAAACCAGCAAGAAACAGAAAAATATTAATTTCATTATAAAAATTGACAAAAATTTATTTAAGAAAATTTTTAGGTTTATTCCATTTTATTCGCCATATGATTTTAAAAATCATATGGGGCATACAAATTATTTTCAACTATTAATATTGCTGAGAATGCCATATGTTAATTTTTCTTTGCATAATAATTTTATGTAAATCTGGTATAGGATATTTAAATTTGTTTTCATAAAAATGTATGTTTCTGTTGCCTAAAATATAATTGAACTTTTTCGCATTTAATATAATGAAAATTTATTGATACTATGATATATATGAACTTACTATGTTCTAGAATAAAATAATGAAATATTACATCTGAAAAACTGTCTGTGTTTGTTATATAGTAACACAATCAAGGACTGAGGTCCCCAAAGCAGTTTTTGCCATTCTGCTTCACAAGAAGAAATTTTCTATTTGATTTGGGGGCCCCTATGATGTATGAGTTGCCCCTTGGGGCAACTACCCTGTATGTCCCTGCCTTAATCAAGTTCTGAACACAATACTGGTTTATATCATAATATACAATATCCTTTGCTACTTTTTTACATTTGCTTCCTTTGTAAATTTTTCAGTCATAAACAATGGTGTATTTTGTAGATCTTGCATCTGCTCTACATTTTTTCATATTCTGAATTGTGTATTACTAGTTCTGTACATCTTTTTTTTTTTTATTGTAAGAGGGATATCTAATTATTTGATAAATTTCACTTTCCTTTCAAGATCTTAAAAATCTGAATGCTTGTTCAAGCTAAAATCACTACATTTTTTAAATTCTTTCCTCAGAAATCGTTGCTATATATTTACATCACCACTTTGGCAATGTAAACTAGTTTTGAAGAATTTTGAATTTAGAAAATATTGCATAGTGTGAGAAAACATTGCAAAAAATATCACAAAATATTATTGTTTATGAATATGTATTACTGATTTTAGTGCTTAGCTTTTTTACTCATTTTTTTTACATAAGATATCAGTTATATATATATATATATATATGTCACTGATTAAATTTATTGCAATTATAATTTATTTATAATTTATTCTACTTATTTTCAATATCTAAACTTTATACATACCTTTATCTTAGTATTATTGCAATTTTTTTTAACCAAAATTAGATGCACACATCAAATATTAGAGGCGTGAAACAGCATATATCAAGAAGTAGACAATTGTAGGCTTTTGAAGTTACAGTATATGCAACTTTATTTAAAGAAAGCATTAAATGATATTGTATATTTTTATCAAAGAAAAATCATCAAATGTTCAAAATTTTTCTCATAAAAATTCTACTTACTGGATTATGAAAAAAAAGAAAAACAAAAACATAGAAATAAATTTTTTTTTTTATTTTTTAGATTTGGTTGTAACAAATTGTTCTATATTTTTAAAGCATACTACCTGGTTTGTGGTTTGTATGTTGAAAAAAACTGCTCATTTGTAAATTTCATAACATTAATATTACTGTAGCATTTGGTATGTAGATAAACAATTATGTAATAACATTATGTTAAAACTTGCTGCTTCTTTTTTCTTTCAAGCCTTTTAGAACTGGAAAATCCAAATTCTTCATTAGAACGTAAATGGTTGACATATTGGCTGATACATGCTGCTCTTAATTTTGTTGAAGAGTTTCTATTTTTTCTAGTCTGGTTGCCTGGATACTGGATGCTGAAAGTAATTGGTTTTATGTAATATTTGAAAATAAATTTATGTGAAAAATAACAATATTTTTGATAAAATCTTGTAACTTATTTCATTTTTTATTTAGTGCTGAATTTTAGGTTCTTTATTACATCTTCACATACAAATATCATTGATAACAAGATTGACAAAAGCTAAATGTAGAGCCAATTTTGTTATCTTAAACAATATAAGTATCTATAAAAAATTGTATTGTTTGCTCATATTTCAATATATTTGAGTAGTAATATAGATTAGATTAAAGCACATGGATTATTTTCTTGCTATTAAAATTTTTTCTTTTTATCTTGAAAGTAACAATAGCATACTATTCGAAATTTATGCAAATCCACCATCTCTTATGTATTTAAATGTAGATTAATTTCCAAAACTTGCTGATTAGATAGCTAAGTAGTCTATGTTCTGGTATTCATTTCAACAATTTGGTTGAATACTATTGCATGTTTATATTAGTTTAGAATGTCTTTAAACTATATGACTCAGTTGAATAAGCCTTCATGGGCAAAAGCTAAGCTGGCCGCAAACTGTTGAATCGAAGACAAGAGCACTAAAAATGAATGTTTATGTTCTGACCTTCAGTTCAGTTTATCATAGGTTTGAATCCAATCTTGGGGTTGGTTGCTTGAAGTAGTTTGGAATGCTCTTTTAATTGTAAGCCTTTGTCTAGCCTTCATGGGCAAAAAAAAAAAAAAAAAAAAAAGACTTTGGTAACTTTTTCAAAACCCTAAAAAAATAACCATAAAGACCAAAATTTCTTGAACATATTATAAATATTATGTAGTATAATATAAGATACAAATATAATGGAGACATGAAAAGTGATCAGCCAACTAATCCTTGTATATTGTATTTAGTAAACTGCTTAAATATGTAAATCTATCTAATATTTAAAAAAGTTTTTAATAAGTATCTTTGGCTATTCTAATGAAAATTGTATTTTCTAATTTCCAGTGTGGATTTTACTTTTGGTGCTATGCTCCTGTGGAAACAAATGGATCAGATATAATATACAGTTACATAATTCAGCCATTTTTTCATAGAAACCAAGAAGTAATTGATAATGCTATAAACCAAGTTGTCAGAACCGCACATTCCATCTACACGGAGTCTGATCCCAATATGGAAAGTAAGTTTACTTATCATTCATGTTTTTTACATTTTCCTTATTGATAAGTGAAAAAAAGCTCTTTATTTTATATTTCATAAATACATAATTAAAAAATATTTATAGCATTATAATTTATATGATAAGAAATTTTTGCTCTAAAAAAATCAGACTTTTTTAAATAATAGTAAATTTTTCATTGGGAAAAAAATAAAACAAACTTTTTTCAGTTTTTAAACACGTGACTGTTATTCACTTATGAAAGCAGCATAAGGTATAAATATATAATAATTTAGAAATCTGAGACTGTAAAAATTGCCAAACAAATTGAAATTTGTAAAGATTTGAATTGCTTAAAAAAACTGAAACCTGATATCTACATCAAACCAAGTAAATAATGTTATTTCTAACAAATGCTTTCATTTGCCAAATTGATCAAATTCATAAAACAAGAAGCTGAGAAAAATGATAAAAAAAAAGTTTATTTTTAGTACTTTTCCATTAAATACCACTGCTTTTGATAATCACCATAACAAGAAAGAAAAAATTTTATATTATCATAAATACTGTATTTTCCCGTATATAATCCGCAGATTATGTGTTAAAAAAGTTCTGAATTTCATTGTGCGTATTATATGCCACCGCAGATAATCTGATAAAAAATATTTTTCACCACTAAAGCTTACTATAAAGCTTTAAGAGAAATGTCATTTATATTTCACAAAATAAATAACAGATCGTGCTACAACTCGGTTGACTTATTTTTAACTATAATCAACATTGTCCAATTATGTTTAAGAACAAATTCAGTTCCTCCAAACGATATTGGAATTCCAATTCATTAGCATCATTTCACATTTTATCGTGACCTGAACTTTTTTGCTCTGAAAACATTCAAATTCGTTTATTGTCATAGTGAAATGAAAATTAAGTTACTGAGCAAATTTTAAACTGAAAGCTATAGGGAAAGCAAATGAAAAAAATGTCAACAAACGTGTAATATAAGATGAAAAACAAAACATGCGATGTACAAAAGAAAAATGTATTCCATGTGTAATTAGAAAATAATCCATTTCTTTCATTTAACCATTAACAAAACAAATATAGTTTATTTTTAAAATATATCTAACCTCGTTTCAAAAGTTATTAAAATTTATAAGATTTACTAGAATCTTTTCGGGTCTTGATCAATGTTGTGCTTTCATTTTAGTTAATTGCACTTTTCATTGAGGTGGATTCAAACAGATCTTTATCATGATAAATATTTTTTCTGTAAAATTTTATTTGATTATATGCCACTGCAAATTATGTGACACTTTTTTTCCTTTGTTTGAAAAATGGGGCTTGCGGTTAATACACCACTGCGGATTATACAGATTATACAGGAAAATACAGTAATCCATTTGGATTATATATATGTTTATGTTTTAGAAACTACTAAAATATAATAGCAACATTTTATTTACATTTTATAAACTAAACAATTATTGCTTATTGATAAAACTATCTTGTATTTAAATGCAAATGCTTATTTCTTGTGGAAACTGTTTAGCAATCTCATCAGTGATCGATTGGGTAAGTATAATGTAATACTACGATTTTTCTATGAGACAATTAAATTTTGCTGTTTTTGCCCTTGATGATTGGTGATAGTCGTGCTTCTTTTTAAAAAAATTATCACCAATCAATCTTTTGCACCAACTAACTTTTGCTTTGTTTAGCATTTAGCTTGTTTACCACTGTTTATCACTTTTAATTCAATTTTTATGGACACACACAAAAAAAATCGATTTAATATATATTAAATTTGAAATAAAATGTTGAGCCAATAAAATCATTGTGTCTATGTTATATTATTTTTATCTTCTCTGTAAAGAACAGGCTAATATTTTTGGATCAAAACCAGGGGTATAATGGAAAAGTACCCCTTTTTTATATTCACATATGGTTTTTGTGTTAATTCTTATTATATGTGAAATTTGATTTGATTATATAAAGTTATGTATTACATACAGCTTTGGAATTAACAATTTTGAAAATGGAGTTAATCCGTTTGGCACGAGAAATAACCACATAACATTCTCTTAGCATGAGATTTTGATTAGATCCAAGAAAATCAAATAAAATCGATATTTATGTTACTGGTAGCTTATCAAACATTTTTCAATGTCCACAGCATTTTGCTTTCCAAGTGGATGTTGTTATTCTTAGCGAGCTGCCTTATCCTAACATGGAGAAAAACTCTAGCACTCACCTTGACAGATTTGAATGTAGAAAACAGACATGTGCTATATCCACCACAACAATGTTTGCAGATACATTCTCAAAATAGTATATTCCAGGTTGTTTTGTATAACTGACATTTTTATACAGAACTCCTGCTTATGTAATGAATATAAAGTATGTGGCTTGATAAGAAATCATGATTCCATTACTTTAGGCTGATAACTATTTTCTTTTAAAAATACCTTATTTCTAAATATATTATTTATTTTACAAATACCAAACGTAGTAGGTTATATCATTAGTTCTTGGGCCCTCCAATATTTCTTGAAAATTACCTCATACTGAGAAAATACAGTACAATTATTTAAGTGATTTCTAAATATGTAGAAAGTTATTTTTTTAAGCAGTTTTATGTTAAGTTTTCTTCAAATAGTTTTATCATTTTAAAACATTTCTTTTTACAGAACTATCATTTTATTTATTATATCCTTTATAACTCTCAGTATTTTCTCTATACTGTAAATAATATACACTTAATACAGTAGACACTTGTTTCTAAAAACACGTAGGGAATGTTAAAATAATTCTTAAAATCAAAATTTAGTAAAATTGAAAAATAACTGTTAGATTTTACTTTTTTTTTTTTTTTTTATCACACTGAACTCTCTTTATAAAGTACTATTGGAAAAACCATTTAATATGCATTATATAAAATAAATGCAAACTATAATTCATTATTAAAAACAATTCTTGGTTTCATTTAATTGAGGAAAAATCAATTAAAGTAATTCTTTTACTTTTTCTGTTTCAAAACTACCTCTTGCCTTCGGTTCAATATTTTGTGAGTTCGAATCCCACCTTGGCCATAAATGTTTGTAATCCACTTGAAACCGTAGATCCTGGTCTAATTAGCTCTAATGTTTAAAAAATTACCATTAAGCGACAAACAAACTGTTTCAAAATTACATTTTTTCTGATGTAGAAAAGCATTTCACTGTTTTTTTTTTTTTTTTTTTTTTCCAAACAGTACTTTAATATTGTTGGCCATTCACCTACATGTTTTGCAATTAGTAACAATAGTAGTATCAGAACTAAGATATTTTCTTCATGTTTGAAATCAAAAAATTCTTTTTCATTCTCATTTATTATATTTTCAGTTTAATAATTCTTACAAATTATATCTAAAAAGTCCTGAAGTAAAATTTCAAAGAGCAAATTTCTTTGTTGAAGCTTATTCATGATAAACTTATCTTCACTTAAATTGTCAAATAAATGGTTTTTTTTAATAATTCATGTTGGTCAAGATGACTTAGATATTTTTTTCTGCACCATCATTTATTCAAATGAGCATTGCACACATATTATTGAATACATAAGGCAATACTTTTTCCTATGATATTTTCAATTAAAGCTATTGATTACATTCAAATATTTGCAGTCAGATTAAGCAGGGAAAATTCCACATGAATTGCTTCAAATAATCCTTGGTGAATGATACTTGAGGCTGCTGTCTATTAATACTTCAGAGTCTACCTACATAAAACACCAGGATTCATAAAAAACGTTTTTCTTTAATTTCATTTTTAAACAATTTTGATTTTAAGAAGAAATTGCTTTTTATTCATCACCCTGATTGATGCTACTGTTAATTATTCACAATTTAAAAATTCTCCAATAATGTTTCTCAAAGTTCCTCAACTACAATTAAATAAATAAAAACATCCAATGATAGAAATAAACACAAAAGAAAAGTGAATTAAAATTATCATTGCAGTTGTGGAACTCTGTTAGGGATAAGGCAATAGCTTCTAAATTAGATTCTCAGTTTTATGGATTTCTAATGCCTCTATGATTAAATTTGTTTCCTCATTTCCTTACACTTTCATAGTAATCATAATTTGAAGCAAGCATTTTTTCTAAAACTTTCATTTTTTAATTTTTGTAAATAAACTTGTAAACAGCAATACAAGTACTTTTAACAATTTTTGAAGTCATGGGAAGTAAGTATCAAATAGCTTCTAAAATTTGGCAACACACAAAAGTGCATTGGCACAGTGGTTGAGAATCACTGCCTTAATGAAAGTCAAATTTTGACTCACTTAGTAGGGGAAAAATTGGTTCTTATTTAGCTACAAAATTTTAAACTTGTTTAGGTTCCCTATTTAATAAGACAAAGTTTACCATAAACTAGGATTTTTTTTTAATAATATATTTCTATTCTGTTAAAATATTCCACAAAATACCAAATGCAGTATTGAATATATGAGAAACTGTCTCAGTGTCATTTTATGATATTCAAAAATTCTTTCTTTTCAGCTCTCTTGCATCCTCATCTTAACTAGATGTAAGGCCATAGTTAAAAAAAATTTTCAAGTATTTTATGAAGAATTGCTCAAGTTTACCTGTTTGTTTAACAAGACTGTTTTAAACCTTTTCTCTGTTTTTGAATACTTAAGCATGTATAATTTAAATAAAAAATATATTTTATATTTTAATTCTATGTTTTATTCAGAAACTATCTTGCTGAAATGTTGTGTATATTTTCACAATTATAATAATGTTTTATGATTTCTAACTTTCATATTTTGCAGTTTTACCTCTTACATTATTTAAAATATATTGTTCATAGTTTTGATTGAAGATTTTAAAATGGTAGATAAATCAGAAAGCCTAATTATTAAAAGTGTATAACAATCTTTATAATGCAATTATTTTCCATGATCATATCATATATGGTTTTTGATTAATAACTGTCTCTTAAAGATTTAGAATCAAACTACATATGATAGTTGTGAGCTAATAAGGCATATCAGTTCCATCAATGTCGTGTTGATATAAAAAAAAGATTAAAGCAATCATTTTCAAAACTTGTGTATTTTCCAAATATTTACAATAATCTCATAAATAAATCCGTTCAAAGCGGTACAAAAATGTTGAGATATTTACAACATGCAGAAAATGCATTTATTACAAAACAGACACCTCAGAAAATCAAGTCTGAATTTTTGTGAAACATGCCACTTTTAATATTTACAGTACAAAATATCACAGATTTTATAAGACCAGTATTTAATTTTAAGTTTGCATTATTAATAGTAAAGGAATACTTATGGTTCTTTTGTTTATTCTGCTTGATTTATATATACAACATTCAGTACATTATTGAATTTTAACATAACTTACTTGTATGAAAATAATTTAAATGTGAAATATTTAAGTAAGAAAAATACCTGGATACAATCCAAAGCATAGTACACATAACATGAATATAATATAAAGGATTTTTCTCAGCATGGAAACCATGCTACGTTAACAACAGTAGGAGAAAATGCAAGGGCACAAACCAAAAAGCAAAGATAAGATAATTATTTAGTTTAAAAGTAATTAATTCCAGTTTTACATTTAAAATAATTAAAAATGTATATATTGTTTCATTTTATTCCTCTTATTATCAGTATTAATATGAAGTTTCAAATTATGAAACCAATTTTAATGATGTGAGTGAAAATAAATAATATGAATTTCTCTCAAACTAATAATCAGAGGAAATAAAATGGAAGGGGTTTCAAGGTTTTTTTAAAAAAGTTAGTTTTTGTGCTTCAGAGCATTTAGGAACCTTCTCCACCAACTATATTTTTTTCTCACAATCAAGTTGGGAATTTCACTGCTGCTCTGAGATATTTCTGATGCTTCTCTGAGTTCGAAAACATTTCTCATGGAAGATATAGGAACAGGAGGAGAAGGTGTGGGTAAGATATGAATTTCTTGCATGTCATCTTCCTCAACTCTCTGCTTACGAGATTTTAACTTCTTCCTTGACTTGCGCTTCAGAATAAGTCCTGGTTTGCGGAGTGTGTTCGTGGGAGAGGTGAGTGACTTTTTCAGACTGACAATGATGTTCACAACTGCTTTTGCTACAGCTTCTGGACTTGCATTTTTCTCAGATAGAACTGACCAATCAGCTTCGTCAACCCCAGGTGGAAGCTGGAATAATTTAAATTAATTTTACAAAAGCAAGACAAAAAATTCAATTAGTATTTCTCAATTAAAAAAATTATTGGAGAATCAGCGTAATGTTTTTATTACACATAAGCATGATATTTCACAAGTAGCAAAATGACTCCTTTTAAAAGCAACTTACTTTCAGTTTTAATAGTAAGAAAATGAGAAATCAGTTTATATCAATATAACGGTTCCTAGCTAATATAAATTCCAAAAATATATGAATTTTTTATTCACATTAAAAGAAGTGTATTTGTTGATAAGGATGAATAATAATAATTTTTTCACTTTTAGAGATGTATAAGCACAGAAGTATTGTAGAACACAATCAAGTTTTGAAACTCCTTGAAAATTCGTGTTATGAAAGAACTCAATTTAATAAAGAAAAATTTATTCATTTTTTACATGTATTACAACTTACTTCAACAAATCGGTGCAGTTAGGAAGTTAATGCACTAAAATTGTGAATGATGCAGGATTGGTTTGGGTTTGTCCATCTGTCAAAGGTTAATTTAATTAGGATTTTCAATTTAACATGGATTCAGTATTATTATTCTTAACTATACTATGTCCAAATGAATCATAAGCAATACATTACAGCTATCTGCTCAGTTATGAAATATGCAAGAAAAATAAAATTTCAACCAAACAAGATGGAAAAAAATTTTGCATGAATGAAAATCGTGATATATTTGAAAGAAGAAATTGCATGTTATTACTTAAGATGTCCGTGGCTTAATCATAAATAATTCCCTAGGTTTAGGATTTATACTTAAAAATAAATTCTTTTATAGAAACGATGACAGGAGCTGTGTGAAAAAGGACACCCTACAATACGAGTTCTAATGCCCCTCTCATTTACAATTAGATTGAAAATTATTAAAAAGCATGAAAAATGACATTTTTCATCTTATTTAATATTTCCATAATACAATATGCAGTTTTATGATTGTTACCTCAAATATTTTAACAGGAACTCCATATTGGCCACCAGCTGCACCACCAGTGGACATGATTGGAATAACAAAATGATCATTCCAAATAAATTCTTCTACTTCATGCACAACCCCAGGTCCACCTATAAATGAGTAAAAAACAATTTAAAAATTGATTTGATATATACGAACCTAAGTATTAAATAGATTTTACATTGTTTATAACAAAACATCAAGAAACAGATGCTTTATTTTCTTCAGATTTCTTTCTCACCTTCAATAACAATGCAAGTGTCTAATAATCGTGCCACAACAGTTTCCCTCTCTTTGACAGAGTCCCCTAAAAACACAGTTTTTCCATAGGGCACAGCTTCAAAGCTACCATCTGGATTCTGTCGGGCTTTTACAGTTAAATCCTTGAAGAATAGGAATATATATATAAAATATTAATAAACAGTCATACAATAATATTTCATTTAACCAAATCATTACAGCTACTTAAACTTACCTCTGAGTCCCGCATAGGAAGTATGTGAACAACAGATTCGTCGTCTTTACTGTAAGGATTGTTATTTTCTCTACATTCACTAAATGTTTTGGCAGTAATATCAGCAGCCCCATAGAAACCTCCAGTCACAAGCGATACCCTTTCAACCTTGGCTAGCTCAGTTCCAATGGCTCTAAAAGGAAACAAAAATGAGAATGGTTAAAAAATACTACTACTTATTTAAGATTTCCAGGCACAGACACCATGTAACCTAGCATACCATATTCTAAGTTGGTTGATTTTCTTGTTTATATGGTAACCTGGTTTTTATTGCCATGGAGATGGAGACCTATAAGAATTTGAATTGAATGATGTAGATACTAGGGTTGCCAAAATAGAAAATTCTATTTTGGCAACCCTAGTATCTACATCATCTTGGCATTATTTCATTACCAAATATATTCAAAATTTGGTGTGTGAGTTATATGGCATCTGTGTAAATTTCCATTTTTATAATATCATTCATTATATATCAAGTATTTTATGAAAAAATTTAAAATAAAATTGTTTTACAATTTCATCTAACATAATAAGAAAAAAACTATCGTTTTTTTTTCCATGTTATAAGTATACATATATTTACAAATGCAATATATTTTTACTTATTTTATACTGAGTAATCATATCTTGTAAAAAAAATATATATATACTCAAGTTTCAAATTTAAAACTTGTTTCAGAATGTAAATATCCACAACTATATATCTAAATAAATGTATGTATGTTAGATCATACTAGTGTGAACAATCACAGAGGTCTTATGGGAGGTTTTTCCCATTTCAACATGTCTTAATTGCTATAGATACAACTAGCAATATAAATGCTTTATAAAATATTTTGATAACATATGTGGCTTCATTTACAGATGGAGAAAAGCTTTTTCTTATTAATTCAAACTTAGAAGAATGCTGATGCATGTTAATTGACATCAAATATACTTTTAAATGCTTCATTAAATAGCCTTATCATTAACAGCTCTATTTTAGGTCTTATATTATATTCTCTAGGAATTAAGAAAAACTATAAACAACAAGCATGATACATTATGAACAAATATACACATGTAAATAATATGTATATAATGAGTGTATAAATGTTTGTAATGTCATGCCTATCATTCATTGTTTCATTAGTCAAATAAAAGTATAGGCATTATTATAAATATATATTGGTAGTTAATATTCAATTATTTTATATATAAATAAAAGTATAGATATTAATAAATGTTTTTTTTTAACTTTTATCCAACATCCTTGGATAAAAGTTAAAAGAAAAAAAAAAAAAAAAACACGCCAAACTATCCAATAATTTGGCGTTTTTATAATTTAATAAACTATCCAACGCCCCATCAAACCGACAAAGACTGATGGTTTTTCAACCATCAGTCTCTGTCGGGCTGCCCAATACAATCTTGAGGTGAATGAAAAGTCATCTTCCGCAGAATTTCTAACTGCGACGTTCGAAAGTCCAGGGCAAGTGTAAAGGTGGTCACCAATATTAATAAATGTATAGGTATATATTTATCATTTATTCATATATTAATAATATTCAGGAATAGGAATGATTTTTAAATTATAGATTACCAAATTTGACTTTAAAATTTCTGATTATATTAATTGAAATAAAATTATGTCTTATTAATATTTCTAGAAATAAAATTGGACTTTCACTAGTAAAATAAACTATTTATTGTGATATTCAACATACTTGCAAATATCTTCAGCTCTTTGAGTTTGGAGTTTACTGCTGCCTGCTATATAAACACACACATCTTGGAGAGGTAAGTTTCTCTTAAGAAAATTAACCTAAAAAAAGTATTAAAACAATTTAAAAAATAAACAAATAGAATATGATTCAAAGGAATTTTAAATTCTCAAATGTATTACCAAATAGTTCATTTTGGCCTCTGCTGTAGCATCTTTAGGTGTTTCTGATGACGATGGATTGATTGCTCTTTTAACTCGTGCTTTTAATATGCACTCAAATTGAGGATTGTTGACTTTCTAAAAATATAAATAACAGCTGCTTTTGAATCAAGTTCATAAAAATATATAAATACATTTTTTAATATTTTAAAATAAAATTTAAGATTCTAATTTTGATTATCATGCCATAATGTCATTTGGACTACTATAACATTATAAAATAAATAATTTCAATAATTAAAGCAATGACAAATAAAAAATTATTGATAACATTTTATTCAGATCAATTCAATGTAAAAATATTTACAAATATATATTTCAAAAGTAGGTTTTTAAAAAATACATTTAGCAATATTAAATAACTGATCATAAAAAAACTATTAATAATACTATTATTCAAATAAATTTATAATGAGAAAATAAAATTTCAAAAAGAAAAACTTTAAAATCAATTCAGCCAAATTAAATTAATAAAGTTTTTTTTTTACTAGCATACCATTATCATGTCATTTCCCATCAAGAGTCGAAACCATTTTGGAATGGGAGCAACATCACATCGCACCAGAACAACTCGCTTTCTGTGCTCACAATAAAATACCTATGGAAAGAAAATAAATACATGAAAGTTCAAATCAATGCTAATGCTCATAAATTTATTACTTATCATTCAAATTCACATTATCATTTACAAACTAATTAAGAATAAACTTGCCACACTAAGTACAATAATTATTATAATAAAGCATTATTTCAATAGAGAAATTTGTTTTTTACACATCATTTCAGCCCTTTTTTTGACTTAATTATAGCCATTTAATAATAAAATGCTTCACTTATATGATATAAAATTTTCTTTGTGTAGTACTTCTTAAAATATATTGCATTATTTTCTAGTTTTTCATTGATACATCTTTTTGGAATTTGAATTAATGAAATGCTTTTTAAAATTTTATTTTGGAGTCAGAACATTTTAAAATTATCCCTAAAAAAATAAATTAATTAAAAGAGATGTTTTTAGCTCTATTATATAGGTTGTCAGTCACCAAATTAAAACTTTATTTTTCAAAAATTTCTAATTTCAACTAGGAAATTTATATTTAATACATTATTTTCAAAATAAATTTCTTAAAAAAAGTTTAATTAATTTGAAATAAATTTGTATCAAGATTACTTGTAAACTGTAATTATGTCTATTCATAATTTTTTTGCAAATTTCCCTGTAAAAAACCTTGTTTTACTCTGATTCTTATGTTTTATTTTACGTGTAGGCATAAAGCAAGGAACTTATTTTCAGGAAAGGGAAAAAAAATTCATTTTTATCATTTTTTATTTATTCACAAAGAAAATGAATTAATAGTCTTTAAATTCCAAGCTGTAATTGATAAAAATAAATTGTTATTGAAATTAAAAATGTAAAAAAAAATTACAAAAAACATTTCATTTTTGAATGGAGAATGATAGACAATTATTTAGGCCAGTATTTTGCATAACAAAAAAAAAAAAAAATAAATAAATAAATAAAAATTATCCAATGAATTTTAATTTACAGAGTAACATTGATTTCATTTTTTACACGTAATAGAGGATTTTATTTTAGCATATTGTTCGAAATTTATAAAAAATGTCAACTCTATTTATTTTCATAAATGGCAACTAATTAATATTAAAATTAATATTTAAGTTATAAATACATTTTAAGGAATTCATCAAAGAGATTTGTCAATTTTTCATATAGTTATGATATATTACAATCATTTCTTAAATTTATTCCATCTTACGGAATGCAGAATGTTTTCCTTATGTAACAGAAGTCCAATTAGTGAAATATTAATGATAGACCAGAAGATGTTATGGAAAAAATCAATAAACTATATATAAGTATTTAAAAAAATGTTTGAAATCATAAATAGAAATAAAATTTCAGGTTACCTGCTGATGAGAGAATGTAGATTTTGTGTAAGATTCTGATACTAAAACTATAATCACTGCTGCTTGGTCAACTTTCTGTTGAAAAGTGCGCAAGTGATCAAGCTTCTCTCGACTCAATGTTGAAGGTTGGCTGATGTCAGTAAACTGAGACATTAAACGTGATAGAGGTCTTCTTCCTAAAAAAGGAAAGCAAGTTAATTGAATATTTTTAATTAACTAGTTTTTAATTATAGAAGTTACTATTTATTAAAATGTTTAACACACTCAGCATGCACAATAAGATCGCTATGGCCTGGTAGGTTAAGGTGTTGTTCTCACTGCCAAAAAATAGTAAGTTTGAATTCCAGTTTAATTATAGATTTGCTGTGCTCACTAAAGGCGTCTGGGATACATTGAATATGTCTTGGTCACAATGTCCTCCAAGTGGAGTGATACCTCTGGGAGTGGCACAGCAAATATTGAGGGTCTTTTGCATAGTTCATATTTCAAAATCAAGTAAATTCCATCTGGTTGCTTCTAACTGGTAGAGCCCAACTCAGGGCTAGATATAGGAAAGCATGCTGTTGCAACAGCAGCATTTACATTTTTCAGTTTTTCCATAAATTTTAAAATCTTATGACTTGGTTTTGGAAATTTACATCAACAAATTTTTATAATAACTTTTAGATATATTATACTAATTACATCTTAAATTTATTTTGTTTTATAAGAGTTAGAATTTTATACTTTACAATATGTGATTAATTACTATTTAACAAGGTTATGCACAATTAATTAGTGTAGTTAACATTATTTTACTGAAGTAAAATCAATTCTTAAAGAAAAATTTACCATAAGTTTCCTGTTCTTTGAACATAGACGACTTTTTGTCTCCCATCGAATTGAATACTTCATCGTTTTGGCTAAAAAACACATCACCTTCTTGAATGGTCGGGAGATTGCGAGGTGAGTTGGGATCAGCTGTATCTTCAGAGCCCAAGTTTCCTTGGTCTAAGAGATCAACAGAGCACCAAACCTCATGGCCATTTTTCTCAAGCATCATTTTGAGATCTTGGGCCTGAAGCAAGATTTTTATTAGAGGAAAAAAAAAAAATAATATGCAGTAAATTTAGGTACATACATTTAAATTAAAATTGAAATTCATAATTTTATAGAGAACATTTTAAGAAATTATAATTGAGGATGTTTTTTTTTTCTAAATCAAAATTATAAAAACATAAAATAAACTCCTACTTGATAACAATGTTCCATTATGTAATTTTCTTTCAAATAAAGAAAATGGGTACTTAAGAATAAGCTAGTTTTCAGAAAATAAATTTAATTAAAAAAGAATGAAATACAATAGAATAATTAATATAAATACAATAAAATAACTGCTTTAGAAAACATTTTAATCCCTTAACTGTTACATCCTTTGACAATACTTAACCCTCAACAGTTGGAGTATAATTAATTAGTACTATAAAAGTTTGTATAATGTTTAAAATTCTTAAAGAGTTTGGCTAACTAAAATATTTAAATACTTTGATAAAAATGCTTTAGGTTCTAAATTTAATCAAATTTATTTTTATCATGCAACAGAGCCAAAGCATTTTTTATTTTGCACTCACCAAATATCTTTGCCTGGGATGTGCACTAATGACAATACTTTGCTTGTTCTCATCGAAGTAATCATCTTTAGAAAGAGAATACAGGTCTTCTCTTGGCGAAAGTGATGGCTTATTTACTTGTGGCTATAGAATAAAAATAAACATAAAAATAATAAATTATACCAATTTAAAATTTTAAAGCAAAATTATTACAGTTTATTTAAAGTTATTAGCAGATATGTTCAAATTTTTAGTGAATAGTTTAAAATATACATTAAATTTGAAGAAAAATAAACTTACAACAATCTCTTTACTGGATGGTGTCCTCTTTGGTAATTTGTTGTAATAGTCTCTAAAACATTCTGCAATCTGTCTTGAGACTCTTTTTACACAAACAGGATCCCAATTGCGGTGATCAGTTGTTTTTTCTGGTTCTCCTTTAACTACAATAAAATATAAGATTAATAAAATAAAAGTATCAAACAATTCTTTTTTATGTCATGACTATTAGAATAGTGTACAATAATGATAAAACATTATTATTATTATTATTATTATAAAGAAATTATGAAATTTATTTGAATTTTGAATGATTTAGGTAGACATAGCACATTTGTTTTGATTTAGTTGGCATCCATAATTTCCAAGAATTATAGTGCTCAAAGACATAGAACATATTATTAAACAATAATTATACTCAATAGTTTTAGGTAACAAATTTCATAAAATTTTCTATTCTTCATAAGCAATTACATGCATTTAATTTTCTTATTTTTTAAGGATCATAGTTAACAACTTTATTAACATAAATAACTCATGTCAAACTAGTATTGTTTTTGGAAATAAATAATTTTAATGAAAAGCAACATGATTACTAAACTAGGTATTTACAAACTAAATAAAAGTAAGAACTTAAATAAATTTTGATATTATAATAATTTAAATTTATATTTGTGCAAAATAACTATCTAACGAAATTTTCCAAATTTTACTAGAGAAAATGGTGTGTATCTCTTCGATTGGAAATCTTATAATATCCAGATCTAGTATACTAAAAATTTTTATGTAGTTTTGTTATTCATTATATCTTGACGACTTGCTCAAAATTAACATTTCTTTCTTTGCAGAAATTACTACTACTTGCATCAATTAAAAAATGACAAAGTTAGAGAATTTATAACATCAAACTTACCATGATCACTTTCCTGTAGTTTCCAAGGTATATACTGTGTGGATGCAAACTGGATGGCTAGACAAGGAGGAGGCCAGTGTTCCATGAAATTAACAGGTATAATCATTTTACCCAACACATCTGCTAATTTCACCTATAAGAGAAATATATATTCTATTATGCAATTTGAATTATTTAGGCATAAAAAGACACCAAAAATTAATACTTTTTGCACATTACAAATTGTTGTTGGTATAATATTAGAATATAAAACTATGTCAATCAGTTTTCCACCATACAGGTATAAAATTGATTGCAAAAAAAGTATTTAAAAATTAGTGGTAAGTTTTGTATAGATACGTATTAGCACTTCAGTTAAAGATTCTCCTGCAAGTGAAATATTTATTATTTTCATATTCTGTTACTTAGTGTTCAATAAATATATTTCAAAACAGCTTAAGATTAGTTTAATTTTAAAATTAAGATAATTGGTAAAGAAAAGAAAAAGAATACGAATTTGTAACAAAAGGTTAGAAAATTTAAAAAAATTATTTTAAAGCAAATAATTTTAAATTCTCTAAACATATTAAAATTATAGAAAATTTTTAACGTTAAAAAAGATTCTCACTGATTTGAATAAAACTTATATTATTTAAAATAATTATTATAGAGAATATTAATAATAATACTAACAATAATAGCAAATGAATTTTATAATAGATTTATTATAACTTGCTAATCAATGCTATGAATAAAATGTACACAATATTGATGTAAAATATTATAGATTGCATAAGAGAACGAAATATATTACACATTATTTTACAACTTATTTACAACAATAAAATGTTACTGCATCAAGTTAACAAATAAAAATTAATTGATTAATTTTGATTTTGATTTTTAGAAATTAATTGGTTGATTTTTATATTCAGATCTTAGCACTCAATCAGTTCAACCAGAAGTAAAAATATTTCATCTCCATACACACCTCCCTGTTAGTCCACTGTGTTTTCCCATACATCGGGGTTATCAGAGGAACAAACAAAAAACAGTGAGTCACGGCATGATTTAGAGCATCCTGCCAGTCTGAACCCGTTTTGATTTCATGTACATCCTAAATAAATAAAAATATTAAAATTGTTTTCTTCAAAATTAATGTTATGAACAAAAGTAGCAAAATATGATATGAACAAGAAGTGGTTTCTTGTGAACTATGTGGTTATTCATTATATGAAACTACATGGTACTAGAGTTAAGTATATAAACTCACAAATTATTTACTTATGATGACATACTATGCACAAATCTTAAGTATTATGTTAAATATAAATATAGATAGGAAAATAATGATTTGAGAGATTTCTAACATATTAGACAAAATTTAATAAGTTTTTTTATGCAATTGTATGAAATGCTCATAGTCAACTGATATTTTAAAATCATAAACTCTTTTATTGTAAAAATGATAGTTACAAATTAATTTTAAAAAGAACAGGAATGTGATACAAAATAACACCTCTTAAACCATATTTACCATTTTCAATTTGAAGAAAAAAAAGGTGAAAATATCATATACCCGTTAAATTAATCAAAAAAAAATTTATATAATTATTGCTAAGTTAAACAAATTTGGGAAAACAATTCTGAATTTTTAGTAAGAAATTGATTTCAGCTTTTAATGACATATTCAAATAAAAACTGCATGTGGTTTTGGAAGCTACATTTTAGTCAGTCATTATTGGCAATTGAAATAATGACATGAGCAATTAAAATATTGCTGTATCTTGTACAATTAAAATAAGACTATATCTACAACAAAGATAATATAAGACTTACCAAATACACACTGAAACCCAGTGAAACGAGTTCACGTTTTAAATCCAGTGCATACTGAGCAGCTTCTGCTCTTACATAACTGATCAGAATGGGCCTCACTAGAGAAGTCTTCCCCGTTCGCTGCCTCTTCTCACTTTCCTTCCTCCCTTTCATGGAAGATTGTGTTTCAGGCCTGCAATAAAAATAAATCACATAAACCTATTTGATAATATTTGCAATGCAAATGCTTGATACAGTTTCATTTGTTTAAATTTAAACAAATAGCTAAATCTTTGAAATTGAAAGGAAAAGCTATTAACAAAAATAATATATTTAATGAAAAAATATTTAGATATTCATACTATTTGATGAAATTTTTGTCACTCTATAGCCACTTTTTGCAAACAATGGCTAAGTCAATTAGTTTAAAGTGGATACTAAACTGCTACAAGCACTTATGCCTGAAGCAAAAAAATCCAAAAGCTATTGAAATGAAGGCTTGAAGTGATAACTATTCAGATAACATCTCAAAAAATGAACTATTTTATTATTTAAAGGTATTTGTTTAAAAAATTACTTTTCTTTCATTGAGAAATATTTTCTAGAAAAAAAAAAATGTGCATGACATTAAATAGAAAAACATGTGCAACATACAGAAAATTTTCAATTTCAATTAAAATTGATTGTATAAACATGTTGAAAATACATATTAATAAAGTGATAGATGAGAAAGATAACAATGTGCAATTTGAAAAATACTTTCTAGTTGAACTAAAAAGATTTCTTCTAGTTTTGTATTAGTTTAGCCAATATAATGCAACTAATTAATGAGTAAAAAAGCAGATAAGATTATCATTACATTCAAACAAATGCACCAAAAAAAATCAAAATAAAAGGTACTATAACATTAAACATACACAATTGTTCACCAATGCGAATGCTACGCTGTTTCTGCCAAAAATAAATTTGTTAATTTAAATAATTTTTGAGTGATAATTATTTCATGTATAAAATTTAAATATAATATGTTTGTATTATTTTTAGTAGTTTTTAAAAGCTTAAACTTTTTTAAACAACATACGATGCAAATAGAATATTTAAGACTATAATTTACAATGTTTTCTTTCCTGTTATGGCCATTATCATATAAGAACATAATGGAAAAACACCAAAATTATTGTACTATCTAGAAAACAGATAACATATTACTATGGGTTCAAGCATATATTTGAATTTAAAAATGCAGAAATTAAGAAAAGTTAAAGAATTTAAAATACAGATACCAGCCAACACAACAGTTTTATGATAGCTGAATACCTGAAGAGTTAATAGTGATGTATAAATAACAACTCTGTTAATATCATGAAACTGTAATATTAATTTTACATAATAACCTAAATAATTGATTTTACCTAATGAACTTAATGGACTTCTTTCTCTTAACAGGTTCATGTTCCACTGTTTCTTGAGGACTAGGTAACTGGCTTTCAATGGCAAGATTAGCATTTGAGTAAACAAGTGATGTAGGTCGCACAGGGGGATCTGGTGAAGTGGAAATCCACTTTTCCCCACTCTGTATGCACACTATTTGACCGAGCATAATGTCCATAAGGGTTAAAACAGATTCTTGATTAGACATTACAGGCCAGCCATTCCGTTCTACAAACCTATATTCTAGCCTCAATTGTTGGCTAATTTTTAGCTGAAATTAAGAAAAAAAGTGTTTTTTAATATCAGTATGTAATTTTTTTTATGTAATAAAGTAACTTACAATATATAATTGCAAAGAAATTAACTAACTTGTTGTTCTATTATGTCTCGTAACTCTTTAATAGTTATATTCAGATCTGTGAACACAAAACCTACAGGCTCTCCACCAGATGTCACGATTCCAATTCTAGGTTTTTCTACAAATACAAAAAAGTAAGTCTGGATCAGAAAATTTACATTTAAAAAAGATTTTTTTTATGAAAAATAAAATGCATCATGAAAGTATTGTTGAAATAGGACATATTTAAATATACCAATATGTTAAAATATGACAAAATAAAATATTAATAATATAATATAAATAAAATGCAGAAAGTATTTAAATTCCTATTAAATGATATATTGAATTTAGAATGAGTAATATCTTACGATAATATACAAGTTTGTTAAATGTTTTGTTTGAATAAAGTTAAATATTTTAGTTTATAAATTTTCCTATGATTTTAGTAAAATCTTTAAATTTATAATCTAATATTAATTTCTAATCTTTAATATTTCTATGTTTATCATTTTTTATTTTGCAATTATATATATGATGCACACAATAATTGAAGCTACTGAAAGTACTTTAACTTAAGATTTACAATTTTGTAAATTAGTTTTAAAAATAATGCAAGATCATTTGTAACATGCAGTGCTGCTCACCAGGTAAAACAAGCACTTGGCATTGCCCTTGAAAACACTATGATGTATTAAACTAAGCAAAGAAATTGAATAATTAGGGGTAATAAAGTAACTTATAATTTTTTTCTGGGGTCAATAAATCTATGAAAAGCTGGCCAACTTGTCTAGTGGTCAGCGTGCCTGACTACAGATAGGGAGGTCCTGGGTTCGAATCCTGGTTCAGGCATGGATGTACTTTCTCTCTCTATCCTGTCTTTGTCCTTTCCTTGTGTGTGTGAATGAAGTATGAATGATGCCTATCCTGTAAACGGGTCCCTATGGTATGTGGGTATGTGTGAGGGTGCGATGGTGGCCCACCCCCTGTGGTGCACCAGGGGCAACACCTCGGCGGCTAAGAGGTCAATGTGTCTGGCCGGTTCCTTGGTATCAGGGAACAATAGATTAATAGACTCTGTTGCAGTTGTAACTGTCTACAATCTGCCATTGGAAAAAGAATAATAAATAAAAAATAAAATAAAAATCTATGAAAAAAGCTTCTTGCTCATGGCAACTGTATACAGAAAATTTGCTATTTGCAGTGCTGACCATGAGAAAAAAATAGCTAGAGTGACCTCTGGAAAAATCAAGTATTAAAATATGTAATTCTTAGACATTATAATTCCTTTAACTAACTTCACAATTTTCCTTCCTAACTCCACAATCTAATCCTCCTCCCTAACTCCACAATTTTTAACTGTCAATAAAATATATAAAATAAAAAAAATTTTACTGTCAAGGAGCATTAAAAAAATTTTTCGGATAACTAATAAATCTATGAAAAATTTGTAATGAATTTTTTTTTATTTATAGTTTTCATGAGTATAATTAAAGAAACAGAAAAAATTATTTAAGATTATCAGTTCAAATGGGTTATGATTAAAATTTGCCAAGTTCTTAGCTGGAGTCTTATTAAGAATTGCTCCTTAAAACACTAAGTTCATAAAAATAATCCAATTTTATACAATAAAAACAAATGATTATACACAATAAAATTGGCAATTTACCGAATTCTTTTTTGATGCATATGCAGTTATTTTCTCTTATGACATGACTAGACTTTATTCTGTATTCTTGTACTTTGTGAATAGGCCACCTAAAATAGCAAAGTATTTGTCAACAAAATACATTTAAATCAGATCATACATACATTACAAATAAATAGAAACTATTGTTTCATTTAAACTTGTTTATTTATTTACTTTAAGAATCCTTCATAAAACATTCCTTCTTCTTATTCTCTTTTAAATTGTTATTATTGTTTGTCTGTTCATTTTTTACATGATGAATAAATTTAGCATGCTATTAATTGATTAATTAATTTTTATTACACATTTAAGAATGTGGAAAATAATTTTTTTTAAATTTAATCATTTTAATTTATCAACCTTTATTAATAAAAATATGTTTTAAAATAAAACAACTAACTGCATTATTAAAAATAAACAAATTTATGAACATAAATCTACTTTTCAGAGACAAAAGATAAATTCTCCTTTTGTATGAGATATCAGGTTCAGTTAACTATTTAAGCTAATTGATTCTTAATGTCCTTATGTTTTCCTACTTATTTAGTTTATAAAAGCTAAAAATAAGCTTCAACTCAAATTAAAAAATTATTAAATATTAAATAGAGAAAAGTTTGTAGTGACATTTGATGTTAAATAGTTATATTTTAAAATAAAATAAAAATTCATATTAACAAATTAATAAACTCATTTATGTCATTTTTAACGGAATAAATCAGTAAATAGAAAAACTAAATAACTTTCTTACATTTTAAAAGCAATTCCTAGATGATAAAAACAAGTATGTTAAATGTTGAATTCTAATTTTTAATTAAGCAAAAAAAAATTTATAATAAACAATTCTATATATTCTTTACAACAAAAAAAGGAAGCAAAATTGCAAGAATTAAAAATAAAATGTCAATATTGGCATTTTTTTTACATTAAATTTTTTTACAAAAAATAATTATAATTAAATTGATAAATCAATGTAATGTTTTTTAATCTACACAAAAGAAATCTAAAATTTGCAACAGCATAAAATAACATTAATATAAAAAATCATCAATTTAAAGTAATTGATTTATATACTATGGTTTTACTGCAGAATAAATACACTTCATAATATGACAAATTAATGTTGCATGAATCTAATTTTTCATTTCAATATTCTTTCGCATTATAGTTCAATAACAGTTTATATAACTATTATATAACTATGATGAAAAAAATCGTTCGTTTAACTATTTCACTGTAGATTAGACTAGAATTGATACTTGCGCTTTTAATTGTTATTAAAATAAAAAAAATAAATACTAAAATATTTAATTTATATATGTATAATGAATTTGTTATAAAATATAAGCATCTGACATATAACTCGATTTAACGTCAATTTCTTAAATTTACGTTAAATAGGGCACACAAATGAAACCTAACGATATTAGTCATCTAGTCACTTACCCATCAGTTATTAGAAAAATTCAAAAAAAAATTGAAATGAACACAGTGAAAAACATAAAAAATTACAAATTTCTAATTAAGACATATTTTGTTGAAAATATTCTCTCTCACTATAATGTACAAAAATACGCTTATTTTTATCAATTTTACTTTATACTGCAGACTTGAATAAATAATAGCGCTTTTAAATATATTACAATTAGAATAAAATATTATTAACTTATGTTGTTTAATTTACAGCAGGCATTAATACTGATTTATCGCCACTTTTTTTAATTGGCACCGATAAAAAAATATCGGATACTAAATAAATTTTAACAAAATATTTCATTATATATTGCAGATCTAAATTCGTAACAACGCTTTTACATACTATAATAAAGTTAAAGTTAAAATTAATGCAAAATTTAATCATCATACATTATTCGTTTTATTTATGTATATTATACACATAACTGACATATATATACACCGATTTAACGTCACTTTTTTAAATTAGTATCGGTAAAAACAAATCGAATGCATAAATTCTAATAAAACTCATTTATTGTTTATTATGTATTATAAGATCTATATTCGTATAACGAAGTTTTTATATACTATATTACATTTATATAGAAAATTAATGCAAAATTTAATTTTTGAATATTATTTATTTTATACAAACATCTGATTTACACGCCGATTTAACGTCAATTTTTTTAATTGGTATCAGTAAAAAATTATCGGTTACATTGATAAATGCAAACAAAATTCGTAATTATTACTTACCCATCTTTCGTTAGGAAATTGAAAGAAGCGGGTAAACATGGAAGTTCTGTGCACATCAGACGTCGTAATTCGTCCAAATTGAGCGCCACACTTTCAATGCACACAGTGCCCAGAACGACGTTGCGAGAGTCGGCGGCCGACGAGGCCTTTCCGACTGCCCGTTCGTCGACGAGCGCAACGCCGATCAGTTCTAGGGATTTTTTTCGCGCGAGAGTCATTTGGTCAGATGAAAAATTTCGATTCGGAATATTTTGCTGGTCAGGTACATCCGCTACGTGCATCATGCCATGGGGGACAGACTTGACGGAAAATTCGTTCGAAGTTTGTGGCACACCCGGTGCCATGGACTGTTGAAGATACAGCTGTGGACAATCGCCAAACATCGAATCGGTGTGATAATTCACATCACTCAAAAAAAATTCACATCCAAGATCTGCGAAGAGATAAGATAAACTCGGAAGCAACGATCAGTCCGCTTCTAGGGAGTGATTCGGAGCAAGTGTTGACATGAAAGAGCTATCTCTTCTCTTGAGCCACTGGTTGCTCTGCTATCTTTTTTTCTTGTGTTCCGAGGAAGTTGCTCGGGATGTCCCACTCGAACGAGCGAAGGAGGAATTTAATCATCACAGAAGATGAGACACGCAAACACACTCAACTCTGAAAGCAAACTTTCATTTGGGGTTGCAATGTTCGAAAGTTTTCCATCGCCAAGCTGAGGTAGCGTTGGCGACAAACAGGTGAAAAAGTTTGGACTCGCTGCTTCCGCTCGCTCCTGTAACTATGATTTCTTTCTGATTATAAAGAGCAGAGTAACGTAATGGTGGAATTGAATTTCGCCCAAGAAAATGTAACATTGAAGCGGGTGGATGCATAAGTCTTTTATAAATTAGTTGCATAAAGAGAATCGCATTTTTTGTATTTAAATAAATATTTTATAAGTGTAAATCTTTATTAACAGAAACAATTTTGCGATTACTGTAAACTCCCGATTATACACGAGCGGTTTATCCGTATTGCTGATTATCCGCGCTGTCTAAATACTCAAAAATCTTCAGTTAAAAATATTTAATGCAAAGAAACAAAATTTTAAGATGATTTTCGAAAAAGTAGATTCCTATGTGTTTGAAGTGATTTTTTATTTATTTATTTTTTATTTTTCAAGTAACATGTATGTTTATGTTACCTATTGTGTGTATAAATTGTTCAAATTTATTCTTATGTTGATTTGTTGTCTTTTTATAGTTTTGTTAATTATCTGCAACAGCAGCGCCCCTTAATTTCTTTAATAATCGAGAATTCAGTTTTTTTTATGCTTAACTATAACTGTTGAATTACCAAGTGCATTCACAAGATAATATTCTACCAATGGGCCACACTGAACTCACATTGTAATATAAAAGTCAACTTTTTTGCCTTCGCTTAAAAATAGCCTGAATTGCCTCCTCTTTTTATAAAATGTGATTCAGTGTGCCATTTCATGCTTACTTTTTGCATAATAGAGAATAAACTGGGAATCGAGCTTATGAACTATTAATGTGAAGACCAAAAATTAGACTTTCTCGACTCCAATGAAAATAATAGGCATTCATATTGGAATACTTATATATAAATCAAAATATTTAATTATATTTTTTACTTTGGTATAGAGAGATTAGGCAACTTTTTCTGCAATGAAAGGTTCCAGGTTCGAATCTAGCCTCTGTTGAATAATGGAAGACACATGTTGCATTTAATTGTTATGTAGTTTTTTAGACTATTCCTTTGCGATCTTTAAAATAGCCCATCGGCTATTAAAAAACCTCCCAGAAGGAAAAATGCTAAAGATATTTGAAATCTTTACATTGGTTTCAATTGTTAAATATCCTTTTGCAGTTCTTCATTATATGTTGTTGCATAATGTATCTGATTAATTTTCCAAAATTAATTCTTCAAGGTTAAGTTTTGAGAAATGTGAGTTTTCCTTTTTAAACGTATAAGAAATACTAAATACATGCATTTTACTATCTATATTTTAATATTTATATTAAAATAAAATATACATGCTTATTTAATAATTAATTTAAAATGCTCATTTCTGCAATTAAGTACACATTACTTTACTTTAAAAAAATAAAATCCAACAATAAATAAATAATGTTGAATGACAAAGGATTTCCTTCCCGTTATAAAGAGCATAATCTTTCTCGGAGAAACGCATAAGTAACGGTAATTTCCACGGTGGACGCCTACAAGATGATAGGATTCAGTTGCATTCCGAAAATACTCACAAGAGAGCGCTGAGAAACAAATAAATGGAAATGTAACAATTTCTGCGGTCAGACGATGAGACAAATGTCGGAAACTCTGTATCGCGTTTGAGATATTTCTCTGAAAATTAAACGGTTTCGTCGATGTGTGAGAAAATTTAGTTTTGAGATTATCGTTTGGGTTTTAATAGGCGTTTATTCCAACAGAATAAAATAAAATTTAAAATAAATATGTGTGAAAGTGATTTTTTTTTACAATAAATTATTATTTTTACAATATTAAATTATTTTATTAATTTTATTTATTTATTTATTTTTTTTGCATCAATAAACATTACTATTTTACAAACTTTCTTGCCTTTTCCTTTAACAAGCATTATTGCATTAATAAATTTCATATTTGTGGAAATTTTATTGTTTTTTACTTTAATAAACATTATTTTTTAAAAAATAAATACTCGCTTTTTATTTTTCGATATTTTTACTTAACTGATTTGTAAGTTGGAGACTTAGACTTTTAGCAGCAGTCGCATCCAATGATTCCTAATGCATTTCTCTCTACTTAAAATCTATCAAGAGATGATATTATGTTTTAATACTTTCCTAATTACTTTAGGGGTTTTTTTTTTCAATGCATTGTAAGCACTATTTTTACCAGATGAATTTAAGCTGTAACTGGTAAGCCCGATAACCAAAACTATCTATTCTGTTGCTTCAAACCATTATTAAGTGACGAGGTCGACTCCTGAGCTGTTTCTCCCTTTCACGCTCTGCGCCGTTCCAGCATAGGAGATTAAGGACATTATTTTATAATAAGTTTAGAGACACTCTCAGCACGATGTGTTGTGGGTGTCTCAAGTATCGAACCAGTCACCTTCCGGACATACATGCGTACATACACAGTGGTACAGATGAGTCCAGGACTGTATTTTAGCAGTAATGGGTTTGGAATACTTGTATATCATAAAATGCCTGGCAATTTCAAACCAAGGTCAGGTGACGAGTTCACACCTGAACCGGCACCCTCCTAGTGGATTTTGCCTCGAGATTTTATCATAACTTCTCTGGATTATCCTCTATTCAAGTGGCCATTTCTTCCAATCGGAGATCCTACTATCCCTCCTCAAGATTTCGATACACCGTCAAGTAGTTAAATCAGTACCTTCGTTTGGAGCCTTATTTCCGAGTTTGCAAATTGCACCAAGGGAAGTATTTGACTTTTTGTAAATGTCTCCAATGACACTGTAGACTGTAAGAGACTGTATGAGAGACACTGTAAATTTTGTGTAGTTACTCTACTTACTTCTTAATTAAAAAAAAAAAATAGACAGAACTTAGTGCCAGGAAGCTTTCAAATTTGCTGTCAGAAAATGCCATCTATTCAAGATCTATCTAAAGTTTCAATACCAAACTCAGTCAAAATTCGCTGCAATGAGAGAGCCTGTGATCATTAAATATTTCGAATGATCCAGAATTCATTTACTGATAGGGTGTTTTGTAATAGAAGATGTCAGCTCAGGGGTTGACCTCATCGCTTCATTATGGTTCACAATGATGAGGCTGTTGGCAGATTATAGCCCCTTCTTTCAGCAAAAAGGATCGGAAATGCATCGCATATTCGATTTTGTATTCGTTCAATTTAAAAAACTACTAACTTTTTTTGTCGTATACAAGCAGATTCCATGAAAATTGATTTTTTTATTTTATTTTATTTTATGTAATGGCAAAACGGGAAGTTAAAAACTAAAAAAGCTGACGATTTTTTGAAAATGAAAGAACATATTTAAGAAATGAAGCAGATGATTTATTATACTAATTTCGTGGTTATTTAAAGCGATATTTTTATTTTCCCTATAAAAATAGGGGTTCCTGAGTCAAAAAATAATTCCGAGTTCAAAAACGAAATGCGTTGTGTCTCAAAATTTTACTATTGTTTGGCCGAAACAGCTCTAGAAACGTTAAAGTTAGTGGAAAAAGCTTGTAACAGCAAATGGAGAAATCAACAAAGGCCTTAACAAAAAATACTCTCTCCTAAATTCTTCTGATCAGGGAGTGAGAGCTCAAAGTAATCGCAATGTTAATATTGTTTGAGTTATCTTGCGAGAATATTAGTGACTGTCATGTGAGGAGGTAATTGCATTAACTAACATTTCGAAAATGTTTATATTTGGGATTCTACATTTTATTCAATATATTTTCTGATTGGCTAGGCTTAGAAGTCAGCTCTAAAGATAAATGAAAATATCATCTTGAAATCTTCGACACATCTGAAACTTGTATATTTTCCAAAATATTTGTTTCTTTCCTTGAAGCTGACTAAATTTTGTAGGGCAAATAAAAACAGAAAACGAAAAATAAAATTGTTTGCTTTGTTCGATATATTCATTACCGTTCAGCTAATATTTTCAAAAAAACTATCGTTTGGACTTTTGTTTTTTTAATTTCGCAGTATTGAAATTGGATATTTGCAAATGACTTCATCGGATCATCGCTGATGAAATTGTGTGCTTACTTTCTAAAGGGAAATTCAAAATAAACATTAGTTTGGATTTATCTTGTAAAATGTACACAATAATCCTTGATGAATTAATATTAATCGTTTGCATACTGAATTGAATAGAAATGTTAATTAGAACTGTACGTAATACAAACATGTGATAAAAAACAACTCTATTTATATATTCACATTTTCTTGGGTCTCAAAAGATGTGCTGGAACGTATAAAAATAATATAAACAACGGCTACGTTTCCTTTCTCAGTTGTCTTCTTCTCTAAATGAAAGTGTCTAATTACGTAAGAAAATAATTTTTATTTTTTGGAAAGTCCTTTGAAAGTATCACTGATAATCGAAAACTAAATTTCGTACAGTGTAGGTATCACTTTTAATCTTTTGTTTGAATGTTCCAGTTTCACATAGAAAGAATTCTCCATCTCTCGCACCCCTACCTCACGGTATCAAAATCCGAAAAAATGGCATCTGATTCAGGCCATAATTCCTGTAAAGACGCTCGACAATGGTTGGCATTGATTGAATTGTTCGGACATTTGCCAGATACGCTAGGTCTATCCGGGTTTCCGCTGCTGCCCTTCAGGATGTTGGTGATTGGAGACAATTTATTCCATCCTTTTCGAATCAACATCACGTTCCCCCATTGTCTGCATTGACGTCAGAGAGCATCCCTCCAGAAAAACAACAGGGATTTTTTTTTATTATTATTTATTTTATCGAAATTGAAAAAAAGTACTCAGTCGTTTGCACCTGCAATTGTTTCGACTCGAGATATATTTTGATAAAAGTGAAAACACTTTTTTTTAAACACATTTGTTGTAAAAAAAATCTTGCCATAAGCATAGACCTTTAAATATATATGAGTTGTTGCAAAAACAATTTTATAAGTTTATTTTTTTAGTTTTTATGAAAATTGCTAACAACCGCATCTCATCTAAACTTTTAATTCAATAAGTAATAGTCTCAAAAATATGTCTTCCTTTTAGAGTTGTCCTTTATTTGATTCCTGGACTTCAGTTAAGCAATTTGTTAGTTCGATTCCCACTTCGAGGCTGGATTGCTTAGTAAAATTTAAGACTTTTATTTAAGTATTTCAACATCCATTTCGTATGATCTTCTGGAACGACATTTTGCTAGTACTCCCCGTTATTCCCGATTCGCAGATAGAAAATCCAGCAATCTCTCAAGCACCCACCCAGAATTTTCACACCCAAGTGGTAAAATCACGATCTTCAAAGTGTAAAATATGGGTTCGGTCCCAGCCAGTGTTGTACAACGTTGCGTTTAGCTTTTTGTCTGCATTGCATCGAAGTAGATGCTTGCGAGTTTTCCTGACTTTTTTCGTTTTTGATGTAGGAATACGATCTACGTAAGATCCTTTTGTAAACCAGTAATACGATATTTAGAAATGCCTGACAGTGACATTCAGCCATTTCAGGCTGCGGTAGCCTGGTTGCTTAGGGCATCCGTTCTCGTTATTGAAAAGTAGTGAGTTCGAATCCAACTCAATTGAAGATTCGTCATATTTGTTAAGGGCGGCTAGGGCAACGTTGAACAAGGCGTGTTCGTTATGTCCTCCATGTGGAATAATACACCTTTGAGTTCAGAGTGGATGATGGGTTAACGAACAGTTCGGACTACGAACAAATCGGACCAAGAATACTTTAACGAAAGACTTTTGTGTTCTGACAACGAACTAAAACGAATTTTAACGAACGCGAGACTCAGCTCTCTGAGCATAATGTACACGGTGGCCAAATCCAACGGTCAGAAAATCATTCTTCACCTCTCTTGAATTATTTTGCTTGCCAATTGAGCTTCAAAGTTTTATATCGGTAAAATAAAATTTTCAGATCTATGTAATAGCTTTGGACTATTACGAAATCTATTATACAGCTTCTTAAAATGAATCGCAATAACCAAAACTAACCTAATTTATCTAGAAGAAAAACTTTTTTCTAAAGCAAAATGCCGAGCTGGCAGCCGAATGGTTATCGCTCTTGCCTTCGGTTCAACAGTTCGTGGGTTCGAATCCCACCTTGGGCATGGATGTTTGTAGTAGTTCGGAATTCACTTTAAACTGTAGGTCCTGGTCTAATTAGCCCTCGTGAGCAAAAAATGACCCTTAAGCAACAAACCAACCGACCATCTAAAGCTAAATTGTCAGTTAAAAGGCAAACCGCACCGAATACAATTCTCAAATATTGTACTTAAAAATTTTTTTACATTACTTTATTATTTTCATGCAAAACAAATTCTCTAATTACGTAAAATCATTCTAACAAAATTGAAAATGCTTAAAAAATGATGCTGTTTTCATTTTCCATGTAATTAAAAATATGTTTATAATAGGTTAATAAAATAGGTTTTTTTTTATTACTAGCAGTAAAATGTTATGTGCGAGAAATAAATTATCTTCCCTATTTTTGTGGGTAGTATAACATGGAAAAAACACCGGAAAAATGTCACTAAATAAAATATTTATAGGCTAAATTTCTTTAAAAATTTAATATTTAGGATTAAATTTAATATTTAATATTTAGTCAAAAGAGAAATTTTAATAAATACTTTTGCCAAAAGAACGAATTATATTTCAGAAACGATTTTATATCAGATTTTAAGAACAAAAATTATTTTATTATTTTGCTTTATGATAATTAAAATTTAGAAAAGCTAAAAAATATTGCAAATAATATTTATATGGATGTGGTACACATATAAGTTTGTATAGATTAGGTTGAAATAGTGCAATCCGTTTCGAATTGCTTATTTTTTGGTAAGAAAAGTTGCTACATGTAACTAACTAATTCGTTATTATAAAACGTAGTCAAGTAGTGAGGTCGACACCTGAGTTACTACCCCTTTCTCCAAACTTACATCATACATCAACGGAAGAATATTGAAACTTATTATGTCATAAAATTAATTTTAAAATAGTGCAAGAAAGGAAAATAATTATAACCCCATTTTAAACTGAAGGAACTAAAAAAATTTGACTTTTTATTTCTAAATTTAAGTTTTTTTAAATTTAGCATTGTTTTTATATTGCATAGAATATTAATTTCCAATTATGATATTAAATTGAATTAAACTCAGTGCCATGACAGTCCCCGTGAGGCCAAGGCCTATCTATTTTCCTGAGCGAAGCCCTTGAGGTAAAAAGAAAGTGTTCCGGTTAGGTGGTCAGCCTGACGCGAAACCCCCCACTATATGCTTTCTAAGCATGTCACACTCTTTCTATGGACATAATTTGTAATGTGCGATTTTTGGTAAGTTAACTATAATTTGTTTTGTAGTATGCAATATACATGTTATTTTTTAAAAACACAAAACTTGTATTAGCTAAATTTTTTTATCTATTTCCAGTTCTTTTAAAATTATTATAACAGAGAACGAAAATAAAAAAAATAAAGTATGAGCAAGAAAATAGAAGTGTTATTAAGGAGTGGGAAGTGAATTTCTTTTTCACTCACTGTAATAGAAAAAAGCATTATGTGTTATTTGTAATTCTACAGTCAAAAATAATAAAGCTAGCAATTTACTTAGACGTGTTGTTTATCTCCAAGGGTCTGACGGAGTCAGACCAAATCTAGGAATCCGTTGACTAAGAGGAAATCGATGACAAGGAGGGGAAAAGTGTGCATTTCGTCCCATAGTATATTCATACAATTCAGGTTATGCTCAAGAGAAACTTGGTGTCCATGGAATTAAAACAGAGGGGGGAAGTTTTTGTTACCCGCTACAAAAATGAGGCATTTCAGGAGGCCAGAGGAGAGGCGTGCAAGGCAAGTACTGGATTTCCTATCACAGGAAAGAGCCAAAGAAAGTCCCAGCTTTCTACCCTTGTAGAAGTGGTGAGTCAAAGGTACCAGCCAATCGGTTTTAATCTGGACTTTTCTCAGGGAAAAGAGTTCGAGGTAGGTAAGTGCGGAAGAAGAAGGAGCAGGATGACCTGAGCCCTCCTTTGGTAAAGTGTCTGCTATTTCATTGCCTCCAATATCCACGTGAGACGGGATCCATTGAAAATAGATATTATGCCGAAGGGAGACAATTTTATGCTTGTGTAGAATAGAAAAGCATGTTTGGTCTCCCTAGAAGGTCCAATTTTGCAGATGTTGAATTGAACTACGGCTATCCAGACATCACTATAATTAGTTTCATTCATGATAGATTCCAATCCGATGTTGATGACTATTAGTTCGCTACAAAAGACCGAACAGAAGTCGGGATTACGTTGACTAAGAGAGAGTTTGTCATGAGGAGTCTCGATGAAAATTCCGTGCCAGTTCGGTGATTTATTTCGCTGCCATCAGAGTAGATTTTTATGTCATTTGGTGGTATATTATTAATGATTTCCAAGGCTAGCTGCTTTAGCAATTCAGGTAAACATCAGGTCTCTTCATGATTGCCGTAGAAAGTTCGTAATTGAAGTGAACATTGGAAAGAACCTCAGCAGGGTTCAGATCGCAGTGAAGGGCATCTGGTTCGACATTGTTCTCGATTAAATGTAGTGAGTTAACCAAACTGAAGGGACTGTGCTTGTTTAACTTTTGGAACGGAGTCCAGTTGCTTAGGTAACTTGACGTGAGATTGATTGCCTTGGCCATAACTGTTGAGTTTATTGTAATATTTGACTAGACATGATTGTCTTCTGATATGGAGAGTTTGTAAGTCTGCTTCTAAGAGTAATATTTCTGAAAGACAGCTGCGTTTCAAGCCAGTAATGATGCGTGCAGAACTCAATTGGAATTTTTCTAATTTTTCCAAATTGGAATTAGAAGCACAACAGTAGATTGGGAAGCCCTATTCTAAAATGGGCCTAATGAGTGCTAGGTAGGTAGTTCTAATGGTAGTTGCATCCGCTCCCCAGTCTCTACAGTCAAAAATAATAAAGCTAGCAATTTATGTCGACTTTAAGAAACCAATCATCCTCAGTTTTCTAATCAGTATCCACGGAATTCCAAATTTAAGATTAGATAAACTTGCTTGTTTAAAATAAAATTTAAATGAAGAAAAGTCAATTTTTATGACCCTTAGCAATCAAGCTAAAAGTATGGCTGAAGTCAGTTTTGTTATTGTTAGAAATATTGTTCATGCGTTCTACATGAACAATATAGCCCTTATAGAAAAAAAAGTTAGTAAAAAACTGTTAAAAAAAACGTGGAAGTGCATTTAAATTTAGATCCAAATAATGCAGCATTGCAAAAATGTTTTTCGCAAATTTCCGTTTCGAGACTCACAACCGAACGATGCATAACTGCAATTCATGCATCTCTTGAATCAAATTTATAAAATGATTTGAAGAACTATATTGCATTCAATTTAGCGCTTGACGAATCGACACACAGATCTTCCACAAATGTCAGTTTTCATACGCATTGATTCACCTGGCTTCGTTGTTAAAAAAAGACTTAGTAGCACTTCAAGAGTGAGCCCGCGGTGTCGCTATTAAAAGCGCATTGGACTCCATGGTAAAAACTTTTGATGTGTCTCTTAATGAACTTGTAAGCATTGCAACTGATGGAGCTCTGGCAATGCTGTGTAAGAAAATGGGCCTCATTGCGCTTGTCAGACATGGTTCTCAACTTCCACAATCCATGCCGATTCACTGCATCGAGAACATCTCGTTACAAAATATTTCAAATATCCCGATGTTATGAAAACAGTGACATTCGCACCAATGCCATGAACCATCGACAACTCAAAAGTTCCCTTGAAGAATTTAAGGGTGAAGAACTTCCAAATGAAATTCATTTCTTTCTGTATTGTTAGATGATTATCTAGTTACAACGTATTAAACCCATTTGCAGATTTGTTTGGTCCGGTAACTCCATTTCTAATTGAAAAGGAAATAACCTGTTCAGAATTAGACGATGAAGAGTGGTTACAAGATATAATGATTTTGATTGGTGTCAATAGAACATTTGCAAACACTGAATTTACGCAGTTTCAAGGAAAAGATAAAATAAAATCTGACCTCTATCGTAGTGTATATTTGGTTTTCAAACTAAATGACAACATTTTCAAAAATACATTGAAAATAAAACATTTTGTCATCTTCGTCGAATTAAAAAGAGTTTGTTCCAATATTTGAAAAAAAAAATTTATAAATAAAAACGAGTATATATACAAAAGCTGGAAGAAATATATTGACGGAATTCCAAAATAGATTTCAAGACTTGAAATATTTTAAATCGTCACTTGATTTTTTTTTTCTGAATCCATTTGAAATTAACATAAATCAAAGTGACTTTCCATTTTCAATATAATTATTATTAAAAAAGCATCTGGAGAATCAGAATTAACAGCGATTTAAGAAGCTCTATTAAAATATATGTCGACGCCGATTGTTGGATTTTGGAAATTTGTACCAGAATCAAAGTATTCTGAATTTAAAAAATGCTGCTTTTCCAATTATTTCAATGTTCGGAACAATGTACCTATGTGAATCCTTTTACTCCACTTTAATATTCGTGAAAATCAAACACTCTGATCACCATTAATTAACCAACATCTCAAAGAATTACTGAAAAGTGCTGTCGCCAATTATTTACCAAATTTTAAAGAATTATCAAGAGAAATAAAATAAACGTGCTTTATTTTTAATATTTAAGTTCAATACACAAGTTTTGAACATTCATTTACATGATTTCAAGAAATATATTTTCTTAAAAAAAATTTTTTAATGCCTTTTTTGATTACTTTTTAAGTACTTATTTAATTGAAGCTCACGAAAAATTTCAAATTTTGAAAAATGTCTCGAACTACGAAGGTGCTTGGCCACCCCTGAAATAGTCTAAAAGATGTATGGGAAGAATTTGAAAATGAAAATTTGTCAGACGATCGATACAATTGAATGAATCGCTTGAAATGGAATTCCTTTCCAGTGCCTGAACAGTGGTACAATAGTGGTTTCCTCCCACGAAACACCCCTTCCGAGATTGTTGGAGTGGCATTCTATAAATTTACGTTTCTCTCAATTCGATTTATAAGCCTATAAGTTCACTTTTTTGGCAACAGAATCCATTGTCGATTCATTCTTTGACAATGTACATCACTAAGACATTAGCCAAATATGTCCAGAAGTGGTCACATGAGCTAAAATGGATGATGCCAGATTTCAGAAAAATACTTCAGCATCAGGATTTCGCAGAAAACATGAATTGAATATTACAATGGCATTCTTTTGTTCTTGCACCAGACTTTCTTCCCTGTGCCTAGCCCTGAAATGGAAGCTACCACTTAGATAGAAGAAGCCAGGTGGGAATCTTCATAATCTGGAAGTACTGACAAAGCAGCAGACCCCCCCCCCCCAATATTTTATTTGCCACACCAGAGCTATAGTTTCCACTGAAGAATATTGCGACCACAAACTATTTGACGTGACTCAGTCACTTCTGATAAGCATAGCGCTTCTTCGGTTAAGCCCGGGTTTGAACTCCCAATCTTTCGATAAGGAGAACGATATTCTAATCAACCATGTTATCACGACCTTTCTCAACTACTTGTCAACTAGAAATGCATAAAGACGGTTTGTAATAACAAATAATAAAAGGTATTTCTCCATCATATCCCAGCTTTTGATCGTAAAGAAATAGCATGATTTTTACAGAGAAGCGAAAGTTATATAATGCAGATACGATGATTATATTGGTTTAAAGATTTATTTTAAATTTAATATATGCTAAATTGATTATTTTGTACAAAAATTGAATAAAAATTAATAAACAATGGTAAACAACCTAAATACTAAACAAAGCTAAAGCTAGTTGGTGCGAAAGTAATAATTTTGCTGGTTAAAAGAAGCATTACGGTCAATAATCACCAATGACAAAAAACAACTAAATACAGTATAATTTAATTTTTATTGAAAAAAGGTACGATAACATTACATTTACGCCGCAATCGATCACCACTACGATTGCTAAATAGTTTCCGCGTGAAATAAAGATTTGCTGTTAAATAAGTTTTATCAATAAGTAATAAATATTTAGTTTATAAAATGTAAATAAAATGTTTGTATTATTTTTAGTAGTTTCTGAAAACAATCATTTTTTAACAATACATGATGCAAATGGATTATTTATGACTGTAATTTACGATTTTTTTCTTTCCCGTTGCGACGATTTTCAAAAACAGGGGTATATTGGAAAAGTACCAAATAAACCTTCATTAATTTATTGCGAATACTATTACTTGAAAGTAAATCAGAAATTGTATCTCCAACTCATTAGCGAACATGATACATCTTCGTTTGTGTCGGGATTCGACCCCACAACCTTCCGAAAGCGAACGTTCTAACCAACCAGACACTCTGTAATCTAAGAAGTTAAAACAAATAGTTTTATGTTTAGTATGTATAATTATTTATTTCATAGTTTCTTTTATTAATTTTTTTTTTGTGGAACTTAGTACAACACAATTTTTCTCAACTGGATGTACTCCAAGGGTCGGTACAATATTTCGGTACGTTCTCGCGGACCGCTTAATTTAATAATTTGACCCTTTGCCACAATTTTTTCATATAAATAAATTATGACGACAATAATAATTTTTAAAAAATAATTAGAGAATTAAAATAATTTTTAAAGAATAATTAGAAAATTAAAATAAATTTATAGATTATTACGATAGATATTCAGTATTCAAGTAATCAGCGATACTCCAGGCAGGCTGGGACATGCTAATCGGTGTACTAAGTGTACGGCAGGCAGTTTTTAAAAGGCGATTAGGTACATTGTCGCCAGTTCTTTTTTTTTTTTTTTTTTTCATATTTTATTTTATTTTTCATCAGCGATTATACTTTAATTTTTGAACTAGTAAACTATTGTTAATATAATGTAAGTGCTATTTTATTGTGATATCAGTTGTCAGCCAATGTCACTTTGAATTTTGGACAAATAGCTGGATATTTCGCAGACCAGCGGTTGAGAAACACTGGTATAGTATATTTGTTTTAATAAATTTGTTCTTATTTATTTGTATCCTTCAAGAAAATCCGTAAATTACAGGAAGCCATTTTGTAAATTTGAGCTATAGGCAAATGATGAATTCGGTGTCTGAGCTGGCACAGTCAGTATTTTTTGTTTCAACCACTCGCGTTTTAGACAACATCAGTACCAAGCTAGAAGCTGAATGGTTAGCATTCTGGCTTCGCTTCAACAGCTCGTGTGTTCGAATCCTACTTGATCTTAAATATTCCGCTTTAAACTGTAATTCCTGATATAACAATTCCTCGTGTATAAAAAATGACAATTAAACAACAAAGTAACCAACCACATGATACAATTGAAAGAATACTAAATCCCTCGAGAGGTTGGTATCGAATCTACGATTTTCTGAACACAGCATCTTCACTATATACCCAATTTTTTACTTTATAAGCTTCTTTGCATTTGCAAAACATATTTCTTTAGTTCCTTTTCTGAACAATCAGTTTGCACACTGAATACTTTTATTAAATTTATATGACTGATTCCTTCAATACAAATGGAAATAAATGTGAAATCTTAAGAGTGGAAGGAATATTAGCGAATATTCCTTAAAACAAAATACATAAACATATATATTTTACATATAATTTATTAATTTTTTGTTCATTTCCCCAGAAAAAGCATATATAAATAGATGTACTTTAGTAACATGATAGATATTGGGCTCCAGTGACTGTTTCATATATGCTTTCGATGTATATATCAATTAAATATATTCCATGTATTATATATATGTATATATATATCGATTAAATATATTCGATTTATTATATCGATAAAAGCAAATGTTTGGAGTTTCTTGTTTTTTCATTGATATATAAATATTTAAATACAGTTAAGAATCTGTGAAAAATCCTGCCGTAAAAATATTGATTGTGGATACTCGATTTATTTAATTTTTCAAACGCTTTATTTAATGACTAGAGGTAGAACAACCACAAAGTTTTACGTACTAGGCGTGAATTCACTTTATCTAAATTTACGTGGCAACTAATGCTTCCAAATATTCTTTAAAATACTTTTTACTATACCTTAAATGAAATAGTTTTTAATTTACAATACAATATTTTTAGCATGCCACTAAAGTAAACTAAACTCTATGGCCCGACAGCCTTTCAAGGGGCCATTACTTACAGTGCCCATAGCTATATCGATTTCTTGACTGAGGGTGCTAAGCATATGTTTCGGTTAGGTGGTCAGCCTAACTCGAAACTCCTAGTGCTTAGTTCGCAGTCATATTTGGAACTCAATTTTATCCACTCACTGAAAGGTTAAAAGGCTGAGTCGACATTGACACCGAGTTTCAGTATGGCACTACAAACATAAAATATATACAAAATAATTAATAGAACTGTTTTAAATTATTGTTTTGAAACTAAAAACTATTTCATTTTTAAACATAGATTAGTCGTTTTTTTCGTTCCATTTGAGATTATGGCTTCATCACTTTATTACAAATTGGCTTACAATATCCATGACGTCAGATAACGTTTCATCAATGTCACACATAATTAATTACGACACATCATTGAGACGGTGTCTTACATCCGGCTTGTCGACAAATCTGCTGCCTACCTTCCAATAGCAATCTTCGAGCAGCAGCAAACAAGGTGAAGTTCTTTATCATATGCCTGAAAATATTGTAGAATTTCATTTTGTCAATAAAACGACTTCTTATGTGAAGACTGGTTTGAGAAGCCTTTTTCCATTGATTCAAGTCACTAGCTTAGAAAAAAATAGGTAAAGGGGTGACACGTTAACAATAGAACAGAAGAAAGAGCAAAATGAAAAAAGATAAAAGAAAGCATCCACTTTATGGTTAGTTTAAATCGGCTAGGACGTTTTAAATTTTTAAAAATTTCATTTATTAATAGACTTCTAAATTAATAATTGCAATATTTAGGAGCAATCTCTTTTGAATCTTAAGTCTAATTCCTTGCTTGCGCCAACAACAAAAATTTTATTTATTTCTATTTTTCTCACTTTACATTATAATTTCTTTAAAATTTTTATAATTTCCTGCTTACACATTTTACAAGTAAAGTGTGTAAACAGGATTAAACTTGTATTATTTTCCACAATGTTTCTAATTTAATTTAAGTTATACTATAAATAATACTAAAATTACTTTCTTTCAAAATATTAAAAATCTTTTTTCTACCTTTTTTATTTTTGTTATTAATATAAATATCTTACTAATATGATTTTAATTTCTGTTTATACTGTTTCTTTTTTATTTTAAAATATAGGAATCTGCACAGTTCTGGTTCGTGAAAAGGCGGAGCCATAATTTCTCTGAGATTCATTCTGCACGGAGTGGGAGATGACTCACGATTAAATTGAGCGTTTCAAACGGAGAAAGCAACAACAAAGAGTGCTGTGCGTGGACAACAACTAACTTTTCGTTTTCAGGGTTGCCCTATAATCCCTTTGTTACTGGTGACTCATCTTCGTCCACATCAAGTGCAGCCGCACGTGTCCGTTGATGAGCAGGTAAAAAAATAGGTAAAGGGGTGAAATCCTCAAAGCTTCTCAAATGAATCCAGGTGAGATTATCTCTGCAATATACTCGTTGAGGTTAGGAGCTGCAGTGAATGTCAAAGCCACGTAAAGTTTCTTCCTGAGATATATTTCGATTAAGAGAACATTCGATATAACCGAAATTCGTTATATCGAAACAAGCACGCCTTATTTCAGTATAGTCTTTGAAGTGAAGAACTTGTGGTGAATGTCAGAGCCATGTTTAGTTGATTCCAGAGATATATTTCGATTCAGCGATGATTTATACATGATTCGATATAACCGAAATTGGTTATATTGAAACAAGCACGCATTATTTCAGTCGTTGAGGTTAAGAGCGGCGGTGAAGGTCAAAGCCATGTATAGTTGATTTCTGAGACATATTTTGATTTAGGGAACTTTCGATATAGCCGAAATTTACTATATCGAAAGAAGCATACATTATTTCAGTATAATCGTTGAGGTTAAGAGCTGTGGTGAATATTAAAGCCATGTATAGTTGATTCCCGAGATATATTTCGATCCAGAGAGTATTCGATATAACTGAATTTTTTTTTTTTTTTTTTTGGTTATATCGAAACAAGTACAAATTATTTTACTATTGAATTACATAAATTATTAAAATATGTAGTTAGCAGAATAAATTACACGAAAAGTTAGTTATTGATTTTTGCAGTACTTTTTTATCTGCCTATTTTTAGCCATTACTCTAAGCACAATTAATTGTCTTGCAATTTGAATTATGATTAAATAATGAGAACGTCACCTGAGATAGTATTTTCTTCAAACAACCACCCCAGATGAAAGATACTGAAATCAATGGAACATCAAACTTGCACAAGCTATCAAAGAGCACAATAGTTTTCGCTATACCCGTTATCAAATTCTCTACCTTTAAACTAAAAACTACGCCTTTTTTTGTCTGGCTGCTCTGGTATTTGCTAATAAATATTAGTTGTTGATATTATTTTTTTATTAAATTCAGTTTTTAAATACTTGCATAGGAACCCACTGTGATAAAGAAGGGAAATTTTCCTAAACGGTTTCTGGCAACTGGAAGGAAACGAAGAGGCAGCGATTGGGCTGAAAAATGAAGTCAGGAGCAATAGAAGTACCGTGAAGTAGTTGTCAGCTAAAGGAAATTTAAAGCGCATGTTTGATATTTTTGAGTAATGCGCCAGTAACATTACGATTTTATTCGTCTACCCCGCGAAGTTTTTCTATAACCAAACTAAACTCTGTGGCAAATCAGCCCATGTGGGTCAAGGCCTACAGCGCCCACTTTTGTTTTCCTAATTGAGAGGCCCAGGGGTTAAAAACATATGTCCCGATTAGGTGATCAGCCTAAGGCGAAGCTTCCAGTGTTTAATTCCCAAGCATGCTTGGTACTCATTTGAAGTATTTTTGGTACTCATTTGAAGTTTTTTTTTTTATAACTGAATAAAAATTTAAAATTTTTTCATACAATCATTCAAATATAAAAGTATTTTATTTAGCTATGTCTTATAAAAAGCATTTTTGTACACTTAATGATCAACACTTTATTTAATTCTCTTTATTTTGCTTATTTATTTTATTTAATTGAATTGTATTTTATATTATATTGTTACCATACTTTTCTGGCGTCCTATTTCTGTGGCATGCAACTTCACTAAACATAGCTAGCCATTCGTCATTTATGAAACGTGTCGAAATACCGTAGTCGACACCCGAGCTCCCAAAGGACTATACGACATACAAAAGCAATTTATTCAAGTTTCCCGTGATATTATTTTTAAAATCATTTTGAAGAAAAATAAATTCCAGAAATATTATTACAAATGTATTATCGGTTAATTGACTTAAAATCAATTTTCAAATATATTAGAATTGAATTTGAATTTTATATGTGAATTGGTTTTATAGATTTTACATAAATACGAAAAACTTTTATATTTTAAAGGATTTTATTGAAAATATAAATTTTCAGCACCAACGTAAATTTGTAATTGCTTTATGTAAAACGCCACGCCTCAGTGCCACGACAGCCCCCCAGACATACAGGCCCCCTATCTGCTTTCATGGCTGAAGGCCCTGCATTGCGAAATATATGTCCCCGTCAGGTGGTCAATTTAAAGCCAAACACCCAAACTTTTAGTTCCCAAGCATGCTTGGTACTCAGATTTATCGACCCGTGAAGGCATGAAAGGCTGAGACAACCCTATTCAACTCGAGGATCAAGCCTCGGACCCTTGGGAGCTCAAAGCACTACCCACCGGGATTTTAATTGCTTTATATATAAATTGTAATACAGGAAACTTAAAACAAGTTTAATGCATCCGAACAAAATTGGAGTGAGGTGAGAAGATTTTATTCTTCCCTCCTGTTTTTACGTAACCAATGCAAGAATGAAATAATTTATAATACCATATTTCAAAATAAAAAATAACTTTATAAACAGATATATATGTGCAATTTTGTATAAAACTTATTCTATTAAGCTAAATTATATTTTTATAGGGTACTGCAATACGTTTTCATTAAAATACGTGGTTCCTGATCCACAAACAATTATTTTCTAATTTTGAACCAATGTCAAAAGAGGAAGTCGACACCTACGTTGTCATTCTCTCTATCTTATGTAACGATTTTGTACCTGAAAATTCATTATTGCAGGGAGATACATCAATCCAAACCTCCTACAATATAGACTATTGGCCATTACAATTGCTACACCAGGAAGAAATGCAAATAACAAAATGATATTTATTGGACAAATATATTATACTAGAAATAACAAGTGATTGAATTTTCAAAAAATTTGGCTGGATATATATAGATCCTGAGAAATCATTACCCAGAACAACCACCTCTGGCAGTAATAACAGCAGTTATACGCCTGGGCATTGAGTCAAACAGAGATTGGATTGCATGTACAGGTACAGATGCCCATGCAGCTTCAACACGATGCCACAGTTCATCAACCGTAGTGACTGGCGTTTGGTGACGAGCCAGTCGCTCGGCAACTATTGACCAGACGTTTTCTATTGGTTAAAGATCTGGAGAGCGTGCTGGCCAGGGTAACAGCCGAACATGTTCCGTAACAAGGAAGGTCCGTACAATACCGGCAACATGCGGTCGGGCATTATCCTGCTGAAACGTATTGTTTCGCAGGGCTCGAATAAAGGGTAGAGCCACGCGTCGTAACACACCAGAAATGTAACGCACATCAAAGCACCGTCAATGCGAACAAGAGGTGACCTAGACGTGTATCCAATGGCACCCCATACCATCACGCCAGGTGATGGGCCAGTATGACGTTGACGATTGCACGCTGCCAGTGTGCGTTCACCACGATGCTGCCAAACACGGATGCCACCATCATGATTCTGTACACAGAACCTTGATTCATCTGAAAAGATGACGTCTCGCCATTCGTGCGCCCAGGTTCGTCGTTGATCACACCATTAAAGGCGCTCTTGTCTATGACGCAGCGTTAAGGGAAGGCGCAGCCATGATCTCCGAGCTGAGAGTCCATGCTGCTGCAAACGTCGTCGAACTGTTTGTGCAGACACTTGTTGTCTTCCAAACGACCCCGTTTCTTGACTCACGGCTCGTGACGTGTTTGCACGATCCATTACGGCCATGCGGATAATATGCCTGTCTTCTCGGCTGCTAGTGATAGGTGGCCGTTGAGATCCCGCATGGCGTTCCGTATTACCGTCCTGAACCCATCGATTCCATATTCTGCTAACAGTCATTGGATCTCGACCGACGCGAGCAGCAATACTGCGATAAAATAAACCGCAATCCCGGTACGCTACAATTCGACCTTTATCAAAGTCAGAAACGTGCTGGTACGCATTTCTCCTTCTTACACGAGGCATCACAACAACTTTTCATCAGGCAACAACGTTCAAATGCAATTTGTGTATGAGGAACCGGCTGAACAATTTCCTCATTTAAACACAATGTAGGTGTCGCTACTGGCGCTTGCTTTGTCTGAATGCGCTGGAAAACTAATCATTTGCATATCACAGCACCGTCTTCCTTTCGTATAAATTTCACGTCTGTAGCATGTCGCCTTCTTGATGTAGAAATTTTAATGGCCAGTAGTGTATATATGGTAAAATATAAAAAAATATTTTTCACTTTTACATCAAGTTCTACCTATTCAGCTTTTCTCTCAAAGTTGTGAAAGACACCAGTCAGATTTTAAAATTTACTGGATAAAAAAAGAACCCCCCCCCCCCCAGTAGTTATTCTAGCACATTTGATTCCTCCGAAAACACTGGTCCAAAGAAAGCTGAAGCACATTAAGGGTTGGGTAAAATGTAAAATCTCTCCGATGTTATGGGATGGAGAAGGAGATTCCAGCTTAGGTGTCGACTTCGTCACTTAACCATTATTTAAGTTACATTTCATAAACTCCAATTAAGTTACATTTCATAAACGCCAATTGTACAGTGGAATGATCTGTTAAAAAACTTAATCCGTTACAAGACTATGTTCGCTATCCGAAATGTTCGTTAACCGATCATCGATTTACCGCAAATTTTTTTGTAAAATCGATTTATTCGCTTTGGAGACTCTAGAATTAAATTCAAAAGATTTATCGTTTTTCTTATTTAAGTTTATAAAAACATAATTCTATTTTCTTGAATATTAATTAGTTCTTTTCATTTTTGTATATGGGTCGTTAAAGAACATGTCTTATAAGATTGCTTTTCTCGTTTTTTTAAGACTTTCTGGAAGATATTAATAACATTCTTGTTGTAAAAATCCCTAACCTTATTGATATCAGCTTTGATTAGATGCCGTTCTAAGACCATAGCTCTGACATCGTCCCACTTCTTCAACGAATGAACGAGGGCTGGTTCTCAAAGTGAAATCAGTTTCGCTTTTGAAACCGAAACTCTTCTTTGGCTAATATTCTATTTGAAAAAAAAATTTTTTTTTCAGTGTGGAACATTGAAATTTAATAAGCAGCATAATTCAAGAGAGATGAAAAACAATTTTCGGTCAGTTTAATTGGGCAACCCTGCTCATCTTGCTCCGAGAAGTGTTCGTTAGAATTCGTTTGTTTGTTATCCGAATATGTGTTCGATGTCCGAACACAAAAATTTTTCTTGAAAGTGTTAGCTGTGTCCGAGCACAAAATTTTCCGTGAAAGTGTTCGTTGTCCGAACTGTTCGTTAACAGACCCATTGTACTTAGCTTTGATTAGTAGATATTGGCAATAAGAAAATATGTCGTCAATTCCTAACTTGAATTAAATCTCCAAACTAAAAATGGCTTAGTATTATAAAAAAACAACTTTTTTTGATATTTTTGGACTTTCCACTCTTATTTTATTATAAAACAATCCAAGGATAAGACAGAATGGCACACATATCCTTCCTCCCCCCCCCCCCAACACTGCGACCGCAAACAGCCTTCCCGATCAATTTAAACGTCCTCAAGCAATCGCTTTACTCTCCTCGATTTCCGTGGCTTCGGACAGTAAATTACGCTACCGCGATTCCTTTGTTGACTCTCAGAAAAGCAGCGTATCTCGTTGCGTCTGTCGAAGGTATTCGTGACAGGAGCGCCGTCTGTTTCACTCGGGCGATTACCCACTGCCCCACGAAACCATTGATTCGGATGGAATATCCCCACCCAACATCAGTTCTTTCATCGAATGAGATGGTGTAAATTATAAAGTTTAATTTTCATCATTTAATATAGAGAAAGTTCTATGTAATTACTTGCTCATAAAAGTCAATTAAGTTAAAAATATATTAGGATTAGAAAAATAAATTTTAATAAGTACCATACTAATTTTTGAGAAATGAATTGCGCGCCAGATTACATAACTTAAGAGTAGAAAATTATGTACATATCATAAATTTAGAAGATTATAAAAAAAGAAATTTATTGCGTAAAAAGTCCGAATTTTCTTACCACAAGCATACACGTATGTATATATACAATTATAAACACACATGTGTATTTATGTTAAGAAAATCCCCCCCCCCTTCAAATCCTACAGCCTGCCTCATCGTGACGAGGGGGTTTCCCTGGGCGGAATGGGTGATGTATGTCGGGAGATTATTCTCCTGGTAGGGCCACCCTAGGCGTGAAGACCACACCATTTGCCCAGCTAAAGACTGTAGGTGTAGGAGCCAAGTCAGACTTCTTACCTTTGGTGCTTGTGCCCTTGTGACCTTAGAAGTTGCCCCTTTTCTCCATCCATGATAATGTTGCCTAATATTTTGGATTGCTTGGTTCTTTCGCGGGAAGATATGTATCTAAGACCGTTATTCGTTTTAGATTTTTTAAGAATTAGTGGTGGCATCATGGATCTGCTCTAGCTTTGTGGAGGTTTGAAACAACAAACAACAAAAACAACAGAAAATTCGGGCTTTCTACGCAATAAATTATATATGTATATATGTATGTACATACTCGTATTACTGTGCTTTTCGATGTAGAAAGTCCCTAGTTAGATGTCAATTTCATTGTAAATGGCTGATTTATGTTGCGTTTCTACTTTCGACGAGAAGATTCTGTAAAGAGTACGCAGTACATTTTCCCGGGTTTCCTCCCTTGCGACATGAAAATGCGGCCCATTATCTAGGAAATGTCCTCCCCGAAGACAACAGTATGAAATAAATGATAAAAAAACATACATTCCGCTGCTATGCAATCGACACTACACTGCATGTAACACACACACACACGCACATACATACACACACACACATATGGCTTTATTTTCCTTTTTTATGGCCACGAAGTTAAGTTCACGAATGATCCACTGTTCGAGACCAACAATACAGAGTAAATTTTCCAATGTCACTATAAACATCCACGGACGAGGTGAGAGTTCAACGCACAAACAGTCGAACTGAAGGCTAGAGCGCCGTTAATTCATTAATAACGAGAAAATGTGATTATATATATATATATATATATATATATATATATATATTACTTAATTAGATTGTTATATAAATATTTGATTTTCATCTATTTTTCTGGCTAAATGTTTAATTTTAAAAGTTATTTTAATTTTTGAAATGAAAAATCTGTGATTTATCCATCTATTTATCTGATTATATAGATATATGTTTATTTTGTTATATAAGATTATAAAACAGTGTGTGAACTGTTTTATCGAGTAAAAATGATAATGCTATCTAGATAAATAGCCAAAGCTACTTTGTATGGAAATATTCGAGTTGTAATGGCGATGAACAAATAAGGCACTACGAAACGACATTCAAAACGAGACAGAAAAGATGTAAATGATTAAACATTTTTGATATAAGACATAAAGGATAAATGTCTCAATTATTTTTTACTGTCTATATTTAATGATACACTGAGCTTTTTAATTTGCAAGGGAAAATCCATACGAAATGCTAGCAGAAATCCAATAAAGTAAATTTTAATAAATTTCAAATCAATACATAAAAAGCTTAGGTAATAATATACCTTGTATGATTTCATGTTTGAAGAGACAATGGCTAGTAGTGACTTATTCAAAAAAATTAAGTAATTGTGTTTTTATTCTTCTGGTTGTAGATTATGAAATTGATGGATCTCAATATTTATGAATGTAATCAATTACGTAATTAATTTTTTATTCATTCGGATAAATCTTTCACAAGTTCCTAAAGGTTCGGACTCTACTATTATGCATTCGGCTCCAGTTTTAATAAGCTGATAGAGTACCTATTTTAAAACAGCACATCATCACATCATTTTGATAATCAGAATGACGCTCTATCGTCTTTTAATTAGATGAGAATTACGTCAAATGAATGCCAAATTTCTTTTATGTTGCCTTTAGAAAGATATTTGTATGAATCAAATTTTATTTCGTATTATACCTTCAGATCTTTTGATTTTATAAAATTCTGTTTCAAAGAGATTGCGGTGGACTGGGTGGTTAGGGCACTCATTGTAGTTATTGGGAGGTAGTGAGTTCGATTCCCGATTCAACTGATGATCCCGTAGTGTTAAATAATGGCGGCCGGGCCATGTAAGGTCGTATTCGCAGTGTCCTTCATGTTCTGGGGAAGGCAGATCAAGTATGGGGGGTCTTCTGCGGGGCCCTTGGTTTTTAAATTACGAGGATCCCTCTACTTTCGGGGCAAACATGGCACACCCATTGAGTCCAGAAAGTTGCTCTTATTATCGGAAGGTAGTGAGTTTGAATCCCAGCTTATGCGAAGATCCGTCGTATTCGCTAAACGCGTCTGGATCATGTTATATTTGTCATAGTCACAATGTCCTCCAAGTGAAATGATACCTCTGAATTTGGCAGACAAAGTATTGAGGATCTTCTGCTTGGTCCCTCCTTCAAAATTAAAAAGACCCCATTTGGTTGCTTCTATCTATCTGGTAGAGCTCAACTCAGGTACTGGCTAGAGCTGGTGGCTCCAACAACGGTACAGGTAAGCATGCTCGTGCAACATCCTCTGCGCGCCTCCCTGTTTAAGTGATCATCTCTTCCGCCCCTTGTAGTGCTGAAAGGTTGTAATCCTATAGTAAGCGAGCATTAGAAATAAAAATAAAATGTTTCAGTGTTGATCATTTTGTTAGTCATATTATTTGAAAATATACGCAATTGGATGACTTGTTTATGGTTATTACACACTACAATCATCCATAACTGAGAGTTGAATGGAACTCATGAACTACTGAAAGCTAAAACGCTAAACTGTTTTCAGTTGGATTATAGATATATTGGTAATAGGAAAATAAGATTTGAAATTTTATGGGGAAATTTTAGAGCTTTGCAAATATTAATGGAATTGTACGTTTAGTTAGTTTAATATAAGTATTAGACATCGTTAAAAAATTATATATCCAATCTAGAAAACAGTGGGTTCAATACCTTATCCTACTGAAGACCGTCGGTCAGATAGGATTAATATAAGTTGTAAATTCAATAGAGCTCAAAATTCTTTCCCTGTTATAATCAAGTATTAATTTCTAAAATTAAAATATGGTGAATAAAAATTCCTGGAAAAAAAATTTAATAAATTTTACAATATTTTAGGTCGAATTCGGCCCCTGTCTCTGATAAGCACGTCCTATTGACACATCTTCCGGTGTAATAAAGTGCCATTGTCCATTCTTTTTACACATAATAGAATAATTAAAAATATTCCAAAAAATATTGAGTAACATACATTTGTTATTACTTTACGTGGAGCTCGCTGTCTGTCCTTAACAGACATATCCTGCTAAAAATATTTTACCTGTTGCTTTCAAACACATGAAAAATGTTGTGTTTTACCACTCATCCTGTAAAAAATGTTTGTCTTTTGTGATATTTAACTATTTTTTTTATTACGGTAAACTGTCTAGTACATCTGTCTCACATGTCCCACAATTAACACGCCGGAATCTGGTGTATAACCTTTTGTCTTTTTCGCCTTCCCTATAATTTCTGGGAGGATGTGGTTTTCAGACGATATTGTTAACGAGGATGTTCACTGCTGAATACATGACTAACTGCCCAAGGAGCTGGATGCTGCATCAAAGTCGTGGGTGGAGGATCATCCCTTCTGTACCATCCCTTGCGGTGGCATCTTTTGATGTCGCAGAACAAAAGGGGTATCATTTCCTCGGCGTCTCTGATGGAAGCGATGTTTTTTCCCCAACCCTTTTTTTCACCCTTCGTCGCCATTGTTTTTGAAAGGAAAAATTGGGAAAGAAAGAAGATTTAAACCGCCTAACAGGGCTTTTTTTATGAAAACAAAAAAGCAACAAGTGATGTCATTTGAAGAAAAAAAATGGATGACTGATCAACAAAAGAAGTAAGTGGTAAAGTAACTCTTAATTTCTCTTGTTTGCTGACACCCACCTTTCGTCCATGGTTTTTTATTAACACTGTTGAGTTAAGATTTTGAAATTGGGAAAAAACTTTATTTTATGTTTGTATTGTACTTTTCTACGAAAATTATATTGCTAGTGTTAGAAGAAATTTTTTTATTCAATTGTAAAATTTGAGAGGAGAGAGAAAATTGAAATTTTATTATATTCTGTGTATTTATTTACTTAGATTTTATTTTTTATTTCAGATATTTATGATCTATTGTACTTATTAAATTTGATTCAACTGATGCTAGCACAAGACGTCTAAGCATTTTAAATTATGTCTGATACACTTTGACGTTTAATAATTCATAAAATAATCAATTCATACAATTCATATGGACTGGACTCGTGGAACTTTATACCCGATTCTTTAGAAAGGAGATCTGCGATATCAGCAGGTTGATTATTATAAAGTTTTATCGAATATTTTATTTGACAGATTTTCACACCTGTTGCTGAAAACATTGTTGTTGGAGAAAATCAGTTTGATTTCAAGAGGGGAAGATCTTCCTGTGAACAGATCTTCAGCTTGTCCCAAATCCTTGAGAAATAGAGGAGATTTGGTTTTGATATGCGCTATTTATTCATTGCTTTTTAAGCAAACAATGATCCGGTAGATCAGTGATTCCCAAAGAGGGCACCACCGGCTCCTTGGTGGCTGCTGCAGAGATTCAGGGTGGCAGTAATTACCATAGGTGCATTTGAGGGAGGGGTGTAAATAATATTTGAAAGAGTGATAGTATTAAAGAAAGAAAAGATTTAGAAATATTGATTTGTGTTTTAAATAGAGTTTACTAAATTGGTAGTAAGCCGACTGATGGCGGAGTGGTTAGCGTCCCTAAACTATAAAGCAGTGGGTCCCGGGTTCAAAACCTAGTTCAGGCCTGGATGTTCCTTTCTTGGCGAAAATGGCACACCCACTGGGGCCCCTTGTATAAGATGCATAAATAGGTATATCCTAAGAGCAACCGGGCAATGAAGGAAAGAAAAATTGGCAGCAATACACCAGGTTTATCTGATCTTCTCATTAAAATGATTTTGAATGTTTTAATATTTTTTGTATTATATTTTATTCTGAATTCAATAAATAGTTTCCTAATTTCACAGTACATTGTGTGTTTCTAATTTACATCTTTCTTTAATATATATTTTAAGAAAAAGGTTGAAACCTTAATACATATATTTTTCCTATTAATTCCTATTAAAATTTAAAAAAAAATTAGTTTCAAGGGGTATTAAGTAAAACTTTTTCTGGAAAAGGGGTGGTAAGACAATAAAATTTGGCGTCGATCAACAAATGATTTTAATTGCCTTAAGTGAAACGAATATCCTAGAGAATTTAATCAGATTTATGAAATTAATTTTAAAAGAAATTTTTTCCTGTGTAAAAGTATCTGGAACTTCGACGGATTATGTGGAAACGGAAATGGAGTGTGGAAGGGGCTTCTGCTTGTCTTTTTTTCAAGTTGATTTTAGAACGGATTATTCGTGATTTTGGTATTAACACCAGAAGAACTGTTTTTACAAAATCAGCCCAGATCTTTGACTATGTTGACGATATTGTTTTGGATTGCTCGAACTAAAAAGGTATTACTAAGGGCATTTACTGGCGTCGAGAGATAGCATCTAAAATGTACCTCTATGTTAACGAGAAAAATAATATATGTTAGTGACAAAGATGGCTCTCAACATAAAATTTCTTGGACTTAATTTTACAAACTCAAGTTCGTTGACAATTTTACATATCTTGACTCAAATGCGTGTAACCAGGGCAAATTGAATATAGAGATCTAGTAACATACAGTGGTTGCTGACTGATGCCTTTTAATGTATTAAGAAACTCTTTACATTCAAAATTAATAAAAAAAAATCCTTCATAAATCACTATTAGAGGTATATTCACATCATATAATTCCGAAATCAGGGCCTTGAAAAAGTCTCAGGAAAATGGGTTGACTATCTTTAAAAGAAAGGTGTTGAGGAAGATTATGGATGCAAAACATGTTGATGGTGTATGGCGTCATAGACACAGCAATGAGTTGTACAGAGAGGTTGATATAATGAAATACAGTTGATATTATGATTTGAAATGATATGCATAATACAAAGTGAGAGCAGGGCAGGGTTAATAGGAAGGAGGATTAACGTGGACGGCGATACACGAAACAACATGTCCAGCTACAGAGTCTGAGGTTAAGGATGGCGTCCTGAAGAATGGCTTTCCATTCCTTGTCAACCATTAGCCAAAGTTCCTCATCTGAACGATGCAGTGGCAGGGTCTGCAAATGGCACCCAATTACATCCCAAACGTGTTCGATTGGTGAGTGAAGATGGCTAAGGAAGCAGTTGTACAACTTGCAGGGTACATTGGCTGATGCGAAAGTGTTGCGGTCTGGTGTTAGCTTGCTGATAAAGAGCATTGAGAACCCCCTGAATGTTGGGAATTATTACCTGCATCAGCTCATCATCCACGTATCATTAGGCTGTCATAGTGCAGTAAGTACGGACTAGAGGTGACTTGGAATCCTACGCAATGTCACCCCATCCCATGATGCCGCGTTTGTCGCGCGCTCCACACTTGCTGCAGGATATGATTTGCCTTGACGTCGAAGCCACATTCTTAAGCGGTGATTATCGCTGAAGAAACAGAAGTGTGACTCATCTGAGCAGACGATCCAGCGCCACTCCGTCCTCCACATCGCTCTAATTCGGCACCATTTCAGACACTGGCATCTACGCGGTGGGGTCAATGGGAGTCTTCTTAACGATGCCATAAAATCATCTATCTGCTGGAATTGCCTCCTTCGATGATGACTCTGCAATTACAGTCCTCCTTTGCGCGATACGAACAAACTTTCAAAGATTATTTTGCAAGCAGCAATAACGTAGATAATATTGCCTATACTGTCAGTTCCTTACATTATATATATATATTCAAAAAAATTTAATTTAATTTATAATTTATTTATAAAAACTTTCCTTTCCTTACTTTCTTTGGCAAATTAAGAAAAGGAAGAAAAAGGGATACCAAAGCTGAAGCATAGGATCCTAAGATTCTTTAATCATATGAGCTATCTTGAATCATATCAGTTATAAAACTTCCTATTTTTGCAGACAAAGGTGTCACTTTTTATATTAAACTATCGAAATTTTTAAGCGTTTGTTCATTAGTGCGCATATTTACTTAAAATTCCTTGTAAGAAAGCATTTGAGAGAATTAAGAAACAGCGGGACTATAATATTATAGCTATTAATAGTATGAAATATATAGAGTAAATAACTGATGGTAAATGAATAATACCAGATATAATTTTGAATTGTATCCGAAGAAACAGGCTAAGATGGCTTAGCCATGTCTGGAGAAACCGGGACAACTACTCCACTTGAATATCAACGTTAAGGAACCCCGCAAGATCCCGTGTCTGAAAATGACCTCAAGATACCGTAAGTTAGGAAGTGTCGCTCTGGACAGACTGGGCTGAAAAAAGCATGCAGTAGAGGCAGCTAGGACCTGTAATATGTTGTTACGCCATTAAAGAAGAAGAAATGAGAAAAATAAGAATGCATCTTATTTACCTAATATGGTAAATGAGAAAAGAAAAGCATTCATTAATGTATAATAAAAGAAGCATAGCTTCAAAAATTATTTTTAATCTTAAATGTAAGGTAAAAAAAACTGTATGTAATGAAGAAAAAGTTACATTGGGAAGAACTGTCAACTGACAATTTATTGTCTTGACATAAATAAATAATATAAATTAATAGGAATAAAAATTTAAGGATGTAACATTAAATGCATAAAATATACTAAAATCAGAATATGTTCAGTAAAATTATGTTTGTTTCTTAAAATATGATAAAAAAAATTATATATGCTGGACAAAAGTGGGAAAGAAATAAAAAAATTCTACCGATTTACAATCAATAATAGTTATAATAATATATAATAAAATAGGGATACAAAAAAAAAACGGCTCAAAAGTCGTAGAATCCAGGATGACATATTCTGAGCTTGGTGTTTTTTGGCGGTTATGTATTTGGCAAATTGGTTTTTATGACATCATAGATATGAAGATATATAAGAATTAAGCAGAAAATTCTATTGCAGCAAACCAAGTATTTACGTTTCTTGCCAGCATTTCTACATCGCCAAAAAATTCTAAATTTGACATCCTGAATTATACAGCATCTTTGCTGAATATAAGGAAAAAAAATATATGAATAATATATAGAAAAAAATGCATGCATAAATAAAATTAATACAGCATGACAGCAATATACACATTTGCTTTTCAATTTTATTTCAACAGGATAATAAAATGTATGCTTTTCAAAATAGTATGATTGAAAGAACTGCAAATATGATTGATATAATAGTAAATGATAATTAATGTAAGAATATATAATGCAGCGTAATGTTAATAATATTCTATTAGAACATTTTACATATGTTATGCAATAACATTCCTTGTGTCGATTAGTTGATATTTAACCCAAAGTGTTAGTAGATTATATTGCCTTCAATTTGAATGTGAGCAATCTGAAAAATAAAATAAATTAATCAATATTGCATTTCCTATGATTGTGGGTATTGAATCCCTGACATTTGACCGTTTATTAAAATGAATAATAAAAACCATAAAGTGATTATCACTTTTGATTTCCGCTAGCATTTGCATTCGCTCGGCGTAATCAAGGTTACTTCCGGTGTCATCTTCACGTTTGTTACATTCGAGCATTGAAAAAGTCCCAATTCCAGTTGTTTCAATATAAATATGAAATTTACTTAAAAATTATAATTTAAGATTTCTTAAGTATATTGAGAAGCTAAGCGATTTGGAAATCGGTGTAGCCATGTATATTTCTAGACATAAAAAATGCTCGTTTTAAAAACACCATAAACATTTTGCTAAAAAGTGATTGAGAAAAATTGTACATAGGGCGTAATAAAATTTTTTATATATACGTGCATACATTATATCGCAGGAATATTATATTGCGCAATTTCTATAAATTATATTTATATTGCGACTTAAAAAAGTATTTTATGAGATTTGCAGTAATCGCGATTTAAGTAAGAAAATGATATTAATAAAAATACTTTATATATATATATATATATATATATATATATATATATATATATATGTATATATATATATATATAGTGAAAAATAATTTAATATATTTAAAATACTTAGAATCAAAATAATTTATTTTTATTTCCTCATAAACATTTTTCTGTCATAAATAAAACGATGCATATATGATGCATTTATGTATTATGTTTTATTTGCTGTATATAATATATATGTTACTATTTAAATGAAATAAAATTCTAAATTTAGAATAGCGTAATTCTATGTTAGGTTGCTTCCATACACATTTGTAAATAAAAATAAAAACAGAGAGAAAATTCATTATATATCTGACTGAAAAATAATGATAAGAAGAAGCTTCAAATTTTGTTCAAGTCAATACTCACATAATGTAATAAGAAAATTTTTTATTTTTATATCTCTTAAATATTGTAAAGTAGATTGTTGTAAAATATTATTATTGTAAAATAGGTCTAGTGTAAAATAAATTGTAATATCGGGTCATTTGGCATCGTTTTATGTTTCATGTTTTATGTTTCATCGATCAACTGATTTCGGTACAACACGACCAGCTGATTGGCTGTCAACATCGTGTTATTGTGCTTATTTTCATATTGCTTATTCACTTTAATATGAGGCAGAGAGGTGGTTTTATTTACTTTTTATGTACTATTGTATACTCCCGAGTATCCATGGAAGTAAGACGATTATTCACACAATTATAAGGATTATCCCTAAAAAAACAATCAACAGACATTTGCAGCTGAACAATGCTATACAAGATGAACATATTTATTCCTTGTATAAAAAGTAAAACTATTACAAATTTATGGATTCACTTTTATAAAAAAAAATTACTCATTCAAAAATATCTGATTTATTGAATTGAAATACTCCTTTATTGTGGGATTAAGACACCCCAGATTATCTGCAAAGCGGATTCATCGTTTGTGTATGATCGAGAATTATAACTGTACTTTTAATTATAAGTCGCATACAGGGCAGTTGCCTCGGGACACCACATCAGAAAGGTCTAGTGGGTTCTTCTCCTTATTGCAAGATAGTGAGTTCGAATCCTGGCTGTCCGAAGGTCCATCGTGTTCGCTAAAGGCGACTGAGGTACTTTAAAACTGGGCGTGGTCGCAATGTCCGCTAAGTGAAATCATACCTCTGAGGGTAACAGGCCAAATATCGGGGTTTTCTGCTTAGCCCCTTCTTCAAAATCACGAAGGCTCCACCCGGCTGCTTGAATCTAACTGGTAGAGCCCAACTCAGTTCTAGGTGCAGGGGAGCAGGCTAGTGCAACAAATCAAATGGAAAGTTTATCTTACCTGGTCAATGCCATAGAGCCTTCGGCCATATCAAATAGAAAGTTTGCTGTCGTGAAGCAGAGGGAACCCCCAAAGAAGCTTATCCCCCTGGTCTCAATTAGGCTGAGTCGGAATCTGGCCTGGACACTTCGAGCTCCCAAGACACAGATTCAAGGTTCTGTCCTCGGGTTGGACAAGGTCGACTCAGCCTTCCATCTCTGCAGGAGGTTGATAAAGATCAGCACTAAGCATGCTTGGGAACAAAACGCTGGGGATTTTACGTTAGACTGACCGTCTAACCGGGGCATATGCTTCACACCCCAGACCCCTCGGTCACGAAAACAGAGATGAGTCTGGGCCTCACAGAAAAGTGTCTTTAGTTTAGTTTAATAGTTAATAATACAATTATTATGCAACTTAATAATTAAATTAATACAACCACAATTCAGGCTTTAATGCATTTAAAATCGAAATAAATTTATAGAAAACACTTTTACAGTAAATTTTGGAATAGGGAAGGCTTATTGATTCTAATTTTAACTATATACATATATTTCCCGCAGTCACGCAATTTATATGAGCACAAATTTAAAATGCTATTTTTAGATTATATAGTTATTGCACACGTAGGACAATTGGACTAAAACTTACAAGTTTAAATGGAATTCTGGGAATTGAATCTAGAAATCATTGAATTGGACGCTAGAATGCTGACCTTTCAGTCACTGTGATTACACTCGGCTTTATAAAACTTTTCTCGGTTAGTAAGCTCGGATTTTGTAAGTTCCAAAAACGGAAAGTTTTATATATAAAGGATTTTTATTGACAATATATATTGGTCTGCCTAACTATAATAAGCAGTTATAAGGTTTTCTATCGTCTACATTATATTCTATTTCGGGAGATCCTTTCCAATAAATAATGGGTCTTTTGAGAATTTCAAAGAAAAAATACTGGAATACTCTCAAGCAACTACCTTGATTCATGTGTATACACAGACAGAGAAACACAATATTTCCATCTACTCAAGATATTTTCTCTTATTCAACTATATCTAGAATCGAACTTAGAACACGAAGAGCACAGGGCTCTACCAGAAGACCGTGGTGAGATCATTCGTTTGATAAAAACCTTTTTCTCAAAAATATAATGATGAGCTGAATTAAACTGTAGTGATGAAAACTGGAAGATATATACCATTATCTAGAAACCGTGACCTAATGGTAAGACAACATTGTTTAGAATGAATGATTCCGGGTTTGATTCCAGTTATTATTGAACAATGGGGATGTTCCATTTTTGTCTGTTTGGGTGGGTGATTAGAAGTTTTCAGAGTTTTCTCCCTCGTAACAGTTGAATACAATCCATTATCCTTGGAAAGTCCTTTTAAAAGGCTGTATCTCAATTATCTAATACATCATAGTTACATGCAAGTTAGAATACATCTTAGTTATCGTGAATAGTCTTTTATGCAGAGCCTGATTAAGACAAGAGCCTACATGGCAGTTGTCCGAAGACCCCTCCTCAGAGGGCCCCCAAATCGAATCGAGTTTATGTTACGTTGTCAATCGAATAGAATTGTTTGTCAAATCGAATTGAAAAATTGTTGTTGCGAAGTAGAGGGGTGTCCCAAAGAAGGTTTTGCCTCGGGCACCAATTTAGTTGACTAAGTCAGGCCCTGCTTTTATGTAGCTGCAATAAAGAAAAAGTAAATAAATATAAATATAAATTCAGTGATACTTCTTGACTTACATCCTAATTTATAAATTACATTTCTTTTCAAAGTTAATATGAGTCTTATGGAAAAATTTCTAAATAAAAAAAATAAATACATTTTAAACTTTTTCAAAGTTTTATTTTATGCTCTTTAAAAATATAAAGAACTGAAATGAAGTTGATTTCCTTGAGGCTATCTTCTTTGAAACTTAACACTGCGCATTTAAGGAATCTATAAAAACATTATGAAGCAAATAACCTTAGGAAAACGTAGTTGATACAATAAAATACTTTCATGCATAAAAGTCAGAGGCTTTTTATTATACAGGTAGTGTCACTCGTAAATTGTTCTGAAACAATAAGAACTTCCTATGGGTTTCAGGCTGTGATAGCGTTCCAGAATGCCACCATTGATTTTCAAGAGACCGTGACGCACGCGCTCTTATCTGCAAGCTACCTTTCGCTCTTCTTCGGTGGGTGGAGAGCCGTTCCATCTTAAGCACGCTGGGACATATTGTAGCACGTTTTGAATAGTTGTGTTTATATATATATATATATATATATATATATATATATATATATATATATATTAATATAAATATATATTTTCATAGATACATTGGGGTCAACATTGAAATTGAAATACCAAGGTGGTAAAATTAAATAAACATTAAATAGTTTATTTAATTTTACCACCTTGGACATCGAGTTGATACCATCAATAGGAAACCATTTGCAACATATCCGAACTTACGACGGTATTCATCTCTGAAAGGTGCAAATGGGTCACGTGTTCTACAAAAGATCACGAGGCAGTTCCTACAAATGGACCACGTGACTAACTCTGTTATTATCTTGGCACAGCAAGTGGATAGCTTAGTAGCATAAGACTGTCGTAAAGCTTTTTCTTTTTCTTTTTTTTTTTTTTTTCAATATCCCACCCACATATTATTGACTCCCACTCCAATTCTTCAGTCATAGATAGTGACTTCTATTTACGTGTCGCAAGGAAGAAAACCTGGAAAATTTCCTACCACCCACTCTGACAGATGTGCATGCGCGAAGAAAAAGCGCAACGTTCATATTCCGTTCAAGAATGGCTGGGATCCAACTAAGGACCTATCACTTCCGTTTCTACCATTTGGACAGGAAAAGTTCGATTATGAATAAGTGATTAAAATTTGAAATCAAACAAATAATTTGTGCTAGAAAAATCCTGAAAGATAGAATGGTGTCTTAATGTAGTTACGCAGCCTTAATATGAGTTGTAATGCTGGCATACACATTGTTTTAATATATTGTTGAAATCAATTTATATATTATATTCTTACTAAGAAATATATTTTCTTAATCTTTTTAATATATTTAGAAATATATTTTCTTAATAATTGTATTATTAACTATTAAACTAAACTCAAAGATACTTTTCTGTGAGGCCCAGGCCCATTTCTGTTTTCGTGACTCAGTGGCTTGGGGTGTGAAAAATATATTTTCTTAAAAAAAAATCTTTTCTATAATCAACTAACTTCCATTGAGCCATGCAATCTATTATTTGTGTTTTGTTCCCATTTGAGTTCGAATCCCAAAGGAAAATTAATGGCATTGTATATCGTTAAATTTTTTAGTGTGCATGAAAGAATTTCTTCGTGTATTCTGAATATTTACTTTTTAGGTGTGTTTGCCAAATGATAGATATACTGCGAAAGATTTTTGAAAACGAATTTCGAAACAGATTGCGCAGTAAATAAAGAATTACACCCTCTTGCAGGTGTAGTTTTCAGAGATCATAGCCAATATTTCAGATAGTGAATCTTCCTATGTCTCATTTCAAATTTCCAGAAAACAAAATTGTTCCAATTTCGAATCCACTGAACTTGATTCAGAAACCACTTCTCAGGAAATGTTTGCCTTGCAGTTGCCCCATCGTGTTTTGATTGGAAAACAAAGATATGCAACACTAAAAACAATTCGATTTATTTGTTTTATTTATGCGCCGACAATTTTTCTCTTATTTCCTTCATCTGGAAGAAAATAGTTAAAAAAAAATCTAAGATTTGAGAGTACAAGTTTTAAGTTTAATACCAACTAGAAATATACAATGTTAAGAACTATATATAATTCAGTTTTTTTTTATTATAGTGCTAGCTCAGATGTCCACTTCGTCACATAATATAAGATCAAAACTACGATACTTCGATACCACATTGTCGATAGTTTATAAGAGTTGTAGGGAAACTAAACAAATATGTAAATTAATGTGATCTGTAGGGAAACTAAACTAGTAATTATATCATGTGAGGTTGAGAGAGATTTGAATATTCTTTGCACCTTATCATTTTTTGAATTAAATGAAAGGCTTATTGGCGTAATGAAAAGCCTTTTCCTAAATAAAGGGTGGCACTTACTGTCGCAAGAGAAAACCCACAAGAATTGTTAGCATATAAATAATAGAAAGAATAAAGAGGAAAGAAGATATATGCTATACAGATTAGAAGCGGTTATAATAAACATATATTTTCCTCTTCTTCATTGCATTGTTGAAATTGACCTTTTGTTTGTTTATAAGTAAGTTCGAATCTCATTTAAGTCGGGGATGTTTCGTTCACAATGCATTTTAAGTGGGAGGCCTCGAACGAATAAACTAGTGTGTAAAAATATTGGCCTTAGAGCAAAAAACTAACTTTAACTTTTACGATAGCTGAGATGTGTTTACAACATTCCTTGGTTTCGTATTCTTCGTTTAAAAAACATCATCTCAATTAAAGTCAATTTGGTCGGTAAATGTTTAAAAAAATGGGCTTAACGATGAAGATTTCTAAAATATCATTTCATTTATATAATATGAGCAAATGATAAATACGGTTTTGGACAAAAACCAATACAGTAATCCCCCTTATAACACGGTACATCAGTTCCGCGTTATAAGGAAACGTGTTGTTATTCTCGCATAAAGCGCTCGTATGTCCTTGAATAATGAGTTGTGTACTAAAAGAAAATTCAGGATTAACTTTTCTCGTTAGAGGGGGTTTAAATCGAATATTACACACATATTTCGCGTTCATAGCAATTAAATAAACATTGCTATGAACGCGAAATATGTGTGTTTTATTAAAATCAAATGAAGAGCATTTTAAATAAGAAACTGATTCATATGTAACTAAAAAACAGCTTATTTCAAATAAATAAATTATTTCAAAAACGTATTATCACAAGTTTATTCCTGTGTAGAAACTATCTGAAATAATATTCCACCGCGACATCTTTTTGTAGAAGATTGTTCAAAGGTCAGTTGCATAATTTAACTAAATTTTATAAGAACACAGTTGAGACACAGGGCGCAAACGTGCATGAAATGGATTGTGTGAATGTACAAATCACTATAAATTACATACAGTGCAGAAATTTAATGTGAGGAATCAACGTATTGTATGAGGGACATGAAATCGCGTCATGCGTTAAAAGAGTGGTGTGTTATTGCTGCGGTTACTGAATTCCTTAAGTCATTTTCGAGTGTAAGACACAACAAATACAATTTTCAGCATGGTGCTTATGTTAAATCAGATTTAATTTTAAATTGATTTAAAAACAGTGCGAACGAGGTATAAGAAAACTAATTCACGTTGTAACTTCATAGGCTTTGCTTGTGTGGTGTATAAATCCGAATAATTAACTCAGGTGTCGACATTATCACTTGATTTTACTTCAAATTGCTTTCATTAACTATCTCTGCTCCAACGAATATAAAAAAAAAACTGTAAAGAATGCATAAAACATATTAAGTAATGAGCCGAGCAGACAGTCGAATGCTTACAGCCTGGACTTCGCTTCAACAATTCGTTCATTCGAATCCCGCCATTAGACATGTGTTTGTAGTGGTTCGGAATCCATTTTAAACTGTTGTGGCTCCGTTCTAATTAAATCTCGTGTGTAAAAATTGACTGTTGAGCAACAAACGAACCATTAAGTAATAAGCCGAAGTAGTCTGATGGGGAAGAAGTTGCTTTAGAACCTGAAAGGCAGCGGGTTCGACATTCAATCCTGCTAAAGCTTGAGCTGCTATCAAGAATTATGCATGAAGAAATTTTGTTTCGGCTAATTCATTTCTAACTGTTGGTTTGTTTGTCATTCCACAGTTATTTTTTGCACACGAGAGCTAATTAGACCTATGGTTTAAAGTAGATTCCGAACAATTACGAACATTCATGTCCAAAATAAGATACGAACTCACAAACTGTTGAACTGAAGACAAGAGCGCTAACCATTTGACTATCAGCTGGGCCACCCCTGTCAGAGTAATATGGAAATTCAGGTAGAGGTTGTAAACGATAGTCTTATATGAAAAGAAATTTCTTTGGTATATGGAAGTAACAGGTTCTATACTTAACACGGATGATGATCATACTAAGAAAGCCAGTGCATTTTACATGTAGTGTCCAATATCTTTTTGGATATTATGGTGTGTTGTGGAGTGAAGAATGCCAGCTCAGGTATCGATTTCATCATTTCACGGTGTCTTAAAATGGATAAGCGATTAGAGGTGTGTGAAAGCAGAAACATAAACAACCATACGCGAAATTAATAAACAATGCCATATTATAAAACTGCATCGTATTTTCATGTAGCACACGTGATACATTGATGGCACCTGTTATGGAAATGTTACGCTGCATCACTAGATAACATTAACATATCGAACAACAAAGCAATCTTAATAAAAACAATATCACGTTCCAAAAATTAAAAGCGTTACTGACCCCTTCTTAAACATTTACAAGCCACAATAAAACTGAGAGCAACGAAATTAGCGAAACATCGTCTCTCTCCACGGCAGCCTTTATTTACAAACTGACGATCAAAACCTCCCGTGTGGAAGAAGTTTTAATTTTAGAACGAAATTGTTCGAGTCATTACATCTCTTTCTTCAAAAGGCGAATAACATTGGCATTCTCACAAATGCGTTTTTAGCGTCGGCCGTATCCGATGTCGCCTGCTCAATGGCTTAACATAGCACTCAATTCGCTGGCGAAGTGGTCGCCTTTCCTGAAAGTGGCGTGTGTATATTTAAATGAGGTGATTTGGCGATTCTGCAGAAATTCTATTTCGCAATTCTGGCAATTGCAGCTTTTGTTTTAGATAATTTAGTGTTTCTACGAAATATTATGTGAAAACTGACAAAGATAATGCTGATTATTGTAACGCATAATTTACCAATATGGCTGGTGCATCTTCGGTCCATTATTCTACGAAATCCAAAGCATCCCCTCATTTTTCAAGTTATTTGTATATTATCTTTTTGACTTGTTTCTCTTAACCGAAACTGTTAAACAGTGTCACATAAATTCGAGCGATGGTCAAATGACGAAGTCAACACATGCGCTGGCATCTTCCTTTTTCCGCCCTGTTATACCAAACCAGTGGAAGAGCAGTGGACCCTATAGAACAAGGGTGGGTAACTTTGTCGGGTTACGTTCAATGGCGATCGCGTGTTTAAACTAGAATAATTTTAGTATGAAGGACATATGCAGTAATCAAACCAAAATGGCTTGGTAGTCTACTGGTCAGTCACGGTCCACGTTCATATATTACCGCATGGGGCCACACCATAACGTTTTTCGACTTGGTTAGATAATTTTTATTCGTAATATCCAGATGCCTTTTAGAATTTAATCAGATTCCAAGATAAAAGGGGTGAAAAGGATGGCCATTTGTTACTCTGGGGCACACAATGGTTATGCCATTTTTCGCCAAAAGAAACACAGCGAAAGAAAGGAACATACATGCACTAACCGTTATTCAAACCCGGCACTCACTGCTTCAAAGTTAGGAACGCTAACCATTCCACCATCGGTTGGCTACTTGGCCCTCTACTTTTCAGACACGAGAGAGAGAGAGAACAACATTTTTCTTCACCAATTTACAAAAACTCGCCCTTTTTTAAAATTTAAATAGGAATGCTCATTTAGCTTACTTTTATCACCCGGAAGAATATCGTAGTTGTTAAGTTTTATTATTTTTAAAGCCATAAAGTTAAATCAAAGCACAGATAGTTTCAATTAACAGTTTATGATTTGTTTAATTGCGTTTGTTTTCGATTGCTTATTTCTAGCATCCAGTGATAAATTGACTGATTGATTGGCACTTTAAGAATATGTGATTTCAATTCCCACCTTGGATGTGGATGCTTGTAGTGTTTCAGATCCTATTTTAAACGTTAGGTCTACATCCAATATGGAAAACGTCCCTTGTATGGAAACACGGCTGTAGAATGGCAAATAATTCTTTACAAACTGAAGTAGCAAAATATTGCTACTTTAATTTTGAAATCTGAAGACGCGGTCGACATCTGAGTTAGCAAAAGTTCCTCCTTATTCTTAGTCAGGTAGTTAGAGCCTACAATTTTTGGAAAAGAAATCGCTATGTATGTATGTATGTATGCCTTTAGAAGACACGTTAATGTTTATAATTAATATGTGGCATTCAAAGTCCTTTCGTTGGTGGGGCTTGGATGTGGAGAGGAAGGTGCCAGCTCAGGTGTAACCTCGTCGACTGACCTTGGTTCAAAATGACGAGGCATTTAGTGATGGGCGAGTATTCAAAACTCGTTAACCTAAAGGTACAGTCCCGGGCTCGCCTGCACTGATATGTATGTATATCTGTGGAAGAAAAGAGTAAGGCTTTTCCTCTTTATACTTCACAGGTTTATGGATTTTGGCTATTCTTATACTTTAAGGTAAAAAAATGAAATTTAATGTGCTACACTTAGGTAGAGTTAAGGATAGTGCTATAGCAATTGTAATTAGAAACACAATACACATTTTAGATAGTTAGATTTTAAGGAATTGAATCCATTATCTTTGATAAAAGACAATCATGAGACAAAAATTAAAAACAATCTCCTTTGATGTGTTTATAACAAAATTAAATATTTAAGAATCGGTAAAATTTGAACAAAAAACGTCTCCAGTTTTTCATCCATTATTCAAAACAACTAGCCCTAATATTTTTAAGACTTCTATTCTGCGATGAGAAAGTAGTGAGTTCGATACTTGAAACCCTTATTTTTCGAACTAGAGGAATGTAGCCTTTTTATCATGATATTGGGATACTTTATTTGTTAGAGGGCCATTTCTACCTTCTGATCAAAGCCTTTAATTCAGCCGTATACCTAGTTAATCTGGTTCACGGTCAAATAAAGAAGTTGAGTGCAGTTTTGTGATCCAAATCCCAAAATTGCAGCACTGGCAACAATCTGTAAAATGACAGGCTATAAAAAATAAAATGAGAATAATCACTGTGTTGTCATTTTATAATTATTAATAAATTGCAGAAACAATTGCTTTGATACCTCTTAATAGACAGCCTAACTAAACAGGCTAGGCCGCTAGCCCTAAGGCTGTTATAGGGAATTTTACTTTCCCCTATTAAATTGCCTTCTGGGAGAACTTTTAATAGGTAGTGAGACGTATTGATACATCTCGAGGGAAGAAGCTCCGAAAACCACCACCCACTTGACAATCTGTTATGCAGAAAGTAGAAGTGCAATATTGATTTCCTGCTATTCAACATTACCAGGGACGAGCTGGTAAGTGCTCTTGCCTTTGATTCGACAGGTCGTGGGTTCGGATCCCAACTTGAATTTTTTAGTGGTTTGGAATCTACTTTAAACTAAAAGCACCGTTCTAATTAGCCTTCGTGTGCAAAATATGACCGATGAGCGACAAACAATCAAGAGTACCATGAATCGAACGTGGAAGCCTTTTCTATGAAGAACGTTTGCCTACCAATAAGCAAATACGAAACCGCCAAACACTTGCTTAAAAATATTTTCTTATAATAGTACTGAAGAGTTTTCATAACATTTATTATTATTATGAACAAGTACCTAGCAGTTATAGCTTCTCGAAAGCTCCAGAATGACCAAATTCCACTTCCGGTTGATGATGCGCTCGGATGCAAAGATGTAATGAACAAAAATACATTGCCAACTGGAATTTAAAACGAAAAATAAAGTAAGGAAATAAATGGTAATAATGGCCTATCATGCAAAGGAAGTGATTTTCACAAATCGTTTGTATCTGCAGGTGAGAAGCGTACAAGACGTTATACCACAGACGATATGCTCATGTTTTTATTTGGAGTGTGTGTGGCGAATACAATTACTCTCTCGTTTTCCCGCCAGCAGAGGATGCGGCGGAAATGCTTCTGACCGTGTGAACCGGCCGCCCTTCCATACGTGCAATTCTGCTTTTCTCAAATTATATATTTCTCATCAAAGGTTCAGGTGCACGAACGGCCAAGAATGAGAGAAAGTGTTTTTGGAAAATAAATGACGATGTATTTCTCTGAAAATAAAAGCGCTGCAGGAAAGAACAATTTGATCGAGATGAATCAACCAATGAGTGTTGAAATAAAAATAACAAAAATTTTTCTCCTTTTCCTCATTTCTTCTACTATATATAGTTATTTTTCTGTTTAAAATAAAATATATTGAACAACACAAATATATTGAACAACAACAAAAATGTATTATGTTTGTTAAATTCGAAAGCCAGAGAGGAGGAGGCAAAAGCATTTATCCGTCATAAAGGCAAAGGGTTTGATAACGGGCTCAACCTAAAGCTGCCGCCTTGAGATTGATCATTAAAATAAAGAACATCGATTAGATAATGAGTTATTAGTGCATTTTGTGCCCTAAAACTCAGATGGATGGAAAGATGCAAAAAACAAGCTTCTTCTGTTGAATAGCTGTAAGTTCGATCCCAGACGCAGTCTGAGACTCACTCTGAGAGATTCTCTATCCATTATAAATATTCTGTAAATTTTATGCAATTTTCTCCGTGCGATCTGATAAGTTCATAGAAGAATATGGCAGAACTTATAGTCCATTTCCTAACTTAGATTGCAATTTTTAAAATGACCGTAAGAAATTTTTTTTTTTCTCTGCCAAAATGAGGTAAGGCTCTCTTTGGTCATTTCAGTTAGGAAATATTAGGGGAAAGCATATCACAATAGCTTAATGAAATTCTTTGTAGAAATAACTGCGACTTTCTATGTGTAATAATATCTTTATAATATTCTTTGGAAAGCCTTTGATATGATACATGTATATATTGCTCCCAAGGCAAAGGTCGTAAGTTCGATCTTCGGGTAGGGAAAGTTCGCCTCAGCTTTTTCATTCCTTTAGTGGGTCGATAAACTGAATACCAAGCAGGCTGGGGAACTTCACACTGGCAGTTTCGCGTTAGGCTCACCACCCTGTCGTGACGTATGTTTCGCACCCTAGGGCCCAGTATAGGCCCACATAGGCTGTCATCCCACAGAGTTTATATATATATATATATATATATTATTATTATTATTATTATTAAATAGTTAATTCAAAAAGTACAGCAAATTTAATCAAAATAGAAAAGATTTTAAACAAATTGCATAAGTATATCTAATAATTGAACAATATAAAACTAGAAAACACAAAAGAAAATAATTAATAATAATGGAATAAGTAAAAATAGAAATTAAAATTTGGTGAATTGTGATATATGAAAGAAAAAAAAATGAGAAACCTTTCTTTCTTTCTTTAAGAAGTTCTTCTCATTTGGGAAACAGGAAATAAATAGCGCTTTGAATTTTACTTTAAATATTCTAAAGATTAAAAACACGCAAATGAACTTTTCCCGAAGCCATCCAAAGAAAAATTAAAATCAATTAAAACTGAAATAAATTGAAATTTGAAAGTAAAAACTAAAAAGGAACGTTACAGATACGAAAACTATAAAAAAATTGCCGATATACAATGTTAAGTTTTCTTTTTTTTTTTTTTTTTATTAAGTAGGTAAGTTATTAATGATTGTTGTTGTTGTTGTCGTGTGATAAATGCAAAGTGGAAGAAAAGGCAAGTCCTGTGGGACCCAAGGCAGGGAGCACTATTAATAATAAAAGGCAGATTATAAAGAAAGATTAGTAATATAAAGTTCAATAAATAAATGAATAAAACAAAAGTGCGGAAATTAATCAAATGGAAATGCTTTTAAGAGAGTTCGCGTTGAGGACAAAAGAATGTTGCCAAAAGAATGAAGTAAAACATATTTTATGGGAAAATTTTGTTCAGCTAAAAGTGGAAAACGCTTATTAAATTGTTAGAATAAAATTTGAAATGAAAAACTCTTAAATATATATAGAGAGAGATAGTTAGATAGATTGTATAATTTACCTAATTTTTTGTCAAATTTACCATATGAATAAATTGGGAATCGAACTCATGAACAGTTGAATGATGCCCAAAACGATAATTATTTGGCTACTGACATTTTTTTTCTGAAGCAAATGTTAATTTGTTGTGCCCAAACTGTACAGAGATCTCACTGTTCTTTAATGATAAAATTATTTCTCACTATTTTCAGTGTGAATTTTATGTAAAACTTTTTTTTTAATTTGTATGTATTTTAGTGCTTAAGAAATGACCGTAGTTCCAATAGATGCATGATGAAATAAATGATAAGTACAAATGATGTAAAATCATCAATTGCATTCATGATGTGGATTATAAACACTCATCTTTATCAAAGTATTATCCAATCATGCATATAAGATTCATTACGATATTGGATTTACTTTGATCAAGATTAGATTTTAATCCATATCAGTCCTTATCCATGTCATAATCGAAGCCACTTAGACTTCAAGGCTGCCATAATGACAAAATCTTCAACTTTGTCGGCAGAATTGAACGTGGCCATTAAAAGGAGTTCAAATCGCGGTGAAATGTCGTACGCTTCGTTATGAAGGCATTACTTTGAATGAAACGAATTCCGTTATGAAGAAATAAGAAGAAGAGAAATTCATGATCGTAAGTTAAATATCTGAGTCGAAGTGGTTATAAATTTCATAACTGTAATATGTTTCCTCGCATTTTTTTTAATTAGTTTGCACTTAAATACAGTTTTCTATTTCAAATAAATATAAGCAGTTTCTTTACTTTCTGTTAATTTTGTTAAAAAAGATAATTTATAGTGCTTTGAAAGCGTATGTTCAGTTCATTTCTATTTATTTGACAACGGTTTTACTTATTGCATTCTCTTTTTTAGCTATGACATTATGTTGTGATATGTGAGGCTGCTAAGAACAAGGCAATCATGTTGACATTGTCTATGCCCTTTCAATAGTAGTACGGATTTAATGTTTATTCACTAGTGTGAAGAGAAGGAGGAAGATCGCTCAGTGGTCGACCACGTCACTTGTCGTACAAGACAAGGCATTAGATGTCATGAGAGCATTAATCATGTTAACTAATTGGTACCATCTTACATTCTTTCTCATTTTACGTGCATGTTAATAAGCGACTATTTTTGCAACTATTTGCATAAAAATGCTTTAAAATTGCGAAGTAATGTGTTTTTCTTATCACAGATTTTTTCCAACTCATTCATACAACTGTAGATATATAGCAATGACAAATAACGTCTAAGACATTAAATGTCAACATAGCGTCTCAACTAAGATTACAACATTTATGATATCTAATTGTTGTGCCGTTGCTATAGTTATTAAAGAACTGGACATATTTTTCTTATTGAACTTCATTGCTCATCTTGATGCTGGAGAAAGATGCGCATAAAATAAAATCCTGCGCGTCTTCATCAATACTGAATTGTGTGATACATGATAGAGCACTCCTGCTTATATCAGAAGTATCGGTCAATGAAAGTGTTTTTTTTTTTATTTTTTTTTTTATTTAAATTTCTGAGTTTTCTTTTTACGTCACGAATATAATGCACACTTTTTTTCTTGAAAAAGTCCAGAGGAATGAAAAATCTCGCAATTAGATGTAATGTTTATAATTAGATGAGATTTTTTTGTGCATACTATGGTGAACTCATTGGCGAAGGCGTCGTTCTCAATATCAGAAAGTAGTGAGTTCGATTCCCGGCTTAAAAGAATATCCGTCGTGTTCACTCAAGACGGTTGTGACGCATTCAGTGGTCTCTAAGTGAAATGATGAATTTGGTGGTAGCCGGTCAAGTAGTGGGAATTGTCTGCTCGATCAGTTCTTCTAAATAGTGAAGACTCGCAATTAGTTGCTGCAACTTTATTGTTAGAGCTGATAGAGTCCAAATTTCAGTTTGATACAAAGAACCATCTCGGTGCAACTGCAAAATTACTGTCAATTAATAAACATTTCGAACTTATGGAAAGAAAATTAAAAGAGTATCATAGAAAATTAAGAATTGATTGCTGTGTTACTCGATGGTTTCTTTTTGCACATAAAGTTCGTTTGACAGGAACCTATAGTTTTAAGTTCATTCTAAAAAACTACAAATATACATGCTCTAGTCAGAAATCCAACCCATGAATTTTTAAATTGAAATCGAATTGCAAACCATTCAACTAGTATTTCAGCAAGAAAAATTTAAAAATCCAGAAAATCATTTTATTATAAGTGTGAAAAATATTACAGTGTAATAAGGTTGTTAAATTTCTAAAGCACCAGCTGAAATTAAATGAGAAATTTGGAAATTTTTGTCACAGTATTTTAGGAAATTAAATGATCTTGAGTTCAAATAACCTTGTCTGCATCGTCAAATTTTTATGACTTTCATGGAGAGAAAAAGACTTTCAATTCTTTTGTATTTACAGCTAATGAATTAGCTTAATTCCGTTCTGGTGACGATTATACATTTTTTCTTACATCTGGCGAAAAACCAACTCTGCACTGGCATCCCAGAGATTCGATCCAGTGATCGATTTCTATAGAGACAAATATCATAAATAAAATTCACATTTTCTTTTGGTGATTTAAGTTGAGAATGCGTGAAATTTCATAGCTTCACTATAAATTCAGGTTGGAATTTTTATATCTTAGTTTGACATTTATGGAAACGAAATTACACAGAAAATTTTGGAAACAAATCTCGGGTCTATCTTTCAAGTCAAAAGTCAAATGGTAAAGGGAATCTTCTTGAAAAGCTCAGAAAAGAAGACGAAATTCAAAAGTCATGAAAAGTGTCCGCTCAAATATCTGACAATGAATTTTTGTTTTAATTTTCTCTATAAATCCGAGCAATAGTTTGATCTGATTTCATCAGTTAAATTATTCATAACAATGAAATAAATGAGAGCGAATATTAAAATGGTCACTGTCCTAATTAATAGCTTTTGGTGGGATTGGCCAAATGAGCGAAAAAGTGCCAAATCAGGTAATACTGTATTGGAAATACAATTTGGCGATTTAACGTTTGGTTGGCGTCCGTGTAAACGCTACAGTTAAAAAAATGAAAGGAGATTGAAAAAATTTTTAATTTTTAATTTATATTTTGTGTGTTATTTATTATTAAAGAACAAGAGCTATTATGTAATCAGGATGTAATTTAATATATATGTATATATATATGAATTTATTTATATTAGATTATATTTTAAAATGCTTTAGATAATTATATAGTATATATTTTTTAGTTTAAACTGATCGTAGTCTATAAATAGAGGGAGTTGATGAACTCTAGATTATTTAACTAACTCCCCAGTGGAAAATTAAATATTTTATTCTGAATTATTTAAGATTAATTTATTAAAAAATATATGGATCCCATTAACGCATCAAAATCAAATGACGTGGCTATTTAAAAAAAAAAATCCTACTGTTTGAGTGTTTTGATATTATTTAAATAGATATATATAAGCTTGCAAAATAAAAATTGTTCATTAACGGAAATATAAATGTGTAGAAAATATATTAAAATGTGTGTGTATGTTTATTTATAAAAAGAACATGCTTAAGTATTTTGAATGGACTTGAAATTTTTTGATAGATGAGAAAATTGACTAATAAAAGTAAATGTGCAGACATTAAATAAAGAGATTCTTAATAGAATTTTTCAAGAAGTGAAAGTATCCTATTGAAATTTATATATCTTCATAAATAATTTTTTGCAACATTTTCACAATTTTTCCTTTTCCTATGGCAACACTTCACTAGTTCGTGACAATAATTTCGCCAGGTGAGCCAAGCGAAGAGAAATTTTCCACTTTCCCTCTTTCTCACATCCGCATTAGGAGTAATTTGTAAGGAATACTTTCGCTTTCAAAGAAATAAAAAAAAGGAGAAATGGGGAAAATCGTAGAGAGAAAAAAAAGGAAAACTTGGATCTATGAGTTCATTGGGCGGGTATTTTTTATTCTTCCGAGAATTGGGTCAAAAATCGCTAGTCTTTTCATGACACACGTCGAACGGCGGTGTTGATATTGCTGGTTTGGAATGTTCTATTGTCCATTCATCGGTCATTTTCTCGTTTGGGGTTTCCCCGTCAAACAAGGTATCTTGTAAGGAAGAATTTTGGGGGAATGTGTTAGTTAGCGTTCGATTCACGTTTAAAATTCAAGAATGTCCGCTTTTTTCTTTTATACTTCGGAGGCGTATTGCGCTTGGTTTGCTTCTGTTCGTGTTTTTCAGCTTATTTGATCCTCCATTTATTATGTGTTAATATGTCTTGGCTGGAGAGACAGAAAGGGGTTACATGTGTAGGGGTTGACCTCGAAAAAGAAAACTGTAACACCACACTGCTAAATTACCGCAAATAGAATTAATCCAACAAAATTTGCAAATGGATAAAATGGCAAACACGGATATGTTCAAGATAAGATACACACACACACACATATATACATATATATATATATATATATATATATATATATATATATATATATACTTTTCGTTCCAGTAAAAATTCAATTTGATTTTATAGATCACCAAAAATGTTTAGGAAAAATGAACTGTGAAGATTATTTAGAATCATTTGTCTGCTACTTCTGTACTGCGTGAAAAGTGAAAACCATAGAAAAGTGATAGCCTTCTAATAAAACTTATATTGTCAAAAAGTAGTTTGTTACAAAAGCACGTTTGATAACAAAAAATAGTAAATTTTTGCCAATGAGCACCCTAAAATATATTTTTCCCATACCTACTTTATACGATATTAATTTCAAACTCGAAATAATAAGGAAAGAATTTTTTTTGGAATGTGGTTTAGTGTGATATATTCATTCCCTCCCCCCCCCTTTTTTTTTATGCTGGCCTAAAACGATAAATGCAGTTTTCCCTCTGAATAACAATCACGTGCCGAATCTCAGCAACTGAGGTGACACTTTCTTCTACTCACCAATGGAGGGCATCCTACGACTAAGTTTAGTATGAATTATCAAATAATTTATATTAAATTTTAAATTAAGCATAAATTAAGTTTAAAAAATTAAAATTATAAAACTTAAAAAGTCTGTTAAAGTTATATGGTTTTGGAATTAAATTAGATTTATAATATCTTAAAGAAAACAACGGAGATAAATATGATAATAAGCTCCTACATAAATAATTTTGATATAATAAACAAAGTGGTTTGTCAGCAGATTCAATTTTGTAAATAAATGAGACAGCTAGATATATATGCATATTTATGTTTGTCTAAATACTTATTTTTTGTTTATTTAAGTTAAGAATTTGTGTATTCTTTATGAAGATGCATTTTCTATCAAAAACATTTCAAAATAATTCAGCCTGAGAACTTAAATAGTGTAGAATAAACAGTGTTAACGATAATAGTGTAGCTGAATAATTATAAGTGATAAGATTAATAACTTCCCTAATCAATTGATAAGTGTCAGTTATCTTGATAACTAAAATCAAAACATCTTCATGATAACAAATGATTAAGATATCTTAAATCAGTACGATTCGATAAACTTATTTCTTTTTTTAAGAAAACTTTTCCTCTATAACTGTAAATAAATTAAAAAATAATTTTAAATAGACGTCTGTATAAGAACAGATAATTTCTTTCTTCAATAAAAATTTTACAATAAATAAAAGCTAAGTTTTCAGCTGTCCGATTTATTTCTTTTCAGAACATAATTCACGTGTTGTCTCTCGGGTTATTGCGTAATTGGCGACAAATAGCCAAGCTTACCATTTCGAATAAGTAGTACTTGAAATGATTTTATAATAATAAATACATATATGTATACAAAAATATTAATTAACATGACAATAAATTTAAAAATACATAATTACTTGTAGACAACTTTCTTAAACTAACAATATAACAATAAATAAAAATAGTTTTCAATATTACTCAATTCATATTTTAGAACTGAATTTACCCATTTCGGTTTATTACGTCATTAGCAATAAATCGCCAAATATAGCATTTCTAATATTAAACTTTATGTAAAACGATTTTTCTCTCCTAACTCAAATTGCCCTGAGGGGATTGTTTTCGATACCTGAGTCGTCCTCTGATCTTTGTTTTTTTCTCCATAAGATGTCCATTAGTGCGATTAATATTTTGCTCAGTCTGATCTATTTTCAGAAGGAAAATTGTAAATAGAAACATAACCTAATTTTAGAAACCGGTTTCTAGGTTTATTCCAGATCATTCACACCCAATTGAAGGAGTAAAAGTTCCAGACGCGTGTGTTCTTTCCACTTCTTTTTCTCTTTCTTTAAAAAAAACCACCTGTTTTTCTGCACGTAAAACTTTTTGACGAGTCAAGAGACACGTACGTCAGTAATAAGTAATATAAAATAAAATTGACTTTTGTCTTCTCTTCGCACAAAAGATATCTGAAAATTAATATTCACTAAAAAATTGTTCAATAAAAGATGTAAATTAGAGATTCTCAATCACTTTGCCGCGATATTTTAGTCTGCTGCTAAATATAAGAAATGAATATAGTAAAAATTATCATGCTTTTTTTATTGTGAGTGAACTAATAAACATATTGTTGCTTTTGTAGAACATATTACATTATTTTATTTTACATTCAAAATTATTATCATAAACTATATTTTACACAACGTAGTATTAGTAAGTAAAAAGCTTTTAAACTTATCTTTTTCTTTGCGTGTCGCCAAATTTTGAAATCGTTAAAATACGTGGGGTGACAAGAGAAGCTTAGAAATCACTGTTGTAAATATTTGAAAAATTCTTAAAATAAATGTTTGATGTCTTTTTCCTGATAGCAGGCTAATAATACAAGTATATATACAACAATTAAATTAAGAGAGTTCTTTCATAGTAATTATTATTATTATTTTTTTACCTAAAATTTTTGGATAACAAAAAAGTTGAAATTATTGATTGCATTTATTTTTTCTTAATTTGCAGTTCTAATGATATTCATTAATATAATTTTATAAATAATATTCATTTAATAATATAAAGGAAATTAAATTTATATATAGGAATATAAAAAATAGTTGTAATAATATTAAATTAAAAAAGTGCTTCGTGATGTATTTTACACCATTGATCATTTATTAATCAAACAGCACATTTTAATTTAATAAAAGTGAGAAAAAAGGATTATTATATTTAATATATATTTCCTTATATGTTTTATTAGAGAGTAATAACATTAATCATTCAATTAACTACGATTGAAATACTAAACTTAAACAAGCGACAACTAATTATAAAAACATTATTTAAAATTGAACTATTATGTAGTTCTCTCCCTGATTCTTAATAAACTTTATTATAATTATAATAAATAAGCAAAATAAATTTAATAATAATGTATAAAAAATTATAACAGAATAGTATGAACACAGTTGTTGTATGCCTTCATACATCCATCACATCTTTAGATTTAAGTCGGACTTTTTCATAAATAGAATCCCATAATTACAAGAGAAGAAATTTGAAAACTCCCAAGCACGCATTTTGATTGATATGCATGCAGAAAGACGAAAACGCAACAGACATCTCCCACAGTTCTACAGCACTTGGGAAAATAAAAAAAAAACTTTCATTCAAATATTTATGAACGTTAAAGTACTATAGCAATTTTTAACCATTGGACAACCTATTATGCGATGACAAAACTCTTATGACCAAACTAAATTATACAATAATATTAAAATGAAAACCAGTCAAAATCTCTCAAATAAAAATAGAAAATAGGATTTTTGTTTGAGAGATTTTGACCTACAGACAAAATTATACCAAAGCATGCAAGATGAAAACCAGAACATAAAATTGAAATATTTAAGCTAAAGAGTTAGAAGCATTTTGACTAAAATTTAAAACCTCAAAGCATTAATTATTTTATTCACAAATCATATAATTATACAATTTTATATTCATCTTTTTAAATGCTTACAATAAAGTCTTAAATTTTGGGATTAATATAAAAAATTATTTGTATTTTTGTACATTTCCTCTACTTTGAAAGCATTTTAAGAAAATATACTTTTATGTCAGTAAACGTAATTTTTCGTGAATTAAATTCCATAGTTTAAATATTTTTGTCAGCCTTCATATTTCAATTGATAAAGCTTTCGCAATGAGTTAGGTACAAGTAAACGGATTTTTTGGATACATTTCAAGATGCATTTTATCTAATTCTTGATGCAGAATATATATATTTATATTCACAAAATCTAAATTGTTTTTACAAATTTAGAGGGGTGAAGGTACCCATCCAGATAAACAATAATTATCACAGAACATAGGATGGCATTCCACTCTGAGGGCAGGAAAGAAGAATTAGAGCTCCAACCGGAACTTACAAGAATATTAGAGAATGGAATAAACGATACCAAAAACTGCACTGCCAGATTTATTATTCAGTGAAAAATGAGATGGATAACTCTTAACCAGCGGTGTGTGGAGTGTTTCACACAAGGAATGCATACACCCCTTCTCTATGCGAAAAAGAGTAATCTTTGCACACAGATGATAATCCCCACCGAATGTGCAATATATGTTTGAGATAAACAATAACAATCCACAATTTCTTTTTGAACCACTGTCACTATTGTGGGAGTGGACAAGCATGATTCCCTATATATTGTACCTAATTGTACCAATTATTCTATTATTCAATTAGGTACAAAAGTAGTTGGATGGAAGCCTTCGTTATTTAATAGCAGGGACCAAGTAGAAGAAACCCATTCCAGAGGTACCATTTCACTTGGAGAACATTTCTACTGCGATTCGTTCCATGGGTTCGAGCCGCTTTGGAGAACGACGAGTTTGATAGATCCCCCGCTTCCCTATGGTAACAATTTTTATAACTTGATCAAGGAATATTTAACGAGTATACACCATCTCAATGAGAGAATTGTTGATTCGTTAAAGAAGATCAAATAAGATTTATTTATTACAAATGCCCAGAAAATTGTTTATGATGCCATTAGTTCTCTGGCCTTCCAATACTTCTGAATAGCACGTATTAAAAATACAAGTGCAGGGCACGAGTCAAGGTGGTTAATATCCCAAATTTGATTTTGTTTACGCAAAGAAGAACTCCAAAGTTTAAACCAATACAAATATCTCGGAAAATAATCATAAACAATCAGCCTGCAAAAGAGCTAAAAAAAAAAAAAAAAGCAACATGTGCACTTTCAGCAAAATCAAAAATAGCCTCTGACCCCTAAATCGGGAAAGTCCAAAACTTTCTGGGAGAATTACACAATGCCTTATGTTTATCCTGGCAACATGAATTTTCTTTTTCTCTATTTAAATGTCTATGAAGGACCGTTGCACCTTTCATCACGAAAACGTTAGCTGCCCCATTCCCTGAAATCTCACAATGAGTCGGATTCCACTGGAAATAAACAGATATTGACCTTGCAAGATCTTTGCACTGCAAAATGCAGATATTATCTTTATATTGTCTATCTGCAAAAGATTAGAGAGCCGATACAAAGTTAGGCAAGATAAACAAACGGTCGATGGTAGGAAGATTGCTGGGGAGACGACAGCTGCTTTAATGTGGCAGATCAAACGAGATCGATTCCCCTAACCGTCAAATCCTCAATCTTAGAACACGTTTCCTCAATCTTAGAACACGAGTTGTATAATATAGGAAAAGAGGCTTACGCCTTTAGCACAATAAGCCTTAAAAAGTACTTTTTACACGTTACTTTTTTAAAAAGTTCTCAAAAAACCTGAAAATCCTCTAAAATTCGGTTTACTCGTAGATTGCTTAAATTTGAAATTCGATTTAATTTAATTGTGCAACCCTTTATAAAAACTAGGGTACTTACGTTTTATCGCAACCATGCCAACCAAGAATAACTTGCCAAATTGGCAACCCAATGTCACATGCATCTAAGGCGCTGAATTGGCAACACGTGCTTCTTTTTAAATTTCCCCACTTGCCACCTTTCTCAGCCTAACCGTTCGTTAAAAATGGCAAGCTCGAAGACTAAAATGCGAATCGGGATTTACCGAATTCTGAAAAGATGCCGTTACACTTTTACAGAAATATAACATTTTACCAGACGTTAGGAAATGTGTACCAACTCTTACCCGATGAAGCTTTATTTTGGAAAACAGGTTTTTTAGAAGTGCAACGTTGCATCTTGTAATTAACACGCGGAAATAAAAAGTGGTAATTGGTTTGAGGGAAGCCGTATACCGTTATTAACATCAGTAAGATTCATGTATCGCTGGTGCAAAGAATTAACAACAGTCAAATTTTGTGACGAAGAACTTAATTTAGCTGACAAAACAGTCATACACTGGAACAATTATATGAGAGAGATTTGTGTTCTCCACATGGAAAGCAAAGAAAGAACGGAAATAGGTGAACCTGATCGCATTGTGGAAATAGATGAAAGCTTGCTTGTTCACGAAAAAGAAAAATAATACGGGGTTTCTATTGCCAGAGCAATGGAATTTTGGTATCGATTGTTGAAAGACCAAACAACCGTTTCTGATAGAACTAAAGTCACGCTTTTCCAGAAAATTGTCGAAAACATTAAGGAAGGGAGTATACTTTATTCTGAAAGTTTGAGATCGTATCAGGCTAATCAATTGGCAATCACTGGATTTAACCATTTAAGAGTAAATCACAAATGTAATTTTGTCGACCCCGAAACAGGTGTGCATACCCAAATAATCGAAAGAATGTGGGGTTCCGAGAAATGGAGAAACAAGAGACAACGGGATACAGCAAGACACCATCTTGAGTCTTACTTGGCAGAATTCATATGGTGATAAGACCAGGAAAAGGTTAAAAAAATTTTTTTGATTCTATTCTAAAAACCATTTTGCAATATTTTCCACCAAAACGTAATTGATATATCGTCAAATAAAGGTAAAAATTATACAGATAAAAATTACTTATTATTTTACTTCATATATTATTTATCATTTCTTTCATCCTGTTTCCATCACATTGTACTTTTCAACTACAAGCTCCATATCCCGTCACCGTATTTCATTATTAGAATTGGCCCGGTCTTATATAATACCGCCAATATGGTTGCGATAATACGTAAGTACCAAAACGAGTTCTGTCAAATTAATTCATTATGTATTTAAATAAGAGGATTATTTTTAATTTTTCAAAATGAAAAAAATAATCATTCAAGCAAAAGCGATTGTACGAAATCTGAATCCATTATAAAAGCTAAAATCGCCCACTCGTGACTTTCGTGTGGTTAAGTGAATAAGGATGCTAAGAGAACTTAAAGGATTACCGACAAGTGACCTTGATTTGAATTGGAACAAGAGGATCTCGCATCTCCGTTTACTTCTTAGAAGATGTCTTTTAGAAACATTGATAAAATTGATTTAAATAGCTTTACAGAACACGGTAAATTCATTTTGTTGGTCTTTCACATTATTGCAACCACTTGCGGATATTCAAAAAGATGAATACTAAAGCCCCTTCATACTCAACACCGTAAAAACGATAATACAGCGTATTCAAACCTAATAGATAACGCTATGTCTTTGATAATAGATGGAAAATTCGTAGATCACTACATTGGTGTTTCAATGATGGTCTGTCGATCAACTTTCACAAATGTCTCTAGGCATTGGAAATCAACGCCGCTTCCAAGACGCTGATTTCCAATGCCGCTGTCACTTTAAATAAGAGGCCCGTGATAAGGGAAGCGCACAGGTAGTACAGGGTGGTCTTTGACCAGAAGTAAAAAATATATCCCCTTTTGAAAATGGCATGGATCGGACGTTTTATTCATTCAAAAAGCAAGGATATCCTTAAAATACAGCTTACATTTCTAACTTATGGACTTAATCTTTGTGAAATATGTGCTATTTTATTGGATATTAGTGCAAAAGTACGGAACAGCCCCGTCTTCCACAACAACGTCATTTAGTCCTTAAGTTCAGCTTTGGTATATCTCTGAAGTTTATAGAAAAGGAGAATCATTTCAGGCTTCTGTTAAAAAATTTTACATTTTAATTTGCAATGTCTGCTTAATAGCATAGGTCAGATTGTAGGGACGTAAGAAAATGGAAGTTAGAATTAGGCAAAATTTATTAGGACATTACACATGATTAAAAAAATAGTTAAAAAGGAAATACTTAATAATTATTAATAAGGTTACATAGTACCTGTACAGTACAAATTATAAAGAAAGTTATTAATGAACCGGATGGTTCGACTTCCATTCCTCACATCCCCATTGTAATCCTCTAACTCTATTGGATATTGAATATTTTGTATTGGGCAGTAACGTAATCTATTGTCAGTATAGTTAATATGGATCTGTTACAAGATCATATTTAATGTTGCAGAGATGTTACGAATTCGGTTTTGTATTCTGTTCTCTGAGTGTACCTAATAAATGCTTTCAATACAACTGCTCTCGAATATTGCAGAATGCCGTTGGTGATCACGAGACAAAATTTTTACAAATGGAGAATTGGTCCACCTGCCTCGTTTCTCGCAGCTAGAAATGAGGCGTTAGGCAATATTTTGACTTATACGTACTACTTTTTTTATAATAAAAAATTGTTTTTATATTTTGAGATCTAGTTTTCACAGAAAGAGAGATCCTGAAAGCACTGGCAGAGAAACCTGAAAACTTGTAAATATTTACGCTACGTACGCAGTCTCAGTAATTGATTTTTATAAAGTTCAAAGAAAACTTTCAATTAATATTATACTGAATTTTCATTTCCCGAGTGAAATTATCTTCTACGTTTAAAAGACAAAGAATTCGCGATTTTCAGGATATATTTGATGAGAAACACATTCATAGGTAAAACGGTGTAAAATTTCAGTTCTGAAAAATGAAAAAATCAGCTATTGTTTTGAGTTTTAAAAAAACAATAATTTTATAAAAACTTAAAAATATTTTTATTTTTATACGTTTATTACCACATTTTAAAGCAAAACCATTCAACAACGAATTTGCTACTAAAATTTTAAAAATATAGTATGTTTAACCATTTTTTGCCTTATTCTCTGATTTTTGTTCTCTAATTTCTACTTTGTTATATTTTAATATTCCATTGGTTTATTTTATATATTACTATTACATGGCTGCCATAGCTCTGACTTTGGTGATTTTTCTATGGCAGCTCACTCTTCTATTCGTGAACTACTTTTGGCAATGTTCTTCCTCGATCTCAGCAAATCTCCTGGCCCGGACGGTATCCATGGTTTTAGGCTTGGAAACCTAGAATGCCTGGGAAAAATAAGACTCCTTGACATTTTTAACTTCTCGTTGACTAAAGGCAGACTCCCCCAGGAATGGAAAAAGGTCATCATTATTGCAGTTAAAAAGCTAAACAAAAATTGTTACTCCCCCGAGGACTTCAGACCGATTGCTCTGACTTGTACCACTAGTAAAATCATAGAGAAAATGATTTTGATCAGACTTCGCTTTTTTCTGGATGAAAATAAACTTCTCCCTCAGCAGCAGTATGGGTTTCGTAAAGGCCACAGCACTATTAATTAAGTTTTGTTTTTTTCTCAAACCATCAGGGATTCCCAGAATCTTAAGCCTATTATCAAGAATGGCAGTCATCAAGAGGGGTTGCTTACCTGAATTGCTAAAACAATTAGCCTTGGAAATCATTAATAATATACCACCAAATGACATAAAAATCTACTCTGATGGCAGCGAAATAAATCACCGAACTGGCACGGAATTTTCATCGAGACTCCTCATGACAAACTCTCTCTTAGTCAACGTAATCCCGACTTCTGTTCGGTCTTTTGTAGCGAACTAATAGTCATCAACATCGGATTGGAATCTATCATGAATGAAACTAATTATAGTGATGTCTGGATAGCCGTAGTTCAATTCAACATCTGCAAAATTGGACCTGCTTGGGAGACTAAACAAGCTTTTCTATTCTACACAAGCTTAAAATTGTCTCCCTTCGGCATAATATCTATTTTCAATGCATCCCGTCTCAGATGGATATTGGAGGCAATGAAATAACAGACACTTCAGCAAATGAAGGCTCAAGTCCTCCTGCTCCTTCTTCTTCCGCACTTACCTACCTCGAACTCTTTTCCCTGAGAAAAGTCCAGATTAAAACCGATTGGCTGGTACCTTTGACTCACCACTTCTACAAGGGTAGAAAGCTGGGACTTTCTCTGGCTCTTTCCTGTGATAGGAAATCCAGTACTTGCCTTGCACGCCTCTCCTCTGGCCTCCTGAAATGCCTCACTTTTGTAGCGGGTAATAAGACATTCCCCCTCTGTTTTAATGCCATGGACACCAAGCTTCTCCTGAGCATATCCTGAATTGTATGAATATACTATGGGACGAAATCTACACTTCTCCTCTCCTTGTCATCGATTTCCTCTCAGTCAACGGATTCCTAGATTTGATCTGACTCAGTCAGGCCCTTGGAGATAAGCAACAACAACATATATTACTATTACTTGTTATTGATTTTTTGTGCTTTGAGACATACATGCATAAAAGTATTGTCGAGCACCGAACTGTACCTTAAAGATAAAGGGTTTGGAATACTCGCCAAGTGCCTCGTAATTTTTAACCGCCTTGTGCCCTCTGCTTAATAACAAGAATCATTCCATTCAATTTGACAAATGATTCTATTCGAGTGACAACGTAAAATCATTTTGGACCCCTCTGATGTGGGAGCCCAAGACAACTGACCAATGCCTTAGACAGATTCTGCCTACATCAAAAAATTTATGTCTTCGACTCTGTATGTTTGTTCCAATTCGATATCGATTTAGGCCGTTGAAAAATACTCTTGTGCATAAAACGACAAACCACACACACATATGTATGTATGTATACATATATATATATATATATATATATATATATATATATATATATATATATATATATATATATATATATATATATATATATATATATATACCCGTAAATGCCTGATAAATGGGTTCCTCCTAATTGTAATATACCTGGTCATTTACCTCAAAGTAAGTCCAATGTGCAGAATCTTTCGTATTTTTCTCATCAGTCAATCAATCAATTAACAAAGATGATGAGGGGAAACCACATTTGGCTGATTATCTTTATCTTTTTTAAAATGTTCAAAGTACAATAAGTCACATGGATGTGTTGAGAACACGAATTTACTACTGAGCGTGTGATAGTGTATTTACTTTTTAGAGTAAATGTTTATTGTTATTTGTTTGTTTAGGTGGTTGGTCACGTGAGTCGGGGAGGTTTTGTGCTCTTATTTACCGATAAATCGTGAGGCGATGTGGAGGAGACTTTTGAATCTGCCACACACTTCTCTAATCTGCTAATTTAAAATAGATAAAGTAAAAGCTTTAAAACAAATATCTCTTGGTCTTAAGATTATTTAATATTCCTTAGTATATCTTTGCAAGTTATGTCAATAATTTTACGTTTAATTAAAATTTTTAAACAGAACAAAATATGTCACAAAACCGTAAGCAGTTTAAATAAAATAATTTCTCATATTATGTGATAAAAAGGTAATTCAAGTTTTTAAAATTAACAAAAGTTTTTTTCTGACATCGCTAAGTAAATTGTTTCATTATTAAAATCAAGAGAAATTAGTTTATTGCATTATCGCTTAGAGAAACTTCTGTTATATCAAGGTTTTCGCCATGAAAAAAGATTCGGCATTACTTCTATTATTTTGCAAAATGTCAACATTAAAATAATTTTTAACTTTTAAGCCTAATCCACTCAATTTGTTATAAGTTATTGCGTATTTTTTTTCTATGGCATCATTTCTTTTTATTCCGTTTTTATACTTAAACTTTCACGTTGAGTATCTTCTTGATTCCATATGATTTCAACTATACCTCCTTCGCACTGCACTTTTAATAGTACTTAAGACTCGGCAGAACTTTCTCACGGGGGCAACTTGTGATTTAAATCAGTTCGAAGTGATTTATCTTAAATCAGTTAGGCGAACGGGTTTAAATATGTTTCAACTGATGTATACTGATCTTGTTGTCTGTGTTTCCTGAAATATCTGAAACCGATCAAAATAAATACAGGAGAAGCAAAATTAAAAAATAATAATAACACATAAATATTTATAAAAGTATTAAATAAATATAAAAAAATTAAATTAAGTTTTAGAAGAAATAAGTTTGTCTTTCTTTGATTTTGTATTCCTTATGTGAAATATGATAATCTTAATTAATGTCATTTTGGTCTGTAATTGCCTTAACAAACGAGCTTAGCTATCAAAAAAATCGAAAATATCATAAAATTTATAATAACAATTGATAAATAAGGTTTTGAACAAAAACCAATATTTCTTGAATTAATTTCGAGTTCGAACGCCGTTTTCAACGTCGTTTTTAAGTTAAATCAGATTTAACTTTAAATTGATTTAAAAAGGGCAGTACGAACGGAGTATTAGATTGCAATCCAGAATTTTGTAAGAACGCAACTTGTAACAGGTATTGTGAAATAATGGGTAAGTTGGAAAAAGTATTCACGTGGGAACGTTATTTAATTGGATGTTTTATCCCCTTGTCAATATTCACAATTACTTCAAGGTTCTCTGTTTTAGTGGTGGAACTGCGGGCTAAGTCGATCATAGTTGCATCTGGATAAAAGGAGATGAAGGTTTGCATTTCATCTCCGCTGAAGACGCTGGAGCCTCTGTTGAAGTGCTTTCGGCATTAGTTCTCCTGGTTTGAAGTATTTGGAGAGTTTTGAAGGTAAAATAGCGGCTGCAGTCGATGAACTGGAAAGTTGCTCTGAATACACGTTTCTCATCGATTCTCAAGCTGTTATTTTGTCATTAACAAGTTCGAGGTATAATGAAAATGCCCAAGTTCATTCCATTAGAATCAAGGTAATTGAAATTAAAAATCTAGGATAGGCATTACCCTCCTGTGGATTCGCATCCATTTTGATATTTTTGGAAACGAGCAGCCTGACAAGCTTGCTAATGTCTCGTGTCACAATCTCTTATGGCAAAGGATCGCTCATATCATAATTTCTCATGGCAATGAATCTCTCATGTCAATGAGTCTTTCATATCAATGAATCTCTCATATCTTAGTCTCTCATGTCAATCAGTCTCTTATGTCACAATCTGTTGTGGTAATGAATCTCTCATGTCACAATATCTAATGGCAATGAATATCTCGGGTCAATGAGACTTTCATATCAGTGAATATATATCACAGTCTTTTATGTCAATGAGTCTCTCATGTCACAATCTGTTTTGGCAATGAATCTCTCCTGCCGCAATCTCATATCAATGAATTTCTCAGGTCACAACTTGACTCTCCTTTGCTTCAGAGTCAGAAGAATCGTTGAAATTAAAAAATAACTGGGTTTCTTTGTTCAGTGATGCAGATGGGGATATGAGGTGAAGTGTCCTGCTCTACAAAAGTAGCAGAATCCCTAGTTCCCTGCCTGGATCTGTTGGAGTTGCTCGCTTTCGTTTGCTTACTGGATATGGCTATTTGCAAAAACTATTTGCCTCTTATTAAAATTAAGGATTCAGCTAATTGCTCTCTGAGCCACCAGGGGATACGGATACCTTAGACATTGTCTCATTGTTAGGCACTTTCTCGAAGACAATTCTTCTTGAACATTGTTTCTTGAAGACAAACTCAATGGACGCTAATTTAAATTATTTTTATGTTTCATCCATCACTTTATTGGGCTTCTCGCGTCAAGTAGTAACAACAATAAGATGCTGAAGGTAGATGTAGGGATAAAAAAAATGTAATTTTAGTTTAAGTTGAAAATAAATTAGTTAATGACAGATTCGAGTTTTTTTTTTTTTTTTTTTTTTTTTTTTTTGTTGCTTGTCTTGAATCAGACAAGCTGGTAATATGGGGTGCGCTGCTTTACTATTACAACCGAACCGTAATTTGGTGTGGACTTCCTCAGTACGCACATACCATAAACACCCGTTTATAGGGTAGGCAACCATTCACTCAAAGAAATTAGGAAGAGAGAATATACATCCATGCCTGAACTAGGTCCTCCCTATCCGCAATCAGGCATGATGACCACTAGACAGGATTTTCTTTTAAAAAGTAAATGCACGAAATTTAAAGTGCTTATCAACTAAATGCTAAGAAGAAAAAAAATTCATATTTCCTGCAGAGAAGAAAAGCATAAATAAATTTTATTATTATACTTTACATACAAATATATGAGTAGATTGAAATATTAAAATTATTAAGGCTACAATTTAAGCTTATGAAAATCTGTAAAGTAAAAATCATTAATCAGAATATATACGTTATTTATAATAAATTCAATTTATTTTACAAATAAATTTATTTAAATGTTTAAGTAATGAATATAATATTTATTTATATATATTTACTTTCAACATATTAAAATTTTAAAACACAAACGAAATTTTATACTTATAATTTTATTCGTTATACCATATTGAGTAGCTAAACATCAATTTTGACAATAATTTAAAATTTTTCCGCATGCAATCCATTCTTTCTAAATATTTCAATCAAATTTAAAAACCAGGTTTTTAGTTAGAAAATTGTTTCTCGGCATTTATGAAAGAGTAAGCATAAAATTAGAAGGGTTGCCAGATGGATCTTTCAAATTTAATAAAAAAATGATCGATTCCTAGGAGTCAAACGGGAATATCATCGATATTAATAAACTGTAGAATCATAGTTGATTTTATACAAACGCAATTTTTTTTCTCACTGGAGACTGACACTGCAATTTATGATAAATATTTTCCCCAGAAGAACAAGAACACAATTTGTACGGTAATTCAGAAACAAAAAAGAAACACATATATTCACACATCGAGCAGTTACAGTTCAGGTTATTGCGAATATTTGACGCAATATTGGATAACAACTCTTAAAAAGTCGCTTGCTTTTGAAACTCTCTCATCGCAGATGCGATGGATAAGAATTATGATTTCTTCCGAGTAAATAATGCCCATTTCAACAGTCAAGTGTGAAACAAATATGGATATGATATAGACAAAATCGAATAAAAAAATTGACATTTTGTTCGAAGGGTGTGTTATCTCTGGAATTTGCGTCATAAGTTAAAGATTCCAAAGGGACATCTTTCAAAGCAAATAAAATCTTGATGAGAGAATTATCAAGAAATGCAGATTTCACACTTACTGCCTGATTATCTTGATCACAATAATTTTGGAAACTTGTTGCACAACATTTGACAATCAGTTCCAACAAAAAAATTAAATTCGCGTGTTCCTCTCCGAGAATTATCGTGTTTCCTTTCTAAGTTTCAAGTAATTTAGTGTACATCTAAAAATAACTTTGCAAAATATATTGTGACATTCTTTCGTTTAATTTTTTTGCAGAATTATTTCTAATTTTAGAATAAATAAGAGGTCTTCATATTTTATAATAATTAGAAAAGCTTATCATATTTAGAAAATCATATCTCAAAGGTGAAAATTAAGAAAATTCTCTAGAACTCACCCGTGGTCATATTGTAACCAAATAGGTCACAAATTTATATAACCTAGTGTATTGGCGTGGAGGTTCACAAATTCGATCCTTACCGCTGTTAAGCAATAACGGACTCCAGTAGCTCAGTAGTTTCAAGCTGCTTCTCGTTTAGATCAGCAAAGTGAATCATCATTTGTACAGGAAGTGATTGTGAGGGTGACCACGTAAACTCCCTCACTGAGTCCCAAGAGCACTGTGGGTTAGGGACATGTACATGTTAATATGTGACGTCCAAAGTCCTTCCGCTGGTGTGAAGAAGAAAGTGCCAGCTCAGGTATGAACTCGCCACCTGACCTTCGTTCAAAATGACGAGGCATTTGGTGACAGGTAAGTATTCCAAACCTAAAGGTACAATCCGGAGCTTGCATACACCACTATGTATGTATGTTAAGCAATGAGAGATGGACAAACAACAGACAAAATATAAGAAAACAGTTCTAATATTTTCATGTATCCACATTAGAACGGATTTCTCTCACAGAAAAAGAATTTAAAAATAGGTTCATATATTTGCTGTTATTTCATAAATAATTTAGCAAATAAGATGATGGAAGATTTACGTCTTTAACGTATCTACATTGTTAATTCTATATATATATATATATATATATTTTAATAATAAAACTACATTTAAAGGTAGAAGACTTCTTATAAAAATCATTTTTTTGTGAATATTTAGGCTTTATAATAAGCTTCTTCTTCTGGTTTTTTATTGGCCATGTTGATATTAAAAATTAACATTAACTGTTCTTAACTTGGAATGAAAAATTTAAACTTTAAAAAAACATAAAATTAGTGATGACAAATTTCGGGATATTCAGACCATAGGACCGATGTGTGAATAATGAGCACATTATCATTATTTTAAATTATTTTTCTTCATTATTTGAATAAGATACACTTCTAGCCACCCTGTAACACCCAGAAAGACGAGAGATATCACAACAAAATTTATTTTGCAGATAACATGTTGAGACCAAGTATTAAATGATTAAATGCATAGACTTCTGTGAAGTGTAGTTCCTGCCAAAACCAGTAGCCAAAGTAACCGCCATTGTTGGAGATCACCGCTGCCACACAACTCGGCATTGATTCAGAAACTTTGGATGTGTTCTTAGGGTATAGCAGACCAAGCAGCTTCCACACGTTGCCAAAGTTGATCTGGTGTGGCAGCTGGGAATGTAATCTGGGTCAATCGTTGAGCAATCATGGAACACTTGCTTTTTATCGGCCAAAGATCCGGAGAGTGACCCGGGCAGTGAAGCAATTCAATCTTGCTATTGACGAAGAACCCTTGAACAATGCGTGCCGGGTGTGGTCGCGCATTATCCTATTGAAATATGCCTGTACCCTGAGGGTAATGAAGGACAACTGGCTCCAACACCTCGGAGATGTAGTCCTGGCTGTTTAAAGTAGCGGATGTGTACTAAGGGAGTGCGAGAGTAATATCCAATACTGCCCCACACTATAACATCCAGTGCAGGACTAGTGTGGCGGTGCATAATGCAGCTGTTCATCATCTTCTCTCCCCACGGTGTCTCCAGACTCAAATGTGCATGGTGATGTTGCATACAGCAGCGTGACTCGTCAGTAAAGACAATTTCCTTCCATTCTCCATCCACATCCTTCTTTAATCGCACCATTGGCAGCGAAGACGTCTGAGATTCTGTGTCAAGGGTATAAGAAGCAGTGGACGTCTTGCGAACAGACCTCGGTGCTGTAAACGACATCGAATGGTAAACGCAGACACTGGATGATACGTTACAGATTGAATGTACTGTGCTGTGATTCGAGATGTGGCTGAGCCATCCGTCACTGCCATGCGCACAATTTGATTGTCATTACGTGAAGTGGTGCACTGGAGTGGATGCGATTCAACGCCACTGTCCGCCTTACCCTCATGCATCCAACTATTAGATATCTGCATTACAGTTGTTTGGTTTTGTCCAACACGTCTACAGATTTCCCTGAAAGACAATCCACAGTCTCGGTAGGCCGCTATCCTTCCCCTGTCGAATTCGGATACTTGATCAAAAAATGATCGCTGTTTTTGTAAGGCATAATTGATCTTTTTTCTTTTCCTTTGAAAAAAAACAAGTGAAAACACAACTGTCGATCTTGAAATCGTCGTTGTCTCTAAGCCTTAAATAGCGCTTTGAAGTGGCGCAACTGGCGCGCGGGATGAGCATCTTCGCTGAAATTCTAATCATATGCGTATCTCACCTCCACTAATGCATGTTGAAAATTTCATGTTTTTTGCATGCTTCCTTCAGGGTGTTGAATTTACGGCCGCCAGCAATGTGTTGATAATTTTGTTAATGGATAAATGCCTTTTCCTCAGAATATCTCTAAAAAAACGTGCATTTGTGTGTGAGTAAGAAGTAACAAATTTTAAAGGATTTGTGACAAGCGACTCATGTTTGTGTCATACCACCTTATTATTGATAACCTTTACTAGTAATAAAGCACTTCATTAAAACAATCTTTCACAACGGGAGATGGGTGAGTGGTATCGTTCTTGATTTCCCCTGTTGGTTCCGGGTTTGAATCCCGGATCGGGCATGGATGTTTCATTCTCTCCGTATTTCTCTGTCCTTTCTTCTGAGATGATAAGTGAATGTGGCCCACCCTATAAAAGGGTTTGTGATGGAGAGACGTGGGTCATGTTACTCGCCTCTGTGACTTGAATCACAACCTTCCTACCGGGTAACGATAGATGAGTAGGCGTTTCCGGCCTTGTTGTGGAGAAGGGTCAGTCACTAGTGACCACGTTTCCTAAAAAAATTATTATTCAAAATGTTGAAATTTAAAATATAGTTTTAAAACAACTAATTTACACAAATTTTAATAATAGCATGTTTTTAATAATGAAACATTATTTTATTTACCTGCACATACACAAAGCTATTTTTTGAAGTTCTTTCTCTGTGATGAGAGAAAAATCGGGTGAATGAAAACGATGAAATGGGACGTTTTTCCGTGCCTTCTTTTAACGCGTTTAAGATTCATAACTTTCATTTCCATGAGCACGGTTTTAAAGTCAGGTACACGAAACAAATGCATTTTATCAGTGACGCCTTTGATACATTCACGCTTCACTTCTAGGAATTAAATGATTCAATTGCCTACCTCTTACTGTTGAGATCAGGGAGTACTCCTAATAATACGAGGGATACCTCATTAGTGCTACAGAGCCAATATCCGTTTTCCTGACAGAGCGCTCTTGAGTGCGAAGCATATATCCCAGTTAGGTGATCAGCCTAACATGGAATCCCCAGTGTCTAGTTCTCCAGCATGCTTGGTATTATCAACCCATTCTTTCCTTTCCCCCTTCCATCCTTTCAGTGGGTTCATCAACCCACTCAAAGGAGGGAAGGGGCTGAGTCGACCTTTCCCAGCTAGTGGAATTGTGTTTTATGAGCACAAAGCGCAACTAATAAGTAACCCGACTTTTATAAATTAAATGAAACGCAATTAAAATTTTTGTGTCTTAAGAAACTCAGCTTAACAACTGTTCGGGTATTTTCAGGGATTAAATGAAATGAATCTAAAATTTCTCTGTCCAAAGACTGTCTCTGGTACTTTTTGGTATTAAATGAAATGCAACTAAAATTTTTCTGTCATGGTTAACGCTGTCCAAAAACTGCTTCTAGTACTTGCTAGGGACTAAATGAAATACAATCAAAATTTTTCTGTCAAGAGCAACCTCAAATCAGATAGTGATAGACAGATTTATATGGATTGAATAAAATACATTTAAAATTGTCCAGTCAGAAGCAACTCGGATCAAATAGTTACCTTTAAAATCTTCCGGAATTATGGGAAATATAATTAATATTTCATTCTCACGTGTAAATCAGAGACTGCGCGAGCCTCCCTAATACTTGAAGGAAATGACTGAAAAAACATACAAATTGGTATATAATAACGTCATATCATTAACAAACCCCCGTCATAAGCGAATGCGGACATGCTATAACACACGTCAAAATATGTAATTCCAAATATGATGCCAATGCTTAATGATTTTCAATTGGATTTCCAGCACTTTACGGAAGAGGAAGAAGAGCCCGCGAATAGGAAGTAAAAATTCTCGTGTCTGCAAAAAATGGAAGTTAAAGATGTTTCCATAGTTAGATACTTCTAAAAAAGAGGTTTAAAGCTGTTGCTTTAATCGGCAAATGCTTTTGATGTCGGAGTAAATTTGTCTTTTATATTTTTCCATGATAACGCCTGGTAAATGTTGACTCATGCAACTTTAAATCCAGGCTATTTGTTTTGGGATAGAACCCAGGATACTAAACTCTATACACTCTAACCAGGTGCAAATAATCTTGACTTGGAAGTTTTTTTAACATAGTTTTTATAAAAAAAATAGCCTCCTTTTCTTTCTTTTTACATTTAAATAGAGTTGTCATAAAATATGTGAATTCATAACTTCCTATCCTATATTCCTGTGAAATATTCGTAAAGAGTTTCAAAAGCTGGTTAGACATAAACTTAATTATAAAATAAATTCAATTCATACATTTAGCTAAAGTTTTCAGTGTTTTCAATTCTATTGCTTTTTTCAAATAAGATGTTGAAGTAGTATGCTTTTTAGGTTATATACATGCTTTTTCTTAAAATGCAATTATGATGAAAAGTAGTTTAAGGTGGGTCAAAATTTTTAAATACGATGCATAATATAACTTTAATTGGATTCGAAACAATTTGAGTAAATGTCGCCAAAATCGCCAACAACGAAAAATAATATAGTTTCTTGTTATCCCTTTTCTCAGATGCAAAAGAAGCAGATGAATAGACTTAAAAATTACGTAACTATGCATATTAGTAGTTAATTGCAAAGTAAATAATTTCAACTGGTGAATTTAATGTCTTATGATCTATTTTTGAAAACATACACAGTCTGCCTTTTTTAAATTATAAATTTTCTCTAAAAGTTTGGCTATAAATGCACATTGGGTGTAAATAGTTTGGCGACATTAATTACACGCAATCCCAAAGGTTCTATACTGAAACGCATCTAATGTTAATAACATGAATTTTGAGAGAATATTCATTTTCTTATACTTACGTAATTACTATTTATCAGAAAGTTTTTCTCGTTGTAGAAGAGCAGTCTACAGAATTCTGCAGTAGTGCTCGATTATATCAATAACAAATGTGACAAAAATGTTTTTATTTTATCTAATAAACTAATCAGTGCAGCATATCGCGTTATTAAAAGTAAATAGTGACTTATATAAATAATATGGTAATGACTTTCCAAATAACTGACCTAGTTAATCATTAGCGGGCGCTGTAATAATTAGTCTCCCATGGTAAGAATTTCAAGCTTGAGATTTACTATCGAACATTACGGATTTTCAGGCTTAACTAAAAAATTAAAACTTTGAAAAATAATTTCTTTCAAATAGGCTGAATTTCTCTTAAAATAAATTAATTTTACATTTATTTTATGCATAATATGTATTTTAAATAAAGTTTATAACTTTTATATTTATCATGTTTAACTTTTTTCTTTTACATCATTAGTACACACATATATATATACACACTTTCACTAAATTATCAGTACAAATTATCAATTAAGTACTCGTACAATCAGTACAAATTAAGTAAATTATCAATACTCGGTATTTGCTTTGGAATTTACTAGTTTGCCCCTCTTAAAATAATAACAAAATAGTATTAAAATGTCATTTAAGAAAACTAGGTAGGATTGGAAAATTTATTAAAAATAAATATAAAAATAACTCAGAAATAAAATTGCAGTATGGCTGGCTTAAAGTATATTTTTATATTAATAAAATAAAACATATTTCTCTAATTAAATGAATGCGGTTTTACAATAAAAATAAATTGTATATTTTCTTTTTATATTTTTATATGATATTTTTAAGTAAATTGCATTTACTTGTTAATTTTTCAAATTTATTTCTCAAAATTTTTTAATTAAATGTAAAGTTTTTGACGAAATATTCACAATAAGATAAAACTAAAAAATTCAAAACGATATAAGGATATATCGAATTTATGAGCAGTTTTACCTTGAGATACGAAAAATATAATGTTGTAGAAAAGAGTTAGCAATGTATGTACAATCTTTTGAAACAGAAGATCATATATATATATATATATATAATTAATTTTTATTATAAGTTAATACACTCAAATTTTAATTTCAGATTCTAAAATTCTGAATAAATTGTTTATTTTTTTATCACATTTGTCAGATCATTGGTTGATTTTCCCCAATGTATGATAATATTCAGCCAATTTTTGAGATATTTCAAGCAAAAAAATGGTAATTTGATACTAAAAAATTAAGTTTTGTTATTTACGGCATTAAACTAAGAAACGATTATGGAATTATAGAATTTTTGAGATAACTCCTTTTTTTTTTATCATAACGTTTATTACTTTTCTCTTAAATGGCATCGTGAGAAAGCCAATCACAAATTGTGATATTTTTGTGTGAATACTTTTGAAAAATCCTAGTCAAACGTAAAAAACTAATGAAACGTTATAATACATGTGCATCACTAAACTGAACAACAATTCCCAGATTTAAAAAAGAAAAATTTTTAGATAGTTGTTTTGATTCATTTATCGTAAATTTAATCGATTTTTAAAACGTTCAGTTTAGTTTTATGACAAATAATTCCATTAAATTAAAACTCGCTTACACCATTAATTTATGAACTGAATATTTTGAAGAAAAGGAAGAAAACTAATGAAATCCAAGTATTTCTGTAATTTTGGGTCCACTTTTTTCTAGCACATTCTAAACAGTTCGATCAGATGATGTTGCCCGGAAATGCGGTGATAAGCAGAAGGAGTAAACGTTCTTTATTATTCATTAAACAAACATAAAAGTGTTCTTTTACGACAGGTGCTCACGTCAGAATTTTTATAGCAACTCATATCTTTGAAATCGTCTGCTAGCAGTGTGTCACAGCGGTGGAATGCGAAATATTAATATAATATTTCATATACTCCGGTGATTGTACCGTAAATGGAAGTATCAAATATGCAAGCTTCTAAAAATTGAGTCAGTAGTCGATTATACGGTAATTTCCCCAAATAAGAAAAGAAATGTCGAGCACGTTTCGTTTACTGTTTTGGAGAATAAATTTTTATATGCTATACGCTCCTGAGAATATTTCTCACGAGTTACTTAGAATTTATTTATATAACAGCCATTACTATCTTCTTAGTACTCTCTGAGTTCTTAAGAATTTTTAGGGTTGAAAAAATTCCTCGTTGAATAATTCTTTTTTATTGCGACTAAAACTGCTTTTAAAGACTATGGATTCGCGACATAGTTGATTTCTAAATAATATAAAATTCTCTTAAGAGAATTCCAGGGAGATAAGGGGCACTCAGTGATTTTTTCAAAATAAGGATCTAAGAACCATCTTACTCAACTTTTTATACTTTCAGTGGTGTAAGAAACAAAAATAGAAAATGAAAACAGAACTATGTAACACCCTGGTTCTAAGTGAAAGGTATCACTAAAACAAAATGTGGGGAATCGTGGGAAGTTTTATTTTTGTGACAACGGTCAGAAAAAGTATCAGAAATATATATATATATATATATATATATATATATATATATATATATATATATATTCAGCTTTTCATCCCTTCAGTGGGTCGATAAATAGAGAACCAGGCATGATTGGGAACTAAACACATTTATTCGGGACATATGCTTCGCCCCCCATGATCTCCTTGGTCGGGAAAACAGATATGGGCACTTTAAGCCTCGGCCCATATGGGCTGTCGTGTAATGGAATTTAGTATAAATTTTAGAGTAAATATAATAAACTGGTATTTACCAATTCATAATAGACAAAATAATAAATTCGATTAATTTGAATGTGAATAATCATGTTTCAATTATAAAAAACGAATTTTTTTCCAGTAGTACTATTATAAGGATGTCCTCCTTATAGCTATTATTGCTCTCTCTCTATCTCTATATATATATATATATATTATATATATATATATATATATATATATATATATATATATATATATATATATATATATATATATATATGTATGTATGTATGTATGTATTTATGTATATATACAGTGTTCCCCCGCCATTTCGCGCTTTTTTGAGGCTTCAGTGCTTCATGGGTTTTTCCAAAATATTCACAAAAAATAATGAAAAATTACAACCACGTCGACAGCCACATTGCGGGAAGGAGCGTTGTTTCATGTTGATGCTCGCGAGAGAGTGGGAGAGAAAGATATCTATATGTCAAATAAAGGAAGGAATTGACTCGGTATACATACAACGGGCACTCATAAAGCCCGGTGATTGATTTCCGGTGCGACATTGACCCGTGAATGGATTTATCCTAGGGAATTGATTGTCAGCGCATCATCTCAACCTTGCATAATACCTTTGTCAGCCATCATCTCAACCTTACATAATACCTTTGTCAGCCATCATCTCAACCTTACATAATACCTTTGTCAGCCATCATCTCAACCTTACATAATACCTTTGTCAGCCATCATCTCAACCTTACATAATACCTTTGTCAGCCATCATCTCAACCTTACATAATACCTTTGTCAGCCATCATCTCAACCTTACATAATATCTTTGTCAGCCATCATCTCAGCCTTACATAGTATCTTTTCTTGTTGTATTTCGCCACTCTTGTCCATAATGTCGACTGTCTCGCATACTGTATTTTAGTGTTGTGTTGGCAATTACACTTTTTTTATTAATTAAGCTCTTATAATCCCGCCAAAGCACTGTGCCCTTGAGAAGCATTCCTTCTTGGTGACCAATAGAAAGATGGTCATCAGTGAAAAAATGAATTTTTTTGATATGATCAAAGAGGACAAAAGCTATGCATCTGTGTCACACCATTACGGGGTAAATGAATCTGCAGTGTGGTACATCAAGGAAGAAGAAGCAAACATCCGCATAATTGCCTCAATAATTTTCAATAAGGAAGAGAAACGTGTGGTAACTCCACGTAAAACAGAATTGTGAGAAGGGAAGCTGCACTGGCATTGTGGATTGCTGATTGCAAGAAAAAGATAGCGAGTTTTCACGCTACTATGATATGGACGAAGCTCTCTACGACTAAATCTTGCCCGATGATGACAATGAAAAGGCGGAAGAAGATGCTTTCGTACCGTAAGCCAGCCATAGCGCTTCCAGGAGTGATTCGCCTCCTCGAGGACGAGGCTTTTCAGACAGCTAAGGCTTGTTCAAAAAATTTCAAAAACGATACGGCCTCAGAAACCTGCTTCTATATGGTGAACCTTCTCTGCGGTCAACGATGCTTCTTATCGTTACGTGGAAGAAGAGTTTTTTTAACTGCATCAGTAAGAGGGGCTACCTCCCTTGAACTAGTTTTCAACATGGATGAAACAGACCTGTTTTGGAAGAGAATACCTTCGCCTACATTCCTCTTCAAGGACAAAGTAAAGAGGATATGTTTCAAGGCTCAAAAATGCCGTGTAATGGAATTATTGCCATCATGGCTGGCAGTGCTGCAGGTTTTATGCTTAAGCCAGGCCTTATTTATAAAGCCAAAAATCCATGGGTATTAAGAAGCAAAAATATGGCTATTGCCTGTATTATGGATGCATAACTCCAAGGCCTGGATAAGGAGAGCTCTGACCCTTGAATGGTTCCTTTATTCCTTCATTCTCCAGGAGAAGCTGTATCTATCTGAAAAAGGTCTACCCTTTAAGATCCTCCTTATGCTGACATGCAACGAAACTTCAATATGACAATGGGCAGATAGAGTTTCTGTCGCCAAACACTACATCTCTAATTCAGCCGATTTAAAAAGACGTCATTCGTGCCTTTAAGGTGCTCTACAATCGCTCCACGATGGACGGCCTCATCTCAGCAGTTGACAATGCCAAAGACGAATTCACCTTGAAAGCATACTTTAGCAATTATGTTTGTATAATATTCGTCAAGCATTAAAGGACTTGAAGAGTGAGATCATAAATCCTAGCTGGAAAAAATTGTGACCGAAAGTGGTGCACGACTATCCAGGCTGAAGAAGTTCATCACTGAGGAGTGGAGAAAGCGGTGAGGCTGGCTCACAGCACAAAGAATGAAGGATTTGTAGACATGACAGAAGAAGACATCAGCATCCTTATCGATTGCCACTCGGACCCACTGACCGCTTAAGCTTAAGACCTCCGTGATATGACAAAGTCTGCAAGTGAGGAAGAAAATGAAGCGGAAGATGAAGAAGAAACTGAAAAGCATGGCCTTGCCCTGGAGAATCTGCAACAACTGTGCAAAATGGCAAGAACGATGCAACAAATTGCACAAGACAATGTGGTTCAAACTGTCGAGTCGCGTTGATGGGGTTATGTCCTTGTTCAAAGAAATTTGGAGGAATAGAAAAAACTAAGACACACACACAACAGCTACACATCACTATGTTTCTCTCCAAGGTAAAGCCCTGGCTCTTCCGTTAGCGTCTCCAGCTCTTTTCTACCACGAACCATGACTCTTCGCGTCTCTCGCAAAGCAATATTTTGATAAGCGTTTATTACTGTATAAGGTTTTGTAATTAATCTTTTTAATTAGCTCTGAGACACGTTTAAGTAAATACGTGTACCGTTGTAATTTTTGTCTTAAATGTCTTAACTATGCATACTGTTTACAAATTTAAAACATTCATGTACCCGCATACATGAAAATTCCTAGGGGCAAGTCCTATTTCGTGGTTTTTCAGCTTTCGCGGAAGGTTAATTGCTTCTACTGATGAGGCAACACACAAAAAAAATTTTTGAAATATTAGTAATCATAGTTTAGTCATTAACCATTCAACGTGCTTTTTCAGTGTCAGAGAATTACCCTTTCTAGGCTTCTTAGTCATCTTTAAAGGAGTTTCTCCAGCACCAGATAAAATTAGGCATACAGCAAAATTTCCCCTACCTAAAACAATAGTTAACCTGCGACGTTTCTCGCCATGATAAATTTTTAACACCGGTTCTATGAAAAGGCTACTGAAGTTCATTATAGCAAATGGTAATGTTTATAAAAGATAAATTCATTGTGCAATGGAGCGAGGACACTCGCGAGGTATTTCCTAAATACCTAAACATCCTAAAAGACTCAGTCACTCTGGCACATTAAGCGCGAAAAACGAGGGACCGCCACAGTAATATTTTCCCCTTTTGTTATACTCTTTACCATATAATAATGAATTGTTTTCACCATTACTCAAATAACAATATTCCTTAATAGTAATATTTAAAATCACATGTAAATAATGCTAAACCTGAGTACATTTATATGTTTATTTTCATAAATTAGATAAACAAATCTTCAACTAAACTAATCAAATTTCACGAACAATTTCTTCAGAGTTGAAATGTGACCTCTGTCTGTGCTCTGAACAGTTTCAATCGCTGCTTTAGGTAGTCCTTTCATTTATTGTTTAAGGTAACATAAGGATGGGCAGCGGATCTGGCATTTTCATTTCCCCACAATCTCATGAGAAAAATATTTTTTATCTAGAAAGCTTTTAACGTGCACAAGCCTTCTATCATCTCTATCTTCAGGTGTATCAGGTATTGAAACCCAAACTTCTATGCCGGAAAATGACTCCTTTTCCCGTCAAGCTACCTCGGTGATTGTCATTCAGCTCTTAAAATACAGAAAAATATTCAAGATTTGAAACCAACCTCGAATGAAAAAAAAGATATATAAATGTTTCTAATCTATATTTAAGCAATTTTTAAATGCTTTAAGACACGATTTCATAGAGTTGTTTCCCTGGAAACTTGTAAGTTGTTCATTAATACATTTTAAAAAAATTTGTTGCCAACCGCCCTGTCTAGTGGTCAGAGTGCCTGACTGCGGATAGGGAGGTCCTGGGTTCGAATCCCGGTTCGGGCATGGATGTACTTTCTCTATCTATTCTGTCTTTGTCCTTTACGTGTATGAATGAAGTGTGAATGGTTACCTACCCTATAAACGGGTCCCTATGACATGTGTGTAGTGAAGCAGTCGGACTCCACACAAAACATGATTTAGTATGAAAAAGTGAAGCACAGCGGACTTCATATTGTCAACCTAGCTGGCAATAGACAAAAAAAGTTTTAAGAAAATTTGTTCGAAAAGTTCATTTCAAATTTGGACACAGATGATAGCAAATTTTAAAACAGAAGAAGTTCAACATTCTAAAAGATTTCAATATATTTTTCATGATTCTAAGTTTATTCCTCATTTCCAGATCATATAAGAGTTATCATTTTATCGAGTATCGGTGGTATGGGCATGTGTATCTTCAGCTGTGTAAGTATCGAACTTGCTATTAACTATCACAAAAACGACGCCTTTTCTTAATATATAGTCAACTCCATAACCGACTTTTCTTATAGTAGGACAGCTATCTTCAGAGCGAAAAATTTTGGGTTCGATCCTAGTCACTGTTAAATAACGAGAGGTGGGTGTTACACTCCTGCATGCACGTCTGTCCGAGTGGATGCTTGGGAGTTTTCCGTATTCTTCGCTTTTGACACGTGAATACGGCCCACTAACTACAAAAAATCCTGAGCATTCATCGGGTGAATTGCTTTCCTGTAGGATTTTTCACAGATTGTGGATTGTGGGCGTATTCATGAATGTCCCAAAATGGAAACTCTGAAAACTTCCAAGCACTCACCCGACATACGTGCATGCAGAAGGCAGCGCTGCAACATCCATCTCTCTTTGCATACTCCGAAGAGCGTTGTCCCACGACTTGGACACAGTGACCCCCATTTAGAAGGTTTTAAAAAGGTGACAACTTAAGCACTGACTTCGTCACTTGATGGTTGTCCAAAATAGCAAATTAGTTGATCAGTCGAAACATAGGCTGCCCAAAATACAACACAAAAATACGACACAACTTAAGTAAAAGTTTAAGATAAGGCCACGGTATCTTGCTTGGAGAGGGCATTCTCGAAACGGGGGAGGGGTGATGAGTTTGATATTTGTCTCGACCAGTGAGCTCCAGCGGCTCAGTAGCTTCACGCCGCTTCCCTTTAAGATCAGCAAGGTGAAGCATCATTTGCCACGGGAAATACTCTCCCTGAAAGGGTTACTGGAGGTCCGTGGGTTGGGAACGTGTCCGCATACATCATTGACGTTCAAAGTCCTTCCACTGGTGTGGTGTGGATATGAAGTGGAGGGTGTCCGTTCTGGTGTGACTTCGTGAAGCGATGGGAGAGTATTCCAATGCCGTTAACCTAAATGGGTATAGTTTGGGGCTCGCCTGCAACGAGATGCATGTCTCTGTATCTCAACAAGTGAGCCATCGTGCTTAATAATGATGACTGGAACACGTAAACTAAGTCGTGGGGATAATGTCCTTCCATCTGTGTGACTTGCCGAGGAGAGGAAGGTACCAGCTCAGATGTCAACAATGTCTCTCGAATGTGGTGCATGGCGAGACGATTGGGTGCAGTTATTTGCACTTCAGCAGGCTAAAATAAGCAACACGAAGCAATCAGATTGCTCAATATTATGCGCGTGAAATTTGTTTTTATAAATTTAATTTCTATTGACTATAAGAATTTTGAAGAATTCAAAATTTTTTACAGAATTCGGAATCTAAATATCGTAGAATCATTGCATCAGTATTCAAAATTTGTTATTAGAATGTTATTAAAAAGCTAAAATTTCATCTCAATAACACTCAGTCATATCACCATTTTTTTTATTTATTCTAAAAAAGAAAACTTTTATACTTCTATAAAAGGAGTCTAAAATATAAGTATCTAAAAATGAAAGTGATGTAATTTTATCAATATAGTATGATGCGGATTTAATATTGATAATAACATTAAGAAAATTTTCGAATTAAAGGGAGTAATCGTGCTTCCGGATTGCTCGAATATCATACTGGCGTCCTCTGATTAAACTGATGGCGATTTATTTGGCGCCACTTCTCAGAAGTGGCCACTTCAGCAAGTCGATTAGTATTCGATCTGAGATCAAATGAAATAGAAAGCGGAAATGCGGATGCCAAGCGGGAGGTGTTTGTCTTGATAAAATCTTTTTTGAATACAAAAAATGCTCACTTGTACAATAAGTATATTTTTGAGCTTATCTAAATTGATTACTAAAACAATTGAGTCAAAAAAGGTAAATGGACAATTATATGTATTGTAAAACATAATTGACTGGATTACAATGTAACGTTATCTTTGAATACAGTATGCAAATGAAGACGAAAAAATATATAGCTGATACCTTGAATAAGCCACGTATTAAAAAAATTGGGAGATATACAAAAAGAAAAAAAAATGGCTGAAATTCATCAAAAATAATTTTTGGATTTATTTGTGACCCACTAAATAAATCTATATCCTTAATTTATTTAAATAAAAAATATTAAGTGAGTTTTTATACATTAACATAGTAAATTAACCAACCAATTGTGAAGCGGTTAGAGTCCTTAACTTCGTAGCAGTATGCTTTGGGTTCGAATCCTGGCTCGGGCATGAAAGTTCCTTTCTATCTCTGTGTTTTTCTTTTTTCATCCTTTCACTTTCGGGGATGAAGATGGCACACCTACTAGGTGCCCCACTGTATAAGATGTTATAACCTTCGTCCCCGTTATCGCGCTGAATAGACATATCCTAAGTGCAGGCGGGCAACGAAAAAAAAGCATAGCATATCTCGTAAAGGATAGCCAAAACAAATTACAATGTTCTTCTAAACATCCATCGCGGTTTTGCCATCTCGGGGGAATTTTCATTGATAGCGAGCCGGATTTGCAAGTCGCAAGAGGAAAATTCGGAAAACTCCCGAGCATTCACCCCGACAGTTGTACCTGCCGAGATCATAAACGAGGACACTATCGTCTTAAATTTCCCATGGCCCAGCGGTAGGAAAATGTACTTCGGAGTGGAAGTTTTGGGTTTAATACCCTCCACTTTTAAACAATTAAGGAGGGATATTTTGACACAGCTCACTTAACAGCCAAATGGTCAAACACCGCTGTAATGCATATTGTTGTTGTTGCTTGCCCCCGAGGTCAATAATGCTGGACCAGGTCCATGAGCGCGTACACCTTCAAAAAGACCAGCACCATAAGTGGATTCTCCATCAGATCTCTCCCGGGGAGACCAAGGCATTGAAGAATATGTTCAGGAAAGGCTTGTTCATTTAAACACTTTAAGCAAATTTCGAATTTCTTCGTACCCTCAATGAATTTCAAGTTACTAAAATGGCCACTTCTGAAACGGGCAATAGCCGTTTGCTCTTGTCTATTAAGACCAGTAGCCAACATGGACTGGTACCAATGATGCTCAGGAACGACAATCCAAGTGGTTTTATTCTCGTGTTTAATGTTTGAGTGAGTCTCCTGAAATGTGAGAGGTGCCGACGGCACACCGTCCTCAGCCAAAATGTCCGCAATCTCATTCCCCTCGAAATCCACGTGGGAAAGAATCCACTGTAGGTGAATATGATGCGATACGGACAGCCGTTTTAACATTTGAAGTATTGAAAACCCAGTCCTATCTCTCACTTGTTGTCATCTGGCCCAATGCTGTATAACACTTTTACGATCAGAGTAATACACATTAATAGCTACCAGGTAAATTGCTTTCCAGGAGATTTTTCATGGATAATGCAACGTATTCTCTTATCGCAAGGGAGAAAACCCGGAAAAGCACCGACCCCGACAGACGTTCATGCGGTCCGCAGAACAGGAATATCTATTTCTCGTTGTTAAGCACTCCCAGGTAGCGAATCCAGGACCTTTTGCTGCGAAGAGCTATGTTCACAAGAGATGAACATAGAGTTGATGCATTATACATGCATAGTTATCGGAATGGATGATCAGAATTTCTTCTTTTGCGACACATCCAAATGCTGTTTTTTCAGTTATTCCCCTAACGTAATCAAAGATGGTAGTTACAATTTAACGTAAGAAATTGCGCATGAAACTTATTTTTGTAGAAATGAATGGCTTTGTTATATTTGAAATATTTCATTTCGGTATTGATAAGATTTTCTTGTCATAAACATTGTATGAATACAAGAAGTAGCCCCAAAGAAAATACAGTTAAATAAGCAATGACTTCTAAATCAATATTTATATGTGTGGGTATTTTATTCATTTCCCGAAAACAGAAAAACGGAAGTCATTCATAACCAACTGTCTCGTCCTTTTCAACTACGGTCAAGTATCGAAGTCAACAGACGAGCTGGGTTGTTTATGTCTAAACTACACCAGTAGTGTATGGATAAATGTTTGTCAAAATAATAACTGTGCATTGCAAGGAGAGCACTTGATATTTAGCGCATATATGTCATTCCTCCTTAACGAAAACCTTTCCACGCACCTCATGCATTGAAGTTGACCCCTCATTAGAATATCCATTGAAGTTTAAGCATGCTAGACCATGCATTGAAGTTTAAACCAGCTATATCATACACTGAAATTTAAGCACACTAGACCATGCATTGAAGTTTAAATCTGCCAAACCATGCTTTAACAGTATACTGTTTAAACCTTCTAGACCATGCATTCTAGCTTAAACCCGCATGACCAAACATTGAAGTTTTAAAAGAACATATGCAATATGTTCCTACACAGCCTGCTTAAGAATGAGCATAATATCACGAATGTGAAATAGCGTAGAGTAACATACAGCAAACGATGTGGAACGAGTAAATTACTAAATTTACGATACACTGTAACAGTAGAGGTTCATTAGATGCTATATTGAACATACCATTCATATTTTAGTTAATGTCCATAAAAAAAGTTATTTAATGTATATGAATCTTTGGATCTCAACAGTATTCGTTGCATCAGGTATCAAACCGCTTAACTTCTGTACATTAGAGCGACGCTCCCTTTCAATAAGAAATCATAAACATTTCGATTATAAACCTAAATTTATTCATAATTACTACTTGTATATAATTTCTTCTCAAACATATATTATTTTAGTAATAAGTATATGAGAAGAAAAATTATATTTAAAGCAATATATATTTCCTGGTATTTATCGATTTAATAAGTACAAAATTTTTAAGACATTATGCGTATTCGCTTACCAATTTAATGCTGAATAAGGTTAGATAATGCGAAATGTTTACTACACATAGTTCAGCTGACAATAATAACCAAGCATGGCCAACGGTTTCGTCATTGTGAATCACAGTCAAAAGACGAGGTTGACATCTGTGTTATCATCTTCTTTTCATAGCACTCCGACCAATAGAGCTTGTGGAAATTACTTACGAAGGTTTTAACATGCTCATAATTTCTTAGAGGGATGGTTTTCGGCTGAGTCAAGTGTGGAACCCGCAACCTTTCAGTCATGAGATCAATATCTGTCATCAATAAACCATCGTTAAATACTTATTTTTATTGCTAAATAAAATTATGACCATAAGAAATATTTATTAAAATAAGAAAACTCTAAAATGTATTTGACGTATTTTAATCAAAATTATGTATTTATTATTTATTCGCAATTATATAATAATTTATTTTCTATTATGTGGATATATGAAGGTATATTGACAATTTCTTTTATTTGCAAAGGAAACAGATATATTTATTTTAAAAAATATATTTTAATTAAAAAGATAATTTTTTTAAAAAAATGCATAAAATCTTCTAGACCCTTTATAAAATTTTTTTTATAAAAATAATGGCCAGTATAAATTTTAATAGTAATTAAATGAAACGAGTATCATAAGAAACTTTCCACGAGCAATATGAAAAATTAAAACTATTATTTTCATTACAGTTCCATAATATTAATTAAAACATTTTAATTAAATAAGCTACGAAAAAATTATAAAGCTACGAAAAAACAAAATTATATTACATTATTTTATTAAAATCATCAATTACATTATTTCACACTATCATTTATATTATATATTTATGTTATACTTTTAAAATTCAAGAGTTAAGTAAATATCAAGAGTTAAGTGAGAAATTTAAAAGTTATAAGCAAACACAAAAATTATGTCGAAAAAAAATATTAAAAAAAAATAGTATGAATAAATAATTTTTACACCTTTTATACAATATAATTCTGATTTGCGTCATAAGTTGATTCATGAGCGCGATAATCTTTTTATCATTTGCATACTATAAATTCTGAAAAGGTATTATCAGATTAAAATGGCAAGAAAAAAATCTTCGCAATATATTTTAAAGTCATTTCAAGCGTTATAAATTAATTTTGAGCCTTATATTGTCTGATCTTTTTTTCCCACACCATTAGCGCTTTCCTTTGGTGAAATTAATGCATAAATATACAAAGGGCTTCATAAACAAACAGAAAAAGCAGAAAGTGAGCATCTCAACTCGTCCTGCTGACGTCATGTCTGCGTCGGAGGTGATAAGTGGAGGTGAGAAATTCCCCCTTTTATATGAAACGGCATTCCTTTCAAAGCTCGTGCACAGGTATGTAAGTGAAAATAATCGAATTCTGAGAGGATGTGTATTCTTTTTTTATTTTTATTTTACCACGCTTTTTTTTTTCTTTTTATGTATTCTCTATCTTAACAGGAAGTTTGAATAAAATAAATAAAAACTGCGGTGCGCAGAGCTGACATGGTTTATGCAGCGTAATGTGAGATCTTTTCACAATTGCAACATGTTGTGTTTTGACTACAAAAATAATAGCGTATTAGATCTATTTAAAATAGATTTAGAACTGCAAACATGGGTTTTTTCTAGCGATAAAATCAAATAATGCACTAGCTTCTTTTGGTTCTATTTTTGGTTCAATAGATAACCAACATTTCAAATTTTTGACTTTAAAATATGAGGCCACGTGGTAACGTAATCTTTGTTTTACTTTTTAATGTTGTAATGTTTTTAAGTATTTGGTTTTAATCCTAGCTTCATTTTTTAATATTTTAGTGTTTTTAATATTTAGCTTTATATTATAATATTTTGGCGTTCATTGTATATATATAATGCTTGACTGATCAAAACACATTACTTTTTTAATATTTTCGTGCTTCACATTTTTTAAAATTTCCAATATATTATTTTCATATTATAATGGGCTTTAATATTTAGAGCTGTTGTATTTGATATAAAATATATATTCAAAACCTTCGCTTTCATTCATAAATTTATAATTTAAATTTTATGGCAGAAATAATTTGATATATTAAAATCGGTTATATTACTATATTCAACGGCTAGTTATTTCTACCAATCGAATACGCTAATGACGATGTCGACATCTAAGCTAGCGCTTCTCTACCTATGCGAGCTCCTGTGGCTCAGCAATTTCAGAACGCTTCTCATTAAGATCAAAAAGTGCAGCATCTTTGCCAAGGGTTGATTGAGTGATTGGAAGAGTGACAACATTCCCTTTCAATGAGAGCTGGAGCTCCGTGTTCAAATGTGATGTCCTTTCGTTGCTGTGGCGTGGATATGGAGAGAAGGATGCCAGCTCAGGTATGACCTCGTTCTGATCGTGATTCAAAAGTATGAGGTGCTTTGTGGTGGGCAAGTATTCCACGCCCGTTAACCTTAAGGTACAGTCCGGGACTCACTTGCACCACACACACACATACATATATATAATTTAACATAAATTTCTAATCATTTATAAACCTATTTTTTGAAATTTTAACAGTTCAGTTTTAAATTAAGTCATCAATTGAATTGGCCATAAATTGTAGTACAGGATTCGCATGTTAGGCTGTCGTCCAAGATGGTATCGAAGTGACTGAAACGATATCTGAGCTGGAAATTTCTCTCCTGTTGCTATGAAAGAGCGACATTAAGCTTTGTTAATTGTATGTTCATAAATATTTTCTTACATTCATAGTATCATGAGTGCTCAGGTGTCAAGTTTAGTCCTATCATCAAAAGAACTTTAAACAACGATCAATTGATGAAATCAACATCTGAGCTGGCTCTGTTCTTTTTCTTAATACACAAGTTAAAAGATATTATACAGAGATTAAGCGTATTCGACTTTAACTGGTTCTCATAATTCGTTGGTTTCTGATTGAACTAAGGAAAACTATCATGGCAATCTTCGAGCTTGATAAGGCTCGAACCTGTTATCTTTCTCATAAGATAGCGATGCTTTTACCAACAGATCTTTCATCTCTGTTTTAAATAATAACATTCAAAACAGAATGTATCCAATATCGTCAATTTTTTTCGTTTTGATTCACGACTATGTGACGGAGTCGACATCTGAGTTGACGGCATACTTTCTTATAATATACATCATGGGGTGGATATCAAGCTTGAATAACATTTCCTGTGCATGTAGTTTTTCAACACATTGTTCAATAATTAGATCAATTTATAAAAATAAAAAATCTTTTTTGGGTCTGAATCGAGCGTGTAACCTTTCAAATAGGAGCTCAATTAGTAAAGGATAACTCTCTTACCAACTGATGGTACGTATTAACGTAACGGTACAAATTAATTATCTTTAATTTTATCAAGTAAGTTTTGTCCAAAAAAAAATCTAAAAATATCAAAATGATCTTTTTTTAAAAAAAAAAAAAAAGTAAAGCACGTTATGTAAATTAGAAATAACCCGTTATATAAACTAAAATTAACGCGTTATTTAAATTATGTAAGATAGATAAATTTTTATTTCTTTATACAATATTTCACAATTACTCCGTCACTTTATCCAAACATTATGCAATAAGTTTTGACTCTTTAAGATGAAGGGCACGTAAAGAGGACCTTTAGAGGTTGGTAATCCCGACGGTCATCATTAATTATTTAAACGATCTTCCCCGAGAAGTATGCGTGCGGTTTCTTAAACAATTCCAAACTTCATTTTTCCTGACGCAACGGCCTCAACCTACTTGCCAACGACATTGCAGGTGGCATTGCCCTACAAAAGTAGTGGTCAGCAAATCCCATTCAGCTTACTTGAAACACTAGGAAAAAAACAAAGACTGCAACGTAACCGCTGATCAGAAATGCCCGGGAATTTAGTCAGCGACGCTCTAAAATGAATCGGTTTAGCAAAAAATAAATCGTTTCCTAATTGGTTGATTGGCCATTACGAAAATTCACCCGTTTTCACTCTGATGGAATTCTAGGACAGTAATAGTAAATACCAAACAAGAAGAAAAAGAGGAAATTATATTGGTGTCTGCATTTTGACGTAAAAAATTACGGCGTTTTACAGATGCATTTCGTCACAAAATGAAGGTGTGTGCAAAACCACAGAAGTGTCGCAAATGTTGTATTGGTATTTGAAATATTGGCACATTGATCTGTTTCTAATCGAAAGTGAAGCAATTTTGAGAATGTTTCAGTGTTATTGGATGAACAATTATGCACACCGAAAGTGGGATTCGAACCCATGAATTATGGAACTAGAGGCCTGAACATAACCATTTGTCTGCTAACTAGATTCCGAACCATTCTAAACTTTCATACCCGAAGTGGTAACTGTTCAACTAATGACTAGAGTGACCAGCTCCAACTCTGTAAGAATGTCTTCAAGCACTGAGAACTCTAGTAGAATAAGTGGACATTAACATAATACTCATTAAAACAATATAGGGTCAAGTTCTTTTAGGATAGAGCTACAGCTACAGAATTCAATAATGAAGGAGCTCTAAAAAAGCAAGGTATCGTTTCATTTTGCTTCTAATATTCATAGTAGCTTTCCCACGTTAAATTACTGTCAGGTAACGAAGTCGACACCTGAGTTGGTAACTTCGTCTACAAGAATCCCCATGAAGGATCATTGACTTAAAATATGGTGGATACTTAAAATATGCTGATTGCACTCAACAAAACTATTTAAAGTATATATCAGTCTCTGACTGAGTGCAATATTGAACCCGTTACCTTGTAGGTACGGGAAGAATGACTTTCACTTAACCGACTACCAAAAATTCATTATAGTTTTAACACACTCTTGCGCTTTTAAGCCTAACAGCTGAAAGATGCTGCAAGGAGGCTTTGGACACACAGCCTGTGTTCTCATCTCTGAGGATTTTACCACAGATAGTAATTCACTGTCATGTGTCGTAAAGGAGAAATTTAGAAAATTTTCAAGCAGCCACCGTTTCAAAGACCCTAGCAAAAGTCAGAAAAGCTACTTCCATCTCCTATTGTTTAACAGTGACTGATATCGAACTTGGAGCTTTCTGTTCTAAAGAATTCTTATGCTAGTCCAAGGTGAACTTACCTGGATGGAAATGTCTGATACCACGTTGTAGATAACCTAACTCTTGACAGCTACTTCAAATAATATCCGTTCGGTAATGTTTCTCAAGAAGGCTTTTCAGGGACAGTGGATTATATTTAATTATCGGAAAAAAGAAAAACTTAAAAATACATAAGATTCCACCCTGACTAATGTCCATTCAAAATAGAGAAACGTATTTTTCCTCTCCCTCTGTTGAAAAGAGGCTGAGATCGAACTCAAGACACGTAACTCCGAAAAGCGCAGCCCAAGTACTAGACCACGAATTGAAATATATATACGTAACGGAACACTTGAACTTCCTGTTGAACCATAGTCGGGTGACGAGGTCACACCTGAGATGGCATCCTCCTTCTCACATCCACGCCACACCAGAGAAGGGCCTAGAGCGTCATAGATGAATTTAAGCACGTCCTCAACTCACAGAGCTCCAGCAACCCAGTGAAGGTGAACGTGGTCACCCTCCCAATCACTGTCCGCGGCAAGTGAGGTCCTTTTTTGGTAGCGGCATGAAGCAACCGATCCCTTGGAACTCTAAGGGGTAATAAATGAAATTATTTCAATTTTCAATTAAAGCCATCAAAAAATGCAGCAATTGGAGCAGAAAAAAATCAGATTTACTTCTTGATCAAATAAAAAAAAAATTTACAGTAGTATAGTCGTTTACATTCTCTAATATGAAAGAGATATCTTCCTGCATTAGGTTATTCAACCCTTTCCTAAAGTCACATCAATATTGAGATCTAGGAAACCTAAATCGTTAGGTTCTCTAAAGTAAATCCATTGTCTTTTTATCATTATCACTTAAAATATTATCGTTATTAAAACATTTATTTATCCTTTATATGTCATTAAATTATAATATAATAATTATAATTCAGTATCTTTAATATTATTTTCATTTTGTCCTGAAGATAGCGTTAGTTGTATATTGCGTCTTACACAAGCTACAGAAAAGGTTTTCATGCATTATTTGCATAATGTTTCGGTTCGCATTACTTCTAAACAAAGTTGCTATTCCAAATTTTGAAATTTATTCAGAGGAGAAATCGATTTATAAATTTTTTTTTTTTATTCTGAGAACTTCAATATCATACCAACGGAGGCCGTAACTACAAAACCTTTAATCTAATATGAACATCTCCACATCAAATTCCATGAATTGTGGAAAATACTCTACCTTCATATTTGGAATAGATCATTTGGGATTCGAACTCATTAACTCTTGAATAGATCACAGCGTTGACCAGTCACATTTACAACTTTGTCTATTGCGTGATTAATAAATATATGTTAATTTCATGAATTGAAAAGCACACATAATTGGATAAAAAATATTTTGGAGTATCTCAGCTATTCAAATAATTGTGTCGAAAATTATTTCCAAGTAAAATTCCTCGACATTTCGTAGCTTAGTTTTATTTATTTCTCGAAAGTTTTGGAAACCAATATTGTCAGAGTTTTTCGATTGCAAACTATAACAATTGCTGACAATATAAAGAAGGTAATAAAGTTTACTCTGAAATTTTTTTTTAAAAAAAAAATGCAAGTTTCGAAAAGATGAATTTTAATATTTCTTTTTTTAAATTTTATTTTGTTTGTCGGAAACACTATGGTCATTCTCTGTTTGCCAGGATTAACTTGATGTAGTTTCAAGACACCAAATCTCTACATGCTTAAAGTGGGAATCGAACCCATGTTTCGATAAACTACAGAGCCTAACTTGAGGGATATATATGGAAGGAGAGACTTGTATTCGTAAAATTATATTGAGATAGTTCTGGCACCTACATTCTTGAGTACCTTTTATTTCGGGCAGTGTTTTCTTCCCTTTCAAGGCCAAGGACGCACACTTCCAACTTCGCGAGCCTGCTCCATGAAATAAATAACTCCTCGCTGTGTCTCGGATGAGTCATTATTTACGCGAAACGGTTGATTTGTCACATTCAGTCATGCATCATCTTTTCAGAAACCTATTGACATGAAAATTTCACTGCGCCAAACAGAGCGTGGATTCTTCTGTCTCCTTCTCGTGATACCTCCTCGTCCATAATGATTCTACATTATGTGAGAACGCTATTTCTTAAAGGGAATTTAGGATACAGTTAGGATTATCAAATCTCAAAAATTAAGTTCTACGAATTGACGCAACGAATATTCTAGAAAATATACCTACCGAAAATTGGAGATTTTAGATTCGTAAACAAATATTTTTTTTCTTCCATTATTCCTTTTAATTCGCAATTAATAGCAGCCCTTTTTGATTTTTCGACAAAATCATAAAAAAAACTGTTATTAATTGCTAATTTTTCGAAAAAAATTGTTTAGCTCTCTATCGTTCAAATGTTAGAAGATAATTTGAAAAAAGTACTAAAGGTTTTGAAAATATTAAGATTCGAAAACAAGAATTTTAATTAAGAGCTTCAAAAAGTCTCGAAATCATTTTTATTTGTTCCGAGTGTTCTTAATAGCAATAACGAAAATAATTTAAAAACAAAATATATCCTCAAAACAAAAATTTATCCTCCAACAAAAGATTATAGATTAGAAAGTGTAGTAATATTTTTCACATTATTTAATTTTGCTACTTATATATATATATATATTATTCAGATTTCTAGAAAAATTGAGTTTGAAATTTTGAAATGCGTATAGATTTTAAGATACGTGAATAAAAAATCCTAAATTTTTATTTTCTACTTAATAATTTCTCGCCAATAATTATTTAAAGATGCAAATACTTATTTGTAAGTGTCAATAATTATTTAAAAATGCTAACACGATTACATGTCAATAATTATTTATAAAAATCCTTAATTTTATTTGCTACTTAATGTAAATAAATTTTTGCCAGTAATTGTCAATAATTATGGAAATATCTTTACTTTTTATTTGCTACTTAATGTCAATAATTTCTCAAAATTAATTTTTGAAAAGTCAGAATCACTCTGATAATAAAAGAATAATTCAAATGTAAAATTTTTTTCGAAACATCGAAAGATTTCCAACTTTAAATGTTGAATCTCAGTATTCTTTTCGCTAATTTTGAAACTATGACAGGATTTTTTTCTATTTGGAAAACGCTAAAATTAAGAATTTGATGGTAATAAAAACGTGAGGTCTGTGTATATGTAAAAGTCCCAAATTCGCCTTAGTACTGCTTCCTTTAACTAGCCAACAACGTCAGAGTTTTTTTTTAAATTCTCGACATTAAGTTTTCAATGATAATTTGAAAAATAATCATATCATCTCACATTAATAATATATTTTATTATAATAAATAACAATTAAAAAATTAATTTATAATTGTAATAAAAATTGATCTATAATTGCTATTTATCTTAACAGTTCGTTCATAATTGTTTGATTTCCACATAATAATTATTTCGAAGTTCATTTAGAAATTAAATTAAAAATTTGGCGAAACTCACAATAAGAAATGTTCGCCAAACATAGCATCACCTTCCGGCATGATGCGTAAATGCATGCAAATACACTCACTTGCCGCACATTCAAACGAACTTCAAAATTATACTTTTTACTCACTGCCGTTATTTGTTTGGCAACAGATATTCGTGTTTTATTGCCACGTAATTAAGTGAATAATCGCTAGTCGGATTTATTTATAGCTCACGAAAAAACAAAATCCTGGGATAAACCTAACGATTTAACAAATAATAATAAATACAAACGATATTTTAAGCCCAACAGTTATCAAAGTTACATTGGAGCGTGTCAGGAAACGGTTTTACCTGTTACGTTCCTCAAGGTTAGCGCTTGTGTCACAAAACGCACATCCGGGTTCCGGGCACAAAAGCCCCGCTGAAAACGAAATTTACTTTTGCTTTCAGATTCGACGCAATAATCGCTCTGAGAGGGGAGGGATTAAGGGGGGTGACAATGGAAGGAAACGAGCTCCAAAATCCGGCTTATAGAATATTTGCTACACGTTGTCCTCTGGGTTAGTGAAGTGGAGAATATTATCTATCGTTTTAATCCCCCCCTTTTTTTTTCGCGAGTCAGTGGCAACGGCTGAATTATAGAACTGCATAAATAGAATTTAATCTAACCAGCAGATATTGTGAAGGGAGAGGTTAAAGGCTTTATAGATTAAAAAGAATTAAAAATAGAAATACAGGTTGATGCAATATTAATGTGAGCAAATTCGTAGACTTTTAATTAAAATCTTTAATTAAAAGATTTTTTAATTAAAGAAGATATTGTTAGGATATCTGAATTCCCGTACGCTGTCGAGATGAAATAATAACGTTATTCCGCATCAAGGAAATAGTGATAGTCACTTTTCCTAAATATTAGCTGCGAAGAAGAACAATTAAAGCAAGATTTTCTCTGCACAATCCAAATATTTAACATTTTTATACTTAACAACTTAATAGAATGTATCAAATAATATCACAGGAAGTCTGGTGGCTTAGTTGCAGCGCTTCGCATTACAAGGCACAAGTCGAGGCTGGATTCTCTCGCTGGGAAGGTCGACTCAGTCTTTCATTCCTTCAGTGGGTCGATAAACTGAGTATCAAGCAGTGGGGCCTGCGGTAGGTTTTCATGCAGGGTGTGCAGAGAACAATAATAATAATAAAACCACAAAGGTATACATTCTTTAACTTTTGATTATTCATTTGTACACAAAACCCATTCGTCTATCCGTATTACTAACAAAATTATCAATTACATGATAAAAAAACTCTGGTTTTGACTGTAATAAGTGTAGCCTTTCTTTTTTTATTGCTATTAGAGATAAATTGCTTAATCTATTCTGGCTCATTGTATTGCGTGCATAATTTTTTACTCTTTTCACTACTGAAAATGAATTCTCGAAGCAGTTGAAAAACCCACTACCTATATATATACATATAGTCTCTTTATAAATTTTATCAAATTCAACAGAAGTTCGTATATTTTAAACTGCATATTTTACTTCCTCTACTTTTTGACCAGTGTATGCTATATCTAAGTTAGTTTTTTGTAAAATATCAAATAGAACATTAGTATAACTAAACACTTTGGCAAAAATATTTAGGAGAAAATTACCGTTAAATTCTTCAAAGAACATTTGATAACTATTTGCAGTATTAATTGTATCGTTATCCAAATCTTCTGGATTCTCAATAATATTTTCAAATAAATCAGATAGGCCTTGCCTTTCACTTTTTATGGTAGTTACCAAACGGGATGAATAATTTCAACGTTTTAAAGGTAGTTTTGGAAATTTTCTTTTAATAATTTCATTTAAAACATGATTTCTTTTTGTAGACACAGAAAAATATGAGGCTATGCCAGAAATTGTTCTAAAAAATAACTTACAATCTTTTATAAACAATACAGAGTGCGACAGAACTAAATTAAATACATGTGCACAACAATGCACCAACATAGCTTCTGCGAAAATGTCTCTTACTTTTTTCTGCGTCCCATTCAGCGCTCCTGCCGTGACCGCCGCCTCATCGTAGACTTGCTCACAAAAGTAAGAATGCAACTCATAGCTTAAGTGAAGATCCCAAATAAATATAAGAAAAATATTATTTTGGAGATTTTTGTTTACAGCTTCTGATTCACAAGTCATAAAGTAATGAAAAATAAACCAAATCATTATATTTTTAAAAACTTTAAGAGTAATTTTGTTAACTACCAGTAAAAATTTAAATCACAAAAGTATATGTCTACCCTGAATTTTTGAATTTTAAATATTTTGAGCGCTTACAGACCACGTCATCGGTATCTTCCATCTTTTATGCTACATTCTTCTGCAAGCTTTTCAAAGATAATCACTAGCGGAGATTGAGACTCGTGTAAGTTGAAGTCCCCGGAAACCTTACGGTGCCAACACAAAGGACAAATTTTCTAGTGTTTTGTCTTGGACTGCATGGACTCTTCGGAGTCCACCGTACAGATGGAGGTCTCACCTCCAAACCCACCCATGAACGACTCTGGAATCGGGGTAGGGCAATCAGTAACAAAATCAGGTTTACTTCTGAATATATTAAGAAGATTAGTAACGAGGAATTATCGGATAAGAAAATAGCCCTACTGAGAATTCACAGACTTGAGCTGACTAAGTTACCGGATCTACTCGCGAGCTATCAAAGAGAGAAAACCGCGAAAATCAGCGATAACCAAAAAATTAAAGTTAATGCGCCACCGCCTTTCTCCGTCGCAACAAATAATCGTTTCGATGTCCTAAGTGACAGCGGGGATGTCGACATTGTCTCCGACAATGAAGATTTCCCAGAACTCAGCCAAACGGTTAAAACCAGCAAACTTAAGACAGAAATTAAAACAAAAATTGATGAAAAAGTAAATACTTCAAACAAAAAATCAAATGAAATCCTTGACAAAAACAAGGAAATAAATGATACACAAAACTTTCAACCTGCAAAAAAAAAGAATACTAGATGACAGGCACAGAAATATTGATTTTAAAAGTTGATAACTCAGAAACCCATAGAAAAGTTACTTCAGCTTTAGATGAAATTAAATCTACTTATCACACGTTTGTCCTCCCTGAAGACAAAAACCTAAATCTAGTTATACGAGTCCTCCCTCCATAATATACACCTGAAGAAATCACACAAGAATTAATATTAGAAGGATTTCAAATACTTAATGTCACACAAATGACCAAAAAAGTAGACGGAAATAAAATGAATCTACCACTTTACATAACACTCCCAAAAAACGACGATTCAAAAGAAATTCATAACCTGTCACATATTTTTAACTTTGCAGTTAAAATTAAAATATACAAAGGCAGAGAAAAGAGTCACACAGTGCTTTAGATGCCAAGGCTTCAACCATGCACAAACATCATAACATCACAATTTTAAGTGTTGGAATTTTAAGATCTTTCAGAAGATAATAATTTTCATTATGGATTGATTGAATACTCAGATTCTGACAATAGCGTTAAAGGAGTACTAGTGGCTTCTTCATTCGTCGACCTTTCATGAAATGCAATCCTGGTAAGAGTTGCTAATCTAAGCGATAAGGCAAAACTAATAAAAGAAGGAGAATTGTTGGCGACTTGTACTCCAGTGACCTGTATTAACCGAAATTGTCAAGCCACACTCTCTGAGCCTCCTGACACTCTAATTAATGAACTCCTTCATAATGCAGAGTTAGATGATAAACAGAGGAATCCTTCAGGAAATCTATTATTAGAATTCGGAAATCTCTTTTCCAAGAAATCAGATGATGTTGGACCAACCAAAATGACGCAGCACCGAATCGATACAGGAAATCATCCACCCATTAAACAACATCCGAGAAGACTACCATTCGCTAAGCAGGAAGAGGTGGATAATCTTCTGATGGAAATGCAGCAGAATGATATTATTGAGCCATCTGAGAGTCCTTGGGCTTCACCTATTGTTTTGGTTTGGAAGAAAGATGGTTCTACCCGATTCTGCGTTGACTATCGTCGGTTAAACAACATCACTGAAAAAGATAGCTACTGGCAAGTAGAGATACATCCTGAGGATCGTGGAAAGACTGCGTTCACCACAGGACCAGGACTTTGGCAGTTCAAGGTTATGCTATTTGGGCTTTGCAATGCACCTGCAACGTTTGAGCGCCTGATGGAGACAGTATTATGTGGACTTTCCTACGAAGCTTGTTTGGTATATGTGGACGATATTATCATTGTAGGGCGCACATTCGAAGACCATCTAAGAAACATCCGAAGATTGCTGGAAATATTAAAAATGGCCAACCTGAAGCTGATTCTTTGCAAATGTAATTTATTTCGATGTGAAGAAAGTTATCTGGAACACATTATCTCTGCTGAAGGTGTAAGAACAGGTCCTGAAAAGATCTCTGCAGTTAAGGATTGGAGTCGTCCAGAACATGCCGACCAATTAAGAAGTTTTCTTGGACTATGCACGTATTACAGGAAATCTGTTAAGGGTTTTTCAAGTATTGCCAGACAACTTAACAATTTGACAGAAGTTAAACAGAGATTTATATGGACAGATGAATGTGAGAAAGCTTTTAAACAACTGAAAGAGGCGTTGGCATCTTCGCCCGTTCTTGTATATCCCCAGCCCAGAAAACTTTTCATTTTAGACACAGATGCCAGCAACGAAAATATCGGAGCTGTTTTGTCGCAGTAAATTGATGATAAAGAATATGTCATTGCTTATTGGAGTAAATGTCTGTCGAAACCGGAGCGAAATTATTGTACAACCAGGAGGGAATTGTTGGCAATCGTTAAAGACATAGAACATTTCCACCTTTATCTCTAGGGAAGAAAGTTATTTCTCCGGACAGATCACGCATCTTTATATAACCTGACTTTTAAAATTTAAAAATCCAGAAGGACAAGTAGCCAGGTGGATTCAACGAATCCAGGAGTTTGACTTTGAAATACATCATCGCAAAGGAACTCTTCATGGAAATGTTTATCAAGGAGACTGTGTAATGGAATCTGCCGATATTGTTCTAGAGCAGAGAAGAATTATCAATTAGTAAATCCTTCGGTACGCCAAGTTACTATTTCACCGCCATCGAAACCAGGCCCATGGAGTGATGAAGGACTTAGAGAAGCCCAAAAAGAAGACCCCGATATAAATCCAATTTTTGAATTAAAAGAATCTTCCAGTATGAGACCAAGTTGACAGGACATCTCCACCTACAGTCCTGCTACTAAACAATATTGGGCTCTTTGGGACTCACTCCATATTAGAAATGGCGTGTTATACATGAAATGGGAGTCCGATGATGGACGTAATTACAAATAGCAGCTTGTTCTTCCAAAATCAAGAATTTAGATATTTTGAAAGAATTGCACAGTAGCTCAACTGGAGGCCACTTCGGAGTAATGAAGACTCTACAGAAAGTTCGAGATCGTTTCTATTGGAGCAAAACTAGACAAGATGTAGAGAAATGGAGCCAATCTTGTGATGACTGTGCGGCACGTAAGGGACCAAAGAAACGTAGCCGAGGAAGGTTGCAGCGGTATAATGCAGGAGCACCTTTTGAGCGAATAGAATTGGACATTTTGGGTCCTTTACCACGATCTTCAAATGGCAACAAATACATCCTAGTTGTCATGGACTACTTTACTAAGCGGCCTGAAGCATTTTCAACCCCCGATCAAGAAGCGACTACAGTATCCAAGTTTCTAGTACAGAGATTAGGCGCATCCTTACAACTTCATTCAGATCAAGGGACAAATTTCACCTCTGCTGTGTTTAAAAGAATGCGTCAAATTCTCGGAATAGACAAGACGTCATTACACCCGCAATTTACGGCTTGGTAGAGAGCTTTAACGGAAACATCTTGAATAATCTCTCACTTCTGGTTTCCAGAAATCAGCAAGATTAGGATTTGAAGCTACCGCTGTTTCTGCTTGCATATCGCAATGCTATCCATGAAACTACCGGATACACTCCATCACAAATGCTCTTTGGTCGCGAACTTCGTCTCCCTTGTGATCTTCAGTTTGGTCGTCCACCGGATACATCTTCATCGCCAGAGGAATACCTTCGAGACCTTCAGGCACGTCTTGAAGATGTCCATAACTTCGCTCGAGACCGCATCAACCTGACGACCGAAAGAATGAAGACAAGGTATGACACAAGAGCGACAGGACATGAATTTCAAGAAGGTGACAAAGTTTGGTTGTGGAACCCGATTCGACGTAAAGGACTTTCTCCAAAGTTGCAAGCCAACTGGGAAGGTCCCTACACTGTCCTAAAAAGACTGAATGACATCGTGGTTCGTATAAGGAAATCATCTTCTTCAAAACCAAAGGTAGTACATTATGATAGATTAGCTCCTTATCGTAATGTAAAGTAAAAATTAGTAGACCATAGTCTCTTTGTAAATAATATTGATAATTTTAATATTTTCTATTTTTCTGTATTTGCATTTTTAATTGTTTGGGTATGTAATGTGGGTTCTGTATCCTCTTAAAATATAAATTCTTTTATATTAAATTTGGCCTCCTATCAGCGGATTGTACCGACCGGGACGTGCAGTCCTTGAGAGGGGGACAATGTTACAAATTTAGAAATAATTATTGCATTTGTCTTAAAATAACTTAGACCAATTGGAAATAGTCACATTTTGGGCAAAAATTGCGGTATTTAGACGTGTTATACGTTAAAAGTGGGTTTTCTAATAATTTGGTGACTTGGCGATGTTTTGGCGATAAAACTTAGCGACTGATTGAGAGTTAGCGAGTTTCTTGGCGACTTGGAGAAAAATAGATACTTCTGGAAACATGCATCACCTAAGCTCTGGGACCAATATTTTGCGAGATAGCCTAGAAGCTTCCAGAATCTTGGCGAAACTGGTAGATTTCCCCGCCAAGTATATATATATATATATCTTTTATTTATATATAATATAAATATATATATATATATATATATATATATATATATATATATATATATATATATAATTGAAAAATAGCAATTGAAAAGGAAAAAAAGACTACTTTTTCATAAGGTTTGAAATGACGAAGGAATGTTTCTATTATGCAATAAATTTTAAGCCAGTTGGGTGACGTGAGTTAAACCTTTTTCTAGAGCAAAAAAAGAGAATTTTTTTTAAATTTTGAAAGCAAAAGGGAAATGTAACGGTGAAATTCAAATGAATACCTGTGTGAAATTAAATATTTAAGAGAAAAAAGAGTTTCAGTTAAAGAGTCGAAATTACCACACATGTATACAGCGCATTCGAAAAGAGCCCAAACACATCCAATGAATTTTTGAGATATCTCCATTTTCGTTTAGTTAAAGGAGTAGTTAAATATGACTCTATGAGAAAATAACCAAATTTATGACTTGAGAACAATTCCTTTGTGAAAAGATGGCAGCACTTTACCGAAATATAAGAACACTTGTTTTCAGCTATATTTGTCAACAAACTTAATTGCAGCTAACATAAGAAAACGTGGGCAGATTAGTTGTTGCAGCAGCCTGCTTCCCTGTACCTATCCCTGAGTTGGCCTCTGCCGGTTAGATAGAAGCAGCCGGGTGGAGCCTTCGGGATTTTGAAGCAGGGACCAAGCAGAAGACCCCCAATTCTATGCCTGCCACCTCCAGAAGTATCATTTCACTTGGAGGACATTGCGATCATGTCCAGTTTTAACGTGCCCTAACCACAATGAATGAACACGACTGATCTTCGGTTAATCTGGGATTCGAACTCACTACCTTTCGATAATTAGTGCGACTCTCTGACCAACCAGGCCACCACAGTAGTGATAGCTCCATGCTTTTCAGAGGAAAAAACTCTGTGTTTAATTCCAACGGCCACTGAGCAACTGGAAAAGTGCTTTTATTTATTTTTTATTTTATTTATTTTATTTATTTATTTATTTATTTATTATTTTTTTAAAATTTCTTTGCAGACATCTTTCATCGCGAGTGCTTGGGCTTTACCCAGTTTTCTCCCATGAGATTCCTGAATATAGCCCGCTATTTTCGAAATACCCTCTTACAAACTTCTACTGGATGGATGATTATACCCCCTTTTCAGTTACTTGGCAATACGTGAAGCGACATGAAAACAACAGAACTCGAATCTCCCAAAATATCCCATTAATCAAAAATATTTTTGTACTAATTAATATAAACTTATTTAAAAATGTTTTGCGGTGTTATTTTGTATTGTTTTTATAACTCCATTAGCTGCTAAATAAATATTTATGTTAAACAGTTTTTTGTGTTGGAGGGGGAGGGGGAGAGAACTGTAACTTTACAAATAGTTTTTAAAGCGTAGAAACTACTTGATAAAACATTTTCAAACATGATAATAATTAAAAGCGGTTATAATTTTTTTTAAGTAAAAGAAGTTCGAAAAATCACCACCGCTAGGAAATGGCACTGCAATCATAGTAGCACCATCCTCCAGTGGAATCTTCTTTTCAAACGAACACCCTCTTCCATTAGCTTCTGCGTCGTCACAGCGGACGAATATAAGATTCAACTAATATTTAATCTGCATAGGCACTTTCAGCACAGTGGTCGTCGCCTGAGTGCAGTATCGAACTCATAGCTCCAGTTATTTTCTTCCTCTTCTTCCTATTTTTTAGTTCGGTATTTGTGACTCGGAGAAAATACATCTTTTATTGTTTGAATATCTTTCTTAAGAAAAAAAGCAGGACTCATCCTATAAACAATTAGGTATGAATGAGATGTAAATTAGTCCGAGTAATATTTAGTAGTGAAATTTAAATTTTTCGCATCTGTCTCTCAGTAAATATAAGATTTAACTCATATAAATAGGTTAGCTCGGTTTTTTGTCGCTATATGTTTCCTTCCTGATGACAAATGTTAATGAGACGAGACATACTCTCTTGGACTTCAACAAACATTCATCCTTAAGGTGGGACTCGAACTCACTAACTGTTGAAATGGTGGATAAAACACCCTTATAAATGCACATTGTATTAAATTGGTATAAAATGTGATTCATTAGCCTATCTAACATGGATTTAAAATAAACACCTGAACAACCGCTAGTAATTTAAATGAGCATACGTAAAATAAATCTTAAAAAATTATAAAAAAACTTATTACAAACATCGATTTAAAAGTGTTAAATTATCTCTTCAGTGGCGAAATATTTCGTCCTCTTCATTTTGACTTCCCAGCAAATAAGGATAAAAAAAATAAAGAAAAACCTCTCTAATAAAGGTTGAAATGGCTGACATTTATTGCATCATTAGGAAGCTGAAAACGGTCACTTGATATACTGTAGTTGTACTCTGTGTTAAAAACCCTGATGTGCTGAACTGAATTTCTTTCAAGACATTTATGGCAGATTTTTTGTTTATTGTATACTTTTCAAAATAATTTTCACTTTTTTTTCTGTGTCTGTTATTGATATACTTCTTGAGATTTATTTTGAATACAGAAAACTTTTTACACACACAAATAATTTTGAGGTCATTCTATTTACAAAATTTTAAAACTCTTTTTTTTTTTTTTCAATTGATGTGTTGGAACAATTCGTTTCTGAGGACGTTAAATGTTCTTTGAATGTGTAATAAAGTTTTGTTGATAGGGAGTCGTAATTTATTGATTTTTTTGTCACCTTTTAAATTTATACACCTTGAATTTCGTAACAATGTCTGCATATGTCCCCTTGTAGGTGATTGAATGACGACTTGTAGCAAATATTTTACCATCCATAGTTTACTGTATTCCAAGATGTTTTTGTAGAAGGTGGGTGACATTAACACGTCATAAGGGAGGAAATCTGGAAAACTCGCAAACACCCACCCGACAGTTACGCATATAAAAATCAGAAATGCAACACCCACCTCTAGTTATTCAACAGTGGCTAAAATCAAATTTGACATCTTTTCATGCCAAAAGGTTAAAGCATTCATGAAATCAAACGGCCAATAACACTGTTGGGGCTGGAGGTTCCCTCATGAAAGGGATGTGAAATACTTCACCCTATCAAAGATCCATTATATTTACTAATGGCGATTCAGCTCATAAAAATAGGTCGTGGTCGCAGTGTCCATCTTCTGGTGTCGCGATTTGTGGAAAAGAGAAGGCTGCTCAAGTGTCGACTTCGTCACTTGACCTATGGCTCAAAATTTAGAGAAAACTGATAGTGTTTAGTAGCCTTAGGCAGGCAGCTGAAAACGTATTGCACAAACAAACAAGTTTAAAATTTCTTAATATTATATTTTCATATAATTATAATGGCTTTTTTTTCCCCTTCAATTTTCTTAAATGCTTAACAAAATTATCTATAAAAGCAGTTCGCCCCGTGGATGCTTATAATATATTACAACTTCCAATTCTAAAATTATTCTCTGAGAGGGGACGAAAACCATTCAAAATGAAAATAAAAGCTGAAATACATTTGTTGTAATATACTTTTCTACGTACAAGTGTGAAATCCCGTCAACAAGGAAAAAATGTCGCCGGATAACACTATTTTCTGCCAACAATACAAAACTACCAAATAAAGCAAACCTTCTATAAAATATTTTTCTTCTTACAACTTTTTCCCTATTTAAAATTTCTTTATATTTTTTAAATTAATGTGAATTTAAAATGAACTTTATGTTCAGTTATATTCTGGTAATAAACTGCCCGAATAATCGCATGTGCTTAAACATTAATCTTAACATTTATTTTTTTGACGTTTCATTTCTCCTTAAAAATGCTATGCAGAACAAGTTGAAACGATTTGGTATCAATTTAGAGAAATTTACGCCAACTTTTCTTGGTTGATAGACACATGAATTTACATCTACATTATAGCAACTGTACACCATGGTTCTTTTCATGGATTCTTTCTAAATTTCAGTAGGGATGAAGTTCTGCGGGACCCTCATCCTTTTTTCAGACTTTTTGGATGTTTCCGGATTCATGGGAATTGCCTAGCTCTGCGGGATAGTCCCGAGATCAGCAACACAATGGTTTGCTGTCTTATGTCCCATATCGAATTCTAAAGCACGAATAATAGTTAATACAGTATGTGGAAAGCTAGATAATAATCAAGTGACGGGATCGACATCGCTGTTGGCATTTCTCATTCTACTTGAAGGGAAATTTAGAACCAAGTAATCAAATATTGTTGCATCATCAAACTTCCAAACACAGTTGGATGCTATCCGTCACTGAAAGCATTTGGGGGGGGGGAATGTTCGCAATTTAAAAGCAGGGATTAAGCAGAAGACCCCTTGATACTTGACCTACCTCCTCCAATAATCAAATGTAAAAGGCAAAGCAACTGCGAGAATGTTTCGCGCCGTCTAATGAAATCCTTTTTTTACCTTTTTCGCTTGCAAGTTTGTTGTTCTTTACAAGCTTTCCAACCAATTAGAAATGACAGATTTAAGCAGGAGGAAAAAAAAAAAAAAAAAAAAACTGGCATTCTGTCAAAATTTATTCGGAAAAAAAAAAGAAAAGAAAAGAAAACCAATGCAACCCGTCGCGTGCCGCAGGCCCCAAGTCGCCAGTGATGCATTGGTTAACATTTATTTTGTTACCTACCACGAGGGGGGATGCTTCTTATTTCATCTTTTGATCTAGAATGACGCTTAAAAGGGCGGAAACTTAATAATTACGGCGTCTATTCCGATGTATAATAAACGTTTCTGTTTATTCCGCCTACTATTATCTAGCAGATTCCCCGACTCTCGCCACAAAGCTTTAGAGCGTTTTGTTTTGTTCCAACATGTTCCACAAAAAAAGGAACATATTCCATTTGACTGAGTGTCTTTTAAAAAGTAGCCTTGGAATATTTTTTTAATCATATTTTTTATTCTGTGATCTCTAGAGGAGCGGATTTCGAATTTATCGTTTGACGCTTCACGTAATTACACAGCCTGAACAATGGGATATCAGACGATTTAATCTCCTTTTTCTTTCTACTTCTATTTTATCCGTCATTCGACGCTTGAAACACTTTAACTCTGCCTAAAAGAAATAAATGCGATAAGAAAGAAGTTCGTTTTAGTTGCGATTTTTTTTTTCATTAATAAGTTAACTTGGCAGTTTTTAACAGTCATTAAATAAAAAATCTCTCTGCCTATCTGCTAAAATTGTTATGAAATTGTGATAATTCTTGAGGAAAATAGGGGGCGTTCAAGTACCACATAAACATATATTTTGGCTATTTTTTTATTTTTATTTTTATTCATTTATTTATTTTTTTAAATATTTTGGAAATTGAAACAAAAATATTGAGCTATTCTTTTTCATTAAGAATAAACACATAACAGTGAATAATAAATAACTTTATTTATAATTAAGGTTTCTATTTATGTTTTTCTTTTTAACTGTTCGAGCAAAAAATTAAAATTGGTTTTTAAGTAATGCAAATTTTTAATTAAAAATGTAAATTTCAGTAATATTTTCATTAAAATACGTAGTGTCATTCTCACTTTTTTAAACTGTGCATTTAGAATTTTTTTCCATATTTTGTTAATTATTGTCCAGTAAGAGAAATATTTATTGATATTTAGTAAGAAATGTTTAATGAAGCGTGATTCCTATTATATTTCAGCCATATTTATCTGAAACAATTAGATATATAAATGCACGATAATCTCAGCGTGGCGAAAACATTAAATCTCTCTATTATATCTGCATGAAACATTTAATATATTCTTCAGATATACGATATTAACCTCTTTACGCCTTTACATAAAATAAATCTTTAAAATAAAATTGTCATTATGTCGAGCATTTTATACTCCTTTAACTAACTGTCATAAAATTTTAAAAATAGCTTTATTATAAATATTTATTTATAATGTTCCAAACTCTGCCTCTTATTTTAATATTATGAATTAAAATTTATTTAACTTTCTAAATATTCTTCTCTAAAATAATTTGGTAAAAAGGAATTTTTTTTTTATTTTTGCATTTTATTTCAAATAGAGAAATAAAATAACTAAGACGTATGGTATTCAACCAAATAAAAATTTGGAAATAGTATGTGATAATGAAAAAATTCAGATTGTTTTTAAAAAAAAAACTCTCGTTCACTTTTACCACAAAAATAATAAACTTTAATAGAAACGCAATAAAATTTTATAAAAATCAAAAGGCTTGTTCAGGTGCATAAAAACTGTCAAAAGACTGGTTCAGGTGTCAAAAATTGACTGAAGGCAATTCGGGATTTTTAATACATAAGTCATGAAAATTAAAGCTATTCTAAGCAATAGCAATTATGGAATTGATATATTGGCTTGGGGGAAAAAACTGAGAATAAGTTTATAAAAATTAATCCATATTCTGTTTAATCATCGAATCTTTGTCCAAAAGCAGATTGAGAAAAGAGAATTAAATTTATATTACGGTGTTGGTTTCTGGCTAACTTAAAATAAGGCTATATTTCATTTTGAAATTTTGAGAAAGATCACAGCCTTTTACAAACTAATTTAAACCGGAAGTTAACACGGAGTTGAATTTGCTGTAAGGTTGCTTATACCGCTATGCACAAATATATATATATATATATATATATATATATATATATATATATATATATATATATATATATATATATATATATATATATATATATATATATATATATATATATATATAACAACTGAAATAGAATTGTTGAAATATAAGTAATCGAGGATTAATATTTAAATAAATGCTAAAAGTAGAACAATAAAGCAAATAGACAAGGCCATTTATTGATAATCATAGTTGACGCATTTCAAAATTGTATTTAAATATATAAAAAAGAATATACCTTTTCAAAAGATTTATTTACGAAAAAAATAATAAATAAATACAAAATCAATGAATTTCTCACTCTGAATCCTACATTAAATTATTTTATATATATCCTTCATTGAGCCTGTTTTTAATTTTATGATGAAAAATGAACGAAATGGGCATAGAAAAATGATAAGCAAGCACAATATCAAATGAAAAAAGCGTTGGTTTCCGTCCGCACTTATGTTCCTTTCCTGGTTCTGTTTTTCTCTATTTACTATCTGGGTTGCCAAGTTTGGCGGTTTCTCGCTAAATACAAGACATTTTTCATTTTCTACATATCAAATTATTATGAATTTTCTAACGTTCAAATAAAAATTTCGTAATGTCTTTTATTTTATGCTTTGCTATTATTATTATTGGAACTAATCCAAATAATGATGTTCCTATATAGCAGTGTATTTATTTAAATTATCTGGAGGTGGGAATTGAATGCAATAAATGTTGAATCCAAAGCCAATGGGCTAAATATTCGGTTGCTGCTAGTTTCGTCTTTGGTCAATTCTTTGAGCATTTTAGCATGATGTGACAGCCCTTTATAACCCCCTCACTTCCATTTGTTGATTAAAGAATGAATTTTTAGTGCAAAAAAATATTTTTATCGAAAACAATCATCAAAAGAATAACTTTTAATTCATTTATATAAATATATATATATATATATTTACGTTTTAAAGTACAAAAACTGTATCATAATTTTTTTAATGAAAATTTAAAATTATAAATCAATAAATGTATTAAAAACATCTGTATATACTAAGATAGTAGTTCAAATGATATTGTGCCGAATATTTATATTTCTGTACTTGGAAATAAAAAGTTATTACTTCCTTAACAAACTTGCAAGTTATTTATGTAATAATTTTCCAATCAGACATTCGTCCCGATTACAGAGTTTAGGTAAGCTTTAAAATGTTTCTTACACGGCTTGAAAATATAATGCATTTATTTTAAAATTAAGTTAATGTTTAATATAAGCACTGTGTGTGTGTGACTTTTCCAATACGATCGACGTTATCTTTCTGAATATTAAAAGAAAGAACCACCGACTTTAAGCAGACGATTGTAATGATAATATCTGATTCAGAAATTTATGAATTTTAAATAGAGAAGTAAATTTAAAAACAAGAAATAAAGGTGTACAGAAAATGAGATTCAAAAATTTTATTCATATTCGGATTTTTTTTTTTTTTTCATCGTATTTTGTCGTTTTCAGAAAATACGTCATTTTTTAAGAAAGTATCTTTAGATTGAAATTTAATTTTTTTCTCCTTAAAATATATCGTCTGGCAACAATATAAATTCATCGTCCCTGTTTAGGTACCTAATTTTTTACATAGATTATAATGAATTTAAAATAATGTTAATAAATAGAAATACTATTAATAATTTAATTTCTGTTTATGTTTTCATTTGTGTTTATGTTATTCCTTTTCAAATGGCGTACATAAAATACCTCGTACTAAGCTAAATTTATTATATTTTGTTCATAATTATAACCTAAGATTTTCTAACAAGGTGTTGTATTCAATAGCTAAAATCTTTCTTTTCTTTTTTATTAGTTGGGTTTTTGTTAGCCATTGCCAAATGTTCCAAAGCCTAATATATATACTCATTTTCTGGGGTCTTCTACATAATAAAGTTTTATACCCGCCTATTTTTTATGGAGTCTAATGTCTCTTAATGGAGTCATATCTTCATCATTTAGAATCAAAAACCATATATAGATATACAGATAGATAGGCCGATAGATAGATATAGATATAAATAGATAGATAAAGACATACTGACTGAATAACTTAATAGTCATTGATAAAATACCAATAACATGTGTAACTTCTAAGAGTTATTTCGAAATAAAATATAAAAATAATACCACTCAGTATTTTGATAAACGCATAAAAATGCTTCCACATTTATTTTAAATGACTCTTACCATTCATAATGCATATTTTTATTTAAAATAAAATAGACATTTTCTTCTTTAAATAAATTTATCATTATTTCTTAAAATTATGGGGGGGGGGGGATTTATTTCTGCTTTAGTTGAAATTATGATTCCTCTATTGCGAAAAGTTTCTTTCGTAACAGGTCAAAGGCCTCATTGTTGATAAAATATGTAGCTTTACTAACCTCTGACTAATTTCCCATCGAACTGGTGGTTGAAAGATAAGCATTCTAACTTTCAATTCTATATTTCATGAGTTCGAGTCCGTCGTATGCTTGTGGAAGCTTAAAATTCAATTTAGAAAGCAGGTCTGAGTCAAATGAGTCCACTTGTGTAAAATGCGATAATAAAGCAATAATCAAACAAACGCTCAATATCATTCCGTTGATATGATATATAAATTTGGTGCGTTATTTGCCAATTCAGGTGTCGATCGCGTCACTCAAAACGGATTCATAATTACGAAACATTGTCTCTTTGTGAGAGAGCTCCAGTGGTTCCCATTAAGATTAGCAAAATGGGGATTCATTTGTCGCGGGCAGTGGTTGGGAGGGTGACCACGTTCCCTCTCTCACTGGGTTGTAGGAACTCCATGGGTTGGGGACATCTTCACGTTAATATGGGACGTCCAAAGTACTTCTGCTGGTGTGTCGTGGATGTGGGGAGAAGCGTGCCAGCTCTGGTGTGTCCTCGTCAATTGACCGTGGTTCAGAATGACGAGGCACTGGCTGATGGGCGAGTATTCCAAACCCATTAACCTAAAAGTAAAGTCCGGTGGTCACCTGTACGGCATTTTATGAATATACGTCTCTTTGTGAGTCTTAAGATACATTCCAATTGAGCCTTTGATAAAGAATCCTGCTTAAATGTCAAAAGAGCAAACTGTTAAAGAACCCATACAAAAATATTTCTGGGTGAAAATCGAGGCCTGGCCTCCCACATCAGAAGGGGCTCCAAAATCAAATAGAAAGTTTATTTTATATTTTCAATAGAATAGAAACATTTGCCAAATCGAATAAAATCATTTGCCAAATCAAATAGAATCATTTGCCAAATCAAATAGAATCATTTGCCTAATCGAAAAAAAATTATTTGCCAAACTGAATAGAAAGTTTGTTGTTTTAAAGCAGAGGGGGGCCCCAAAAGTAGTTTTTTGCCTTGGGCCCCAATTAGGCTAAGTCAGGACCTGGTGACAATATTAATTATATGATTTTAATTCAAAGCAAAAATTTATATAGGAAATTCTAAATATTGTACAAGGAGCCCCAACTGCGATTCTTTATCAATTTTGTTTGTTGTTTTAATGCGATATAAATACACAGTCTAAAAATATTCAATTTAAGTAACGGAATGTGTACCAAAGTATTGCACCCCAGTACAACATATGAGAGCAGAAATTATTAAAAATCTGAAATATATAAAGTAAAAAAAAAAAAAAAAAAAATGATAATCATAAAATCGGAAGAGATCATTAAATTTTGAGAAAACATTTCCTCGAGTATTGATGTGTGGGGATAGTTATGTTCTCTCAGCTTCGGAAATGTCCCAATGAAAAGATAAATAACCCTTTTTCTCCAGCGCGTAAGCAAATAAACTCGAGAGCTCACTTTCACACGAATGAGTAACAGGAAGAGGCGAATGTTTATTCCTTATCAATCGATAATTAGATCCTGATATCGAACTCAGAACAGATCTATTTTTACATTCTCTGAACCCTTGCAGTGGCGTTTCCCAGAGGTCAAGTTCATGCCATATAAAGGACTAACTATAAAATAATAATAATAATAAAATTATAACGAACATTTTGAACCCATGTCTTACAAATCTGCTTTTTATCACTTCAGCAGTATTAATTAAAAGAAATTATTTACGTTGGCGTAAGCAAGGCAATAATTATAAGATTCAAAAGAGATTGCTTGCACAAATATTGCAATTATTAATTTAATCTTGTTTTTTTCATTTTGCTTTTTCTGCTGTTTTATTGTTCATACTTGAATCAATGGAAAACGCTTCTCAAATCGATGGTTTGGTCCTTATAAAAGAAATCATTTTATGAACAAAATGAACTTCAATATTATTTTTAGGCATTCGATAGTGAACTTCGCCTTGCCTCTCAAAGAATGAGATTTGAAGGCAGGCAGCAAATGCGTCGACAAGTCGGGTGTACGACGTCGTCTGAATACGATGTGACGTAGATGAAAAGTTATCTGACGTCATGGATATTTTAAACCAATGAGAATCGTAAAAAATTGGCATACTTGAGATCTCAACTGGAACTAAAGAAACAATCTCTTTATAGTTAAAAAAAAAATAATAATAAATAAAAAATTTCCTAGGATTTTTTTTGGAGGGGGGGGGGAGATTTTCCAAATTTTTTTCAGCTAAGTAATTTATCGTTGGAAAAAATCTAGTGGATTGGAAATTAGAATGAAAAATTAATTGAAAACTATTTTTGTTATATGAAATCAAAAACTATAAAAACACCTTTCTTTAATGTGCAATTACCCGTGAAAGAATGTTTTAAATATTTTTTCAACTGATTTAAATTTACTAGGTTTTCTCTTCAATATTACTGGAGGGAAAACCTAGTAAATTTAAATCTAGCATCTGAAATTAATACAAGATAATCCACAATAATACAATCCACAAGTCGGAGTTTTCTAAAAAAGTAATTAAAAACAAAAAATCTTATAAATGTGAAAACGGTTCTGCGAAAGCAAATAGGTTTTAATTCATGATGCGATAGCCGAGCTGGTAGCCAGCCTAATAGCTAGTTCTCTTGCCTTCTGTTCAATGGTTTGTAGGTTCGATCTTATGCCTAGAATTTCGGAATCCACATTAAATTGTAGGTCTTGATCTGTTTGACATTCAAATAATAAAAAAATTATGAGTGACAACCAAACTATTTTATGATATACAATAATTCTCAATACATAGATGTTTATTTAAAATTTTATGAAAAATAAAATAAAATGGAAAAAAAATATTTTTTTACTTAAAATTTACAAGTAAAAATGAATTTACAAATCTATTAGAAATTTGGTTGTAAAGATATTCACACACACATTCCATTTTTGTAGATTTTCTCAAAATAGAATGAAATATAAATACTTATTAATTTAATGTTCTCTCTGGAAGATGAATTGGTAAATTCATTTGTAATTTGCGGAAAAAATAAATTATTTCCACCGCTTGCGTTATTGTTGGAAAAATATGTATGGAAAATAGCATCATTTATTTCTGTCGGAAAGCTCTTTTTAGAATTGGTTAATAATTGCGATTTTTTCAATCTTCTGGTTGGATCTTTATCTAATAATCGCGATCGAATATTTCATTTAGCATAAATCGTAGTATTAATTCGAGATTTGTAACGTAAGATATTTATAATCAATACTTGGAAAATGTTTTAGAAAATATGTATCGATAATTTCCCTATTGTCTTTTAAAGCAAAAACTTTTTAAGGAAGGTTAGATTATAGTAATTTATTCTCTGTCTGTATAATCAAAATTTGACTATCGTAATTGGATTATTTTTTATTTAATCTTAATCGTAATTGTGAGTTTCGTAATGATAAAAATCTTAATGCTATTATTTTTTTCATTGTAATTGAATTGGAAATTCTGAATGAGATTGAAATTTTTTTGCTTTAAGTGACCAGAGATGAAATTGTAATATTTTTTTTAATTATTTCTCCAATACTTGGATTATAGTACCAGGATCTTCTAAATGACTGCACTAACTGAAAGGGTATGCAGTTCCGGCAGGATTCCACCACCCCCACCCATTTATTATCACCCTTTCCTTGAGGTCACTTTTTAAAAGTGGCGATAACTAAGTCCGGGGCAAGTCTCCTTTCCGTGGGAACTTTTAACTGGAATCTCAGATAAAGGGGTGGAATGCCCTTTGACTCTGCAGGATGGGGATGCGTTGGAACTGTGTCATCGTGAGGAATCAGTCAGGAATTTCAGATAAAAACCACCCAAATACCGAGATCCTTTCATGGTTTTCTTCCTGCTGATAATTAACATTCTTTAAAATCAGAAATCAAATGATTATTCAGTTAAAAAACATTTTTCTAAACTTTTTTTCGTGCTCTTTCTCTGCAGAAGTGTTTTTTTTATTCAAAGAAATAACAGCTTGTTTTATTTTTAATGGAATTTTTATTTGCAAATATGTTGTTGTCATATTACGCCTAGCTACAAGATCTTCTCCTTTCAGCCTTACAAGAATCGGAAGTGAATTGCACCTCACACTCTGGAGCACCCAGTGGGTGTGCCGTCGTAAATGGGTCTCCATCATTTACAAACAGGGCCGAGCAGGAGACTCTAGGGGTATCACTTCACATGGAGGTCATTGCGACCACGATCTATTTAACGAGACCCAGCTGCATCAGCGAACACGACTGATCTTCGATTGGGTTGGGATTCGAACTCACTACCTTCCCATAACGAGAACGAATCCCTTAACCAACTAGAGCACAGAGATTTTTAAAGCAATTATTTCTTGTAACTAATTTATTAATGAAGTTGCAACCACAGTGATTGCATTTCATTTGTTGGTTTATTATTTTACAAGATCATCAGTTGTACTGAAGTTTTGGAATTAGGGTACCAACTCTGGGTTCGACTTCGTTACTTGACTGTAGATCAGAATGACAAGTTGTTTGGCTGAATTAGCGGCTTTAACTGTCACGAACAGCCACTTGAAGATAAGTAAGCATATAAAGGTATTTCACTAGTATGATAAAAATAAAAAAGGCGCCATTCACCTGTCTGAACTAGAGTATTGAACTCATTACCTTCTCGTCACAAAATTAACGCCTTTAAAAATACCCTATCACCGGTGGTTGTTGGATAATAGGTGAGAAACTCATACCATTGTTTTTGTTCGAATTTTATCGATTTTTTAATTCTTCGATGCAAATAAACCAGATGTCTTTTACTTTTGTCCCATAATTATCGTCTCTCAAATATATCAATTGATTTGTTTCCTTAAAATGGGTACATGTCGAAAAGGGTACCTGGGTGTTTTCCGGGTTTCCTCCTTTGAGACATGTGAATACGGCCCACTCTCTATGAAAAGTCCATCTAAAAGACAATTTATGCTTTGAACTCTAAAATACCGTACAACAGCCTGTAGCCGTTTGGCAGTTCACACAACGCATTGTTACGAATTTTTTCCGCCGTTTGGTTACTTTCGGTTCAATTGTTTGTGGGTTCAAATCCTACTTTGGGCTTGGATGTTTGCAGTGGTTCAAAATCCACTTTAAGCCATACGTCTCGATCTAATTATTCCTCGTGTGAAGAAAATGACCAGACTGAGCAACAGACCCGCCAATCTGCCATCAGGTCACTTCAGTCATTATTCAATTAAAATAGATGGCCATTACGCTTCTGCTTTATATGCACATTCTGTCAAGGTGAGTACTTGAGAGTCTTCCTGTTTTTTCCTCCCCTTGACAAGTAAGGTTATTTTGTTATGTAGGAAAGTTTCTCCATGAAAGTAAGCCGGGAATGTTAAAAAATTGGAATAAAGAATTCTAGTTGTTATCTACTACGTTAAATCAAAATTACTTATAAAATTGTTATAAATTAAAATTACTTAAAATTACTTTGAATTACTTAAAATTACTCATAAATAATCATTTCATTTAATATTTTACCTCATTTCATTCAATATTTTCGACACGAGAATAAATTAAACCTTAATTTGTGTTTATTTACTTGAAATACATTTGTAACTGCCGATTGAAAAATAACCCCCAAGCAGACATGGGACTCATAATTTTGAACCATGGTCAACGGACGAAGTCGACACCTGAGTTGAAATCCTCTTCTTCATCTACCTCCAATGGAAAGATTTTGTGACCACTAACTGTTTTACAAGACCCAGTCACCAACAGTGAAAACAATGGTTCTTTGACTTGATTAGCTACCTCCCAGGCACGAGGCCACGAGGAAACGAATTGTAGCTGACCACCGTCACAGACCCAAGAAGTTATGGATTGCTTATAATTTCGACATAGCGTAAAAGTAGCTTTGACGTTGGGGAAAATTTAAGTCTCTCATCCAGGGAATTTAAATGGACTACTGAAGAACACGTCTGCTTATGGGGTGGATGGACACGACGAATATAGAGATATCGGACGTTGGGCTCTCCGGAAGTATTGAAGGGAAATTTTAGTAGTAAGTCAAAGAACACGAAAACACTGCAGTGTGTGTGTTTTCTCAAACTTAAAAATGTACGATTTTCAGAAACTAAAATTCACTTGTCAACAGGTACATAACAAAACTGAAATTTAGTCTCCCACTCATCGCCAAAAACGAGAGAAGGTGAATGTCTGACGACAACCTTGACCGCCCCTCCGTCGCTGTTTACAAACCTTCAACTTGAGTTGTAGTTGTTCAGATCCTCGTTCCTCGCCTCGGGGGAGTTTCATCACGTCGAAAGGAAGCGGCATCGTTTGGCGGGCGATGCTACCCCCTGTGTAATTAGTGAGGAATTATTGGATGTCGAAGACCCGCAGCGGGAGGAAGCGTGGAAGTTTTATGTTGTTCCTCTACGGATCCAGAAGAAATGCTACGATTTGATCACTTCATATGACGTTAAGATTTTGCGATACGTTTCTATCTGCTTATTTCTGTCGAGCAAAACTGTTATGCAGCCAATCACTTCGATATTTTGAACTATAATACGATGACGGAGTTGACTCATCAAATGGCAGTCTCCTATCCATGCAACATCAATTAAAAAAGTCGGAAAATTCAAGGCTCTGGTCTTTGATTCAATAGTTCAAACGTTCGATCCTCACCTTGGGTTTAGTCGGAATTTACTTTAAACTATAGCTTCTGGTCTAACGAACTCACGTGGGCAAAAAGTGGCCATTAAGCGACATACAAATCAAAACACTACAGAAAATTGGATCATTTTAATAAGCATAAATCATTTAACCACGACGACATTTGGCTGGGTCTAGTACCGATTCTGCTACTTATGTTATATGCACCTTCTCTCATTTAATTAGTGTAATCCAATCATCAAATCCCTTTGACTTCATTGTGATATAGTAGTAACATTGAATTCTTCAGAATGTAAGATCCAAGGTTCGATTCCAGCCATGGTTGAATAATGATAGTTATATGTTATTTTTATATCTGGGTGAGTGCTTGGAAGTTTTTCGTGATTTCTCTCTTGTGACACGTGAGTAAGGTACATAATTTATGAAGAATCTAATTGGAAGACAGCCTTTGACAAACCATAAACACTTTCAAACATTTCAACTATTAAGAAATGGTTTTCGACTTTGCGAAAGATTTTATGTTTGTTGTCCGGTTTGTTCAGGGGTCACGTGACAAAATTTCTGATTCTGGGGTAATACCTCCTACTTAAGCATTAAAGAAAATTACCGAGCATTAATCTGTGACACAATATATATATATATATATATATATATATATATATATATATATATATATATATATATATATATATATATATATATATATATATATATATATATATATATATATATATATGTAATATATATATATATAAGCACATTTTCCGAGTCCAAAACTGTTCAGTACATGATTGTGTTGAAGTCCGTCGTTCTGAGAGAACTAGTGCACGATAAACTAAAATAAAGTACTATTTATCCAAGCTGTTGTGGTATGAAAGTTTGGAAAGTTTTGTGCCTTCAACATATGCACCACGTCTTTTAAATCCTTACTCAAAATTACAACGTAGCTGGCTAGTCATATGTATACAGTAGTATTGGTGAGCAAAAATTTGCACCTGGAAATGAACAAATAAATTAATAATTAAATTAACGGTCATTTCAAACACAATATCAAACTGCTTAATTGTCGTTGACATTCCATCGTTCTCGAATTCAAATTTCGTTGAAGCTTTATAATTCTTAAAAAAACTATTGGTTATCCATGCTTTGCGGTTTGAGAATTATTCTGTATCGTTAACAACTCGCAGAATATTCTTTAGAATTTAACCTTCATGAAAATGAAAAGATTTCAAAGAATATTTTTATAACTTTTCCTGTATTTGCTTTACAGATTATAAGCTCCAATAAAATCCTCCACGTGTATAAACAACGTAATTTTCTTCTTATCATATCTGGAAATTGAAGTTCGAAATTTCCCCAGCAGACGATTTTTAAAATAGCCTCCAGTTGAGTTCTTTTTATTAGCGGAATTCCCAAATTACTTGCAACGTTCGAGTGTGGATGGCAACTCCTCTGGGCTTTTTGTGTACGTCGCAGATAATGTGAGCCTTGGTTAGTAATTTGACATCGTGACAAGCACACGATTTTGTGTCCTGCCTTTTTGAGTTTGAATGGAAATGAGTGTTGCGTACTACTATTTCACGTTTCATTGTTTGTGCGAGATTTCGTGCCCATAAATCTTGCTGTAAACAATCCCTCAACTGCTACGGAAAAACTTTTGGTTTAGTAACAACATTCTAGATTTGTAGACCGCTGGATGCTTGTATATTTTAAAATTAAAATGAATCGAGAAACTTTTCGAATAATGAAATATCCGTATTTTAGTTATGGAGAGTAAATTTCGCAATAATTCTGAAATCTCTGTTCAAGATATTGCAATCTCAAACTACAATTCATGCAACACTCTCAGAAATATTATTGACATTTTTATGTTTCTTGTTATAAAAGTTTTTTTGATTATGTATTCTGTGTTGGGGGTTCTGTTATAAATACATGCAATTTAACCCCTTAATGATCGTATAAATTTTAAGAAAACGGTCATAAAAGTGCCTATCATTTTATTAAAAAAAATTTGAGTAGTGCTGACATCTAAATCACCATCTCCAATTATATTAAAAATAGTGTAGTAGCGCCATCTGGTGTTTTGAATGAAAAATATTTTTTTTCTGGGCATAAGTTTTAATTTTTTTAATTGTGCATTACTTTCGAATACTCTGTCCCGGAAACATCACGACCACGAGAAAAAGAAAGCCCACCCTGTGATTTTGACGGAAATGAGAAGGAATAGGTTGAAAATATATGTATGGAAAGCTTGTTCTGATAATAAAATAATCGGAAGACATAAATATTAAACACTTCCAGTTCGATCATTTTCGAAATGATAGCTGAATGGATAATAATTTAGCATACAGTTCAGCATCTTGTGTGTTCGATTCCAGATCAGAAACAGATGATTGTGATTAACAATCCATCTCTCAAGCTTTAAAAAAATTTTCGAATAATAAAGTGTCGAAAAATTAAGAACCTAGTAGTCAAACCAAAAGTGCTTTGGAATAACAGTTTATTGATTCTATTCCCTACTCAGGTTTGAATATTTGTATTGATTTCGAATCCACTTTAAGCAATAGGTCCCATTTTAACTAACCCATATGTGGAAAAGTGACCATTGCTCGGTTAGCCACACAGAAGCTAAAAATCACTATAAAATCCAAACATAATATTTGAGCCAAGCCATTCTATTTTTGAAATAAATATTTTCTGTTCACATTTTCTTATAGTTATTTTCACAATTACTAATACAATAAACTGATGATTAGTGTTGCTACTGTCGTTGATAATCCACAAAAATATAAGGACACAAAAATGCGCTTGAACAATATAACACAATAAATAACGTAAACATATATTTACTGCTTGAGAATTAATAAAATTATCTGATTTTTATAGATTTACTTTAATAACTCATTCTAATTTTTATTCCTTTATATTAAAACACTTTATTATGAAATGAAGTATATTTTTTGGAATTTTGAAAAAATTACTAGTTTACTGTATTTTATTATTTATCTCTCTGAAAATTCATCTTTTGTTAATGAATAACGGATTAAATAGCAGTTATTTATTAATAACTGCTTTTTAATAATAGATATTTATAATATTAATAAATAAATGACATTTTAAATATCTGTTTATGGTTTCTGTAAAAAATTTATATATAATATAGTTTTTTATACTTGTATTTCTTTCTTGAAAGAAAAAGTAGTGCTGAATCCACTTTTCTTTTGGATAACTATTAAGAAAGTGAAATAATTTCTTGTAAATTGTGCAGTATTAATTTTTAAAAAAAAAAGAAAGAATATCACAAGCTTATATAATTCTTAGAAAAATTATTTAAATTCATTGAGGAAAATTTTGATTAGGAATCTTTAATATGAAAATTGTATAATCGAACTGAATTAATTATAAAATTTTTATTTTAATAATTAATATATATTATAACTATTAAAATAAAAATTTAATGATTAACTGAGTTTTTTACTATTAAATAAAGTTGTTGATATAAGTAATATTATTAATTAAAAATTTATAAAAATTATAAATCGGTTTATAATTTAAGAATAAAAAATTAAATCTAATAAAAAACACATATTGTACAGTTATGTTCTTTGTGCACTATGTATATTAAACACAAAAAAATAGCTTAAAACAGGAATCTAATTTTTAAAAAAAAAATTATTTATATTTACTTATCTTCTGCCGAGATCGTTGGGAAAAAATTTTTGACTTTGCATTCTTAATACATATATATATATATCATAAAGTTCAACTTTATTTCAGACTTTTACAGTTTTTAATTTACAGAAATAGTATATGAATATTGAAAAATATAGATACGTGAAGGATACTGACACATTCACGACGTGTTCTTGAAATGGGATTATACAATAAAATTATCTTTTTTATTAATAATAATATGCAATTCTGTACCCATTATAATATATTTATTAAATGGACATAAATAATAAAAAAATTTAGTTTAACATTTTGTCAAGCTCATTATCGAAGTTATCGTGAATGTATAATATAATAACTTTATGTTAACAAGTATTGTTAACGAATATCGTTTGGAAAATGATTTTTCAAACGATATTTTTTTATTTTAATTGATCTATTTCTGATAATTTTGAATGCAGGAGAAAAAAATGTAGTCTATGTTCCTAAAAAATGTTACTATATATTACCAAAATCACCAGAATTTCTCCTTACACTATTTGCACAATAATTATACAAAAAAACCATCAAAATTATTGCTGCAATAAAAATAATAGTATTAATACATGTTATCAGGAAATTAACTTCTGAAAACCTCTTAACCCTTTTTATCTCGTTAGGCGCCTCTCTTGAGAGAAAAAAAATTTTTTTTTCTTTGTAAGAACTTGTATTCAAACAATTCTTGTTCTTGATAGTATCATGTCAAACAATGAGAAGCCCTTTTCGGCTAGAATGAATGTCGTCAAGCAAGAGATACCGCAGAGCCCCCACCTTCCTCCTCGTGTTCTCGTATTCAAAATTCTAGTAGATAATCATTTGCATGAAAAATAAAATAACAGTGGAATGCTCAGAACTTGACAGTTCTTATCTTATAGATATGAGAAGAATGCAAAATGGGTGTAGGGGCCACTGGCACACCCTAAATAATGTCTTTGGATGGAATTATGCACTAAAATTATTTTTTATTCAAATGAATGATTTCATTTGAAAACCAGAGCAAATTGACACGTTGTAGCTTAATGCAGAAAAATGTCGTATAGTTCCATTAACTAAGCAGCCCAACTTGTTTAGTGGTCAGCATGCCTGACTGTAGATAGGGAGGTCTTGGGTTCGAATCCAAATAGTTGCCCTTTCTCTCTATATCTATCCTGTCTTTGTCCTTTCCTTGTATGAATGGGTTGTGAATGATTGCCTACCCTATAAACGGGCCCCTGTGGCATGTGTGTACTGAAGAAGTAGGACTCCCTACCAAAATATGGTTCAGGTCGAAGAGGGGAACATCGTGCCCCATAATGCCAGACAACAACAAGTAAGCAGTAGGTTCAATACCAAACCCTACTGAACGTGTCGCAAGGGTGTTCACAATATTTTTTATAGCATCCGTACTACATGGAGGAAAATAAAGTAACGAACATATTCCATTGTTCAGTAATGGGTGATATCGAAACCTTAAACCTCCGCTTTGAAGAGTGTGATCTACAATTACAACGCTGAAATTAACATTAACAATAAATAAATAAAAACCAATGAATGCAAATTTATAATGTGAATGTATACATTGTTGTGTAATATAAACAACAAGAAAATCCTTTTTTAATATTTGGGTGTCTATCACTACATTGGATACACACAGTCTAAGGTAAGGGCATAAGATCCAATCACCTTGGTACCCACATTAGAGGGAGCTCCTAAATCAAATAAAAAATTTAATTTACTCTGTCGCCACCCAGTCTGTATGGTGGTTATGACCCTTGGCTCTCACCTAGTGGTCTTAGGTTCGAATCCAGAATAAGGCTTAGATGTAAAACTGGGGAAGAGGTCGAACTCTCGAAAGAAAGCAGAGCTCCTTCTTGTTTCTATCAGGAGAGTCATCACTTCGCGAATAAATAAATGTTCTCTACTTCTACTTGTTGTTCTTTCTCATGTACCCCAAATAGAAATATGTGACAAAAAAAATTACGTTGTCAATCAAATAGAATCGTTTGCCAAATTAAATAGAAAGTTTGTTGCTGTAAAACAAAAGAAGTGTTTGCTTCTTGTCCCAATTAGGCTGATAGTGTGTGTTAGTGACAGTGTTTGCTTCTTGTCCCAAATAGTCAAGCCCTGGATGTACATTCAAAGATTGAAAATGTTTGGGCTCAAGATCAGAATAATGATAACTTTATTTATAAATATACTCTTATTTTGTTGTATATTTTATAATGATTTAAAAATGTGAGATTTATCCTCTAAAGAAGAGGAATTCCTATTTTTTTGGAATTATTCCTTAAAGAAACAGATATATCGCAGGATATATTTATATTATATTGTGTTATTGTTGTATGATGCCAAGATTTCAGCCTTTCATCATTACAAGGGGAAGACGGGATGGTAGTCCTATAGAGGGCATTTAGTAGGTGGGCCATCGTATCCCCGAAAGTAGGTCTTCGTAATTTAGAATCAAGAACTAAACAAAAGACCTCAGACTTGTCCGGCAACTCCCCAGAAGTATCATTTCACATGGAGGTCATTGCAACCACGTTGTATTTAACGTGCCTCGGCCACCCTGAGTAAACACAACGGATCTTCGATTAGATAGGGATTTAAACTCACTACCTTTCAATAAGGAGAACGAACGTGCTAATCAACCAGGCCAACACTATCTAATTTATTAAATTGTGTACATATACAATTTGATTTCAAACACGATAAAAAAATAATATGTTATCAATATAATCTATTTTTAATTGTAAATATCTCATAAAAATTATTTTAACCACATATTTGAATATTTTAAATAAAAAGACCCACGCTCTTTTCCCCAAAAAAGTCTTAAACACAGAACAAGTTTTCTTTTAGAATAAGAAGAATAGTTATAGTATAAAAATGCAAAAGTAAATTGAAAAGTTAAATAAACTAAATTGAATAAATATTGAAGGAAGCAATTAGAAAATTAAATACATAAAATTCGAGAAAACGAGTGCATCGAAATTTTGTCCTTTCTTATCAACGGAACAGGGGGGGGGGAGATGTTACTAATTTATTTGCTTAATGATTCTACAGAATAAATTAAGCACAAATTTTTCTCACCCAGAGAAGATCGTTTCGAAATGACACGAAGCATCCAGAGTCGGTTTCGCAAACGATGAGTTTCTTCACATTGGGTCCAACGAACGATAGTCGATTGACAAAAGAGAACAATATAAATATCCAAATTTTTCTGTAAAGATAATATAATTCTGTGTTTCCGGTTCTATTTGTTTAAAATTTAACTGTGTATTCTTTATTGAAAACAATGGAATTCAGTATATTAAATACAATTTAAACTTTTTTTTTTTCCAATGGCAGATAGTAGACAGTTACACAACGGCAACATAGTCTATTAGTCTATTGTTCCCTGATACCCAAGGAACCGGCCAGAAACAGCTACCGCTTAGCCGCTGAGGCGTTGCCCCAGGTGCACCACAGGGGGTGGGCCACCAACGCACCCTCACACATGCCATAGGGACCCGTTTTCAGTGTAGGCATCATTCATACTTTATTCACACACACAAGGAAAGTACAAGGACAGGACAGCGAGAGAGAAAGTACATCCACACCTGAACCGGGATTCGAAACTAGGACCTTCCTATCCGTAGTCAGGCACGTTAACCACTAGACAAGTTGGCCGGCATGCATACCTTTTAAACTTAATTATTTAAATTAAAGTTATTTCGAACAAATAATTTGAAATCATTTTTAATTAATTTTTCACTCTAATACGCACACATCTCGTTTTTTCTTACTAATTCGTTTGAGTACTATTATTTTAAACGCGCTCTCCTTGACTTATAGTAGAGGTCGCCAAAGTGGTGGTTCGCGGACCACCAGAAAATTTCATAGGCCCCCAGAAAAATGTGGAATATACTTACTCATCACGTTATGTTTTAAAATGGATTGAAACATAATTCAATTCATGATAATACCTGAAAAGTTATTAAAACGTTTTACTTCATAGAATAACACTATTTCATGGAGAATAAATCAGTGGTAGTGCTATAGCTGCCCTGTTTTGTCTCGTTTTGCACTCTTCCAATGTTTCACTCTCCTGTGCGTCGCATGCGTATATCAGTTTAAACATTGAAAGGTGGGCTTACGGAAGTATTTGAGTTCAATTTAAAATACATTCAATATATTAATTGAATTAATAAGGAAGTTCTGTGTGAGTGTATTTATTATTTTTTTGTAAGTCCATGTTTTTTAAAGACAGTTATTATCTTAAATTTTAACCATGTGCATTTCTTCTTTTATTTGATATTTATTGAAATAATATTATATTATTTTGTTCGGATTTCATGATATTTATTGTGGGATCTTATTTCAAGTTAGCAAGAACATCCACCACACGAGGAATATATATAATGCTAATGTACTTCAACCCCTTTTAATCGTTTTGTTTTCGCAATTTTTGTTTATTTTATTTGTGTTAATTGTATACAGCGTACACATAATTTGGTTGCAATTAATAATTTCATTTTGTTAACTAGATACATTTTATGTGTTCTTGGATTATAATTTTTTTATATAAATCTTACTTATTTAACACTTAAAAAATCTTATTAGTGATCCGTTTCACTTAAATCATGAACTTACTGGTCCATGAGGTCACAAAATTTGGCGACCTATAATAGTATGAAGGTTGGAATCCTTGGAGTGTGGAAGACATCAGGTTCGATAACAGCCACCGTTGAATAACAGATGAAGGGTCTTGTGTTTTTCCCACTTTGTGTTATGGAAAGCATAACAGTCTAAGGCTATTAAACAAGATTTTAATATCCATCGCATATAATTTCCTTTCGGGAAAACTTTTCATAAGAAAAAACATGGAAAAAGAAAAATAAACAGAAAACTCTTAAATACTCACTCCGAGGGAAAGACATGTATAAGGTATATACAGTATCCATCTCGCCTTATTCAACACCGGATTCATTCGAATCCGGATCTTTCACTTAGAAGAATGATTCTCTACCACTAGACCACGATGAACACGGAGTGGACACTCTAACACCACACCTTAACAGCGGAAGCTTGTTGTGAGGCGTTTTAGCCCACAAAGGAGAACTTATCTCAAGTAGTGGGCCAAATTCATATGTTGCAAGGGAGGAAACCCGGAAAACTTCCAATCGCCTATCCCGACAGACGTGCATGTAGAAGACAGTACCACAGAATCCATCTCCCATTGCTCAACAGTGACTAGGATCAAACCCAGTATCATATGCTCCGAAGAGAAGGAATGATATCCGAATGGTTAGTGCTCTTACCTTGGGTTCAACAGTTTATTGGTTTGAATCCCACCTTGGACTTGGATGTTTGTAGAGATTCAAATGCACTTTAAACTGCAAAGCTTGGTTTAATTATCCCTCGTCAGCATAAAACGGCCATTGAGCGACAAACCAACCAACCGAAGAACACTGCCCCACTACTATCCGACGGTCAACTTATATGGGTGAGTGCTGCTTGGAAATATTCAAGATTTTCACTTGTGATTCGAAAATATGCGGCCCACTCTCAATGAAAGGTCCTTCAAGAAAGCAATTACAACAGATTTCAGTTAAATAAGTGTGTTTGTGGTTCCAGTACTATTTTCAATAAATCTTAAATTAAGCAAATTAAGCAAATTAGTTTTTCTTCTAAAAATAATAATAATCAATTTGGATTAGATTAATCATGACCCAGCGATAAAATGGTCATCGGATTTGGAAGGTTTCATGTTTGATTCTAGTCGCAAGGGAATAACAGGAAAATGATGTTAAAGGATCCACTGACTCAAACAACAAAAATTACTGTAAAATATGATGTCATCTTTCTGAAAAACTTTGCAATTGTTTCCAGAAGACAGCAGATTCGGTACCACCAATGGCCATTTTCTTGAGAGGAATTATATACACTTTATATGTTCTAACATATTCAAATTTTTTTATTTTTTATCTCAAATATGTTATGGACGGGAGAGCACCAGCTCCGGCATCGACTTCACCACTTGCTCTTGGTTTAAAAGAAACAGGCAAACAGCTGTTCTCAGCGACATCAAATGGCAGAACTAAGCAGTCGGAAACATGTCGTAAATAATGTAGTCAACTTTGAGCGATAGGTAGGTGACGAGGTCGACATGTGAGCTGGGTATTGAACAGTACCGTAACACTTTGACCTATGTTATAATGAGACGAGAGGTTGCCTTAATTCTAAATATAATTCATATTTTTAAATAAGGATATTCTCTGTAGACCATTCTGCTTTGCTCAGTTAATTTTACAATTGCAACGTTGTATATAAATAAAATGTTTTCCTTTCTGCTCAGTATCAAGCGTATACATTTGTGTTTGCATAGTTTTGAACATAAAATGAAACAATAGAAAAATGGCAAGAAGTATTTGAAAAAGTGACTATCAAAAACAAATTTTTTTTTTTACCGACTGATTTTTATGATTCAGGTGTGCAAAACACTTCCGCGAATTTCCCCACTTACCTTATTTCCGATCCGAAACGACAAAAAAATACGCTTTCAAATCATCTGTTTTCTTTATTTTTCAGTCAATAAAGCTCCTTTAAACTTTAAACAGACGAGAAAATAAAAAAAACGAAAGCAGGAAATCCTGAAGCAGGCAGAACAGAATTGTTTAAAATGGGATTGGGCTATTTCTATTCCGTTCTCTCTTTGTTTTTGTTCTTAGAGAAATTCTACATCGAGTCATTTGCTTTTTGTCACAAGCCACTTTCTAAATACTCACGACTATTTGTTATTTTCATCACATATTTACGTCACAAAATCACTGATGATTACTTAAGCTGCTAAGTACATTTCTACCTAAGAAACAATAATTGAATGTGACCATATATATATATATATATATATATATATATATATATATATATATATATATATAAATTAAATTTATGACCAGGCTCTCTTTTACAAGAGTTTGTAAGTAGGAGAAATGATAGTGGGTTCCGGTCTTAAAGGAATTCAATAAATATTATATGTGAAAATTATTGGAGGAAATATTAATTTTTTACTAGTCGTTAATTCTGACAAATATTCGTCAATGGTTCCCCATGGCATAGTAGTAAAGTCATGCTTTTTGGAGTACAATATTGCATGTTCATTATCAATTCACTATTGTGCAGCGCATGATGGATATTGCGCTTCAACTTAGCCTAATTGGTGCCCTGGTTCGTTAGGGCGTTCGTCCTCATTATCGGAAAGTAGGGAGTTCACATCCTGATCCAATCGAAGATCCATCAGGTTCGCTAATGACGGCTGGGGCACGTTAACTTTGTCGTCGTTGCAATGTCCTCCATGTGAAATGATACCCATACGAGTAGCACGCCATGTCTTGAGGTCTTCTGATTGTTTTTTTTTCTTTGCTTCTAAAGTAAGAAGATCCACTTTCTGGGCTACGATGCACACCCACTGGGTGCCATCATTTCTGCCCCTCCTTATTCGGAAAGGTTAAAATTCTACAAGCCGGGCCCTATAGGACAACAACATTATATATATACATATATCTAACAAGCAATCTTTTTTTCGGGGAATAATTCCGAGATATTGGAAACTTTTGATGATAAATATCTCACTGTTTTATATCATTAAAATAATTCGACAACAAATATATGAGAGCATTTTTAAATAAGGTTGCCATTACTGATCATGCACCCAAACATTTCGCAATTTTTGAGTGTATATTCACAGGGTTTCACTTGGCCTAATTAAGACCCGGAATAAAAACTTCTTGGGAAAGGGGGGGGGGTTCTGCTTCACAGCAACAAATTTGGATTTCGAAAATGATTTCAGTCGACTGTCTCCAAGCCCCCCTGCCGCAGTATATCCTTGTATAAAAAATTTTCGGAAGGGGTGGCTGAAATTTTTTCGGGTTTTCTCCTTAGCAACTGGTATATTCTACCTATGAAAAATCCTCCCATAAGGCAATAACTCGCTGTGAATATTAAAGAATAATTACAACCGACTTCAGCAGTTAGTCTGCTCACCAAGCAGTGTTAAATATTCGACACACAGTGGCCACTGGTCGGAAAGCTCTTTTTAGAATGCAAGATGCGAGTTCAATTCCAGCTATTGTTGCACAATAACTGATGAATATTACATTTCTGCTGCGCATCTGTTGGGGTGGATGCTTGAGAGTTTTCTGAGTTTCCTTTTTTCTGACATATCATACACTTTCTGTACAAATTCTCCCGAAATTCAACACGTGATGACTGTACAAATGCTCTATGTGGTAGAGCCCAACTCAGGGCTATGTACAGGGAAGCATGCTGGTGTAACAACAACAAATGCTCTCTGCGGTTTTTATTTGTTACGTTATTCACTAGTATAGAATATTTGCATTAATAAATATCATAGACCGGTAAATAGATTTTAATGTTTCAATTAATTTGTATTGCAACTTCTTTCTACTTTCCTTATAGTATATACTTATACATGTTTCAATAGGAAATAATATTACCGTATTTTATGCAATACATAAACAAGAAATAATTGCAAAATAGGTTAAAATTATTTTTATATTATAAATATGATTAAATTTTTGTTTTATTCGAGTAAGATAAGATTTTGGTATTTTAAACTAATGATATGAATATATAAGAATTAATAGATTGAAATACCATTTCTTTTTTTATTTACTATTAATTATTTACTATTTTAAACATATAAACTATTCATAAATGGAACATGAGTTTGTTTTGTATTTCTTAGATTTACGATATTTCTATAACTCCAAAATGAATACAACGCGTTCCCTCTCTTTCTCACAACATTTTTTTTTCTCTTTCTTTCTTTCATTTTTTTTCTTTCTTTCATTTTTTTCTTTCTTTCTTTTTTTTCTTTTCTTTTTTCTATATGGAATTTGGTTGAAAGAAAAGATGTTCAGCTCATATTTATAAATTTCCTTAACAGCATTTTTCTTACAGTTTCTTACAGACAGTTAAATATTATCTTAGAATTTTTTTTTAACTAAAATGTAAATTATAAATGGTCATAAAAGGAAATCTGAATCAAAAATGGTCAAATTTAATCATCGTTTGCAAGAAGTCATAGAAATTTTTTCCAGAATTCACTATCAACACAGAATGGTGTATGGTATGTTTTGTTTTTAAACAAATTAAGACTAGAACAAGACCTTATATTTTGAAAAAATATTACAGCACATACGATAGATGAAAATTACTTGTATTATTTCCAAAACTATTCATGAGGTCAAAGTCGCTATAATGTGAAAATGACTTGTGGCAACACAAGTGATATTAATGCGCTTGCGCATCACATTTTTTTAACCCAATAAAATTGTTTTCCAGACAATTTTAGTTTCTAGACCGCAAACTCTATCTTTACAGACATTATTAAAGGTACTGCTTATGATGACAGTATAAACAATAAGGAGAACTAAAGAATGCTAAATTTTGAAAATCAAAAGAAAAATAATAAAAAAAAAATTATTGTATTTTGTATTTTATTATTCTATCTGTTTTAACTTCAAGACGAATAATTCAGTGTATTACATTCAGATTTTATTAAAATTACTTTGATTTGCAATCTTATAAAAATACTAAAACAAAACAAGGAAATTTGAAAAAAGAACTGATTTCAGCATAAATACTTTTCGAATTTTAGTCTAAAATATTAACTTGAAAGCGGACGAATAAATTGAGTCCCATTCCGGAAACCACAAATATGATTTGAAAAATCAGATTTTAATTGAAGACATTAATCATTTCTTTTTTTTCATAATGAAACTAATGTTTTTTAAAACGTCTTCCTCTTGTCTACAAAAATCCAAGAATAAAAATGGTCCATCCGGAAAATTTACGTCTCTCACGGTAATCTTCCGGAAAATCCGGAAGTGTTGGCCGGTGTATCCAAATAAATAAAATTTAGATAATTTAGGGACATGCAAATTATACTACTCAAAAAATAATCTTAAAGAACTACGAGGCTGTTAAATATAATAATATGAAAACCTATTGTTAAATACTAAGTCAACACAGAAAATGTTTTTTCATTGGATTAGTAATAAATCAAAAACATTTTTAATACATTAACTATTATTATTTAAAAAATATTATGGTTCTTAAATATTATTTAACACCACGGATCATGGTCTTATTATAAACACTACGAATAAAATTTTCAAGAGGGGGGGAAATGTCAAAATATTTAAATATAGTAGTATTTAGTAAATATTATTTTGTTAATAATTGATTCCAAGGTAATCATTTATTTTCAACAAAATGATAGAAATATTTTAATCTCAATTAAGGAAAGGAGTGGTATTCAAATACCTTTTTTTTTCCAAGAATGACATTTTTAAATAATTTTTTAATCAAACATTAATATCACTTAATCCTAATATCCGTGAATCATTGTATCCAGCGAGTTTAAGATTCGGATTCAGTATTTATGAATTTCCTTTTGGAGATACACAATTTTTTTTATTATGAAATACTCGTTTAGGCTGACGGTGATGAATTGATTGAATTCCGCATTTGGCAAGATTTTTTTAAAACGCCGCCAAACGCATTACGTATACTAGGATTTTACCCACTAATATTGTAAATATCATAGAATTATTTTATAGACTTATACCATGATATTAAAATCGAAAAACATGAACAGATTTATCGGTAAATGAAAAATATTGATAAATAATATAAAACAAAAGTAACAAAAATATTTATTTTATAATCAAATTTCTTATTTAAATTTTGAGAGATGTTCGCCGTTTAAAATTAGTGATGACAATATTTAACTTTAAAAAAAGCAGCCTTGTATATTTTGAACTATGGATATTTACTATTTTTTCAGATCCACATAATTTTCAAAACAGAAAGAAAGAAAAGAGTGACAGACGATTATTCTAATATTGCCAAATTTTTATCACAAAAGACACGAGAAAAATAAATACGATACCGTGTCCTCGAAGTGCAATTGATATTTAATTTTACTTTATTATTTTATTTTGATGTTCTCTATTAAATTCGGAAGAAGAGATGAAAAGGAGAAAAAGTTTACAGTCAATATGGTTAAGTATGACAAAACAATTCTTAATATAAATATTCCAAATTACCCAATTAAAAGTTTTCGATAAGAAAATAAATAAAACTTTTAATTTGATATTTAAACGAGATAAAAACTCTGAGACTTATACGACTTATTTTTAATGACTGTCACGGAATTTATTATAATCTATTAAAATAAATTATAAGCTAAATGAAAGATTTTTCATCAAAAATGTAAAAAAATGTGTTTACAACTGAAATAAACTTTAGATATTCAAAAACAACCGAAGTCTTTGTATGAAAAAAAAAATGAAATCAAATTGCAATATATTAAATAACCATTTATTTAAAAATAGAAAGCACTTTGCTAATATTAGAAAACAAAGCAGCAATTCACAATTCATTCATAAAATGTGGCAACAGGGAAGTATTCAAGCACTGATTGGATGGCAACTTGGCCGTGAAGTGCGCTCTGTAGAATTTTATCATATTTACACACACCAGCGTTTGTGTTCTTATGAATGAAAGTCCTCTTTTCGTCATCGGGAAACTATTTTGGCGCTAATAGTATCGTTTTCCGGACGGGTGTGACAGGCGCCAGGTAGGGGGAAATAAAATAAAGCTGTCTTTCCCTACCGCGCACCGGACATGCCTACTGGACACGTGATGACTCATCCATTTGAAGATTCCTTACGACCTGTTCGATCACGAATTCCACACATTTTGGCGCGTTAAACTTTGTTATCGTCTGCCGCTCATAGCCTGTGGGAATTCACCGGAATGCGCCAATTTTTTATACTCTTTTTTCTTGCAGTTTTTTTTTATTAATGATAATAATATCCTTACGTGATGAAGTGATCGTAGGCTATAAACTATTTTTTTTTGACGGACTTCCGTTAAAAAAATGCTCTTATATTATTTTACTTCGCGCATATATGCGTGTACTAAAACATCAAACGCAATATTTAATTAAATATAAAAATAATAAGGTTTATTTTAATTAAGTATTACTGTTGTTTATTATTAAACTTTCATAGCATTTATAGATTGCTTAGTTACTAACACATAAAGGAAGTTTTTTTTTTTTATAATTCTAAAATTTTTATACACCAAGATAAAATTTAAAAAAATTTATGTTAGTTTACTTTTTATTTTTGCAAATTCTATTGCAAATTGTTGCAATAATAATAATAAATAAATGAAACACATAGTTCATAATGTTTCATTTACTAAAAACATGTACTATGGGATCTTTTGATCTATATATTTAAAAATATTTTTCTTAGTAATATGAAGATTGACATATTTAGTATTAATTTCTTTTAATTGTATTTTATCTATAATATGTAATTTTATTACTGATTTATTAATAACAGCAGTAAATTATTTTTTAAAAAATATTTGTTTTGATACTCACAATAATATGAGGTGTTTAGAAAAATTTCAGTAAAACTTTTATTACATAAATTGTAAACATATCCAATATTAAATTACTAAACAAATATCATCAATTTACTACTTTAATTATTTAATAACAAAAACATATGTGAACAATGTAATAGTTAAAGGATGTTTACCAATAAATGTATAAAATGCGATAGAATATTTTTGTTAATTTTATTTCAGATCTAAATTGCTTGGCATTCTCTTCTTAAATTCTATTTGTTTTGCGCAGATTCAATTTAAACAACATTAATTTTACTGAGAATTCTCTTCAGTTTTTTAAATGATATGACATTTTATTTTATAATACTCATAAATAAGAATATTTTTAAATTTTAAAAATAATAATAATTTTACGGTCTAAAAATTTATTACATAGCTAACACATGTTTATTTTTGGTGAATAAAATCCCAAGAAATATTTTTGTAAAATATATTTTAAAGTTAAAATATCTAATATTTTTCTTCCTAAATTATGTTTCGAATATAATATAGAGTAAATTATATTTAATGTGTAATTCAGAGGCATAAAATAATTAATTTTTTATGCCTCTGCATTACACATTAAATAACATAATAAAATAATTAATTTTATGCCATCGTATTTATGCATGTTCTAATAGGTAGGATAATTTAATCAATATTTTTAGAGTATTTTTAATGTTTACGATATTTTGTTTTATAATGATCATATATAAAAGTAGATTTTGATGAAGTCATAATTAAATTTTCCTTATTACTGAGTCAATAAAAATGTAAGAAAAAATTATTGTTAATTATGTTTTTGATCTAAAAATTTAATCAGCTTCTATATCTTTATTCCATTTCTTATTAATGATTCACTTAATCTACAGTAACAGAATTGTTAATTTTTCATGTTTTTAAAAGATGTTTCAGTTTGTTTGATAATGCTTATGAAAATATTTTTATGTTATAATTCATGATAATTTCTACAGCTAAAAGAATACTATGTATCTAAAAATATGTTTAGTATAATATGAATAATACAAAAAAATAATGAAATTTAATAATTATATATATATATATAAAACAATTTAAGCGTTTCTTAAAAATTTTATCAAAAAGGCAGATAAAAAAATGACAACTAAGGAAAGAAGTTTTTTTAAACATAAAAAAATAAATAGTGTAAAAACTTAAATCAAGAAAAAAATTTGTTAGCTGCCATCAGCCATCAAAGAGAAAGCCATTTTAAATTTATTTGTATAAAGGTTCTAGAATCTAAATAATACACAAATAAACAGTTCCTTAAAACAACAGCAAAAGAAATAAAAGAATTGATTGATAAAAAAAGAAAACAATAAAGGAAAACAAAATTATAATGCAAATAAAACAACATAATATATATTATATTAATGTCAAATTTTATTTATTTTCAGGTGAGTATATATTTATACTCATAAATGCCCACAATAATTCATAAAACAGAAGAAAATGACTTAGATGTAGTATGTTATTGTCAAGATTTTTGTAGATAATAAATAAAGTAATATTTAAAGTCTATTAAATTTACTTGTAATTTATATTTTAACTTGTAGGAAAAAGTGTTTTTTTCCAATACGTATTGTATTAGTAATGTAAAATGATGAGAAAATTGATATCATCAATTTATTTTAATAACTTATTAAAGGTTTCAGTTGTTGAATTAAAATTTCATGAATAATAATTTATTTAATGATGCAATTTTTTATGCATTATAAAATTAATTTCTTTTTAAGAAAGATTAAAAGAGTGATTTTTTCATACGTTGAGAAAATTATACAAATTTAAAATATTATTTATTTTAGTTTTAAGAATAATTCTCAATGGGTCGTTCTTTCACATAAAGGCTTGAATGCTTAATTAACAATTTCTTAAAGTGAGTTCTCTAGCAGAATTAAGTAGCCGGGAAAAGATTTAAAAAATAAAAATAAAAACGACATAGCCAAATGTTTAAAAAAGGCAGGGAAAAAGCTGACAACGTATTTTTTTTTTTCTTTTTCTAACAGTCATCAGGCATGTTGCCAAAAATAAAATAGATGGCGCCACTACCTAAAACCGCAGACCTTGAATCTATTGTAAATAAGCTTTCTATATCTGTTATTCGCGTGAATTCCTTTAACACTTTTTGTACTGTACTTAGTTTCTTTCTTAGAGAAGTTTTCACTAAATAAGTTTTGAAATTTACTTATTTTAATATCTGGGATTTTGCATACTTCTGAAATGCAATCAGTAACACTTCATTTTATTATTATCAGACTGGTGAATAAATTTGCCATTATTTCAAAATGAAATAGGAACAGAAAATAGTTTCTTTTTTGTCTCATATGTAAATGGAATGTAATTCAATGCAAATTAATACTTGTGTACATTGTAAAGTTATTTATTAAAGTATATTCATTAAATAGTTCATTTTTTCAATTTTTTCTTCTATTTGAAGAATGTGAGAACAGATTCTTAGAAAAATTGGTATAAAACAATTTGTATTTTTAAAATCCTACTTAAAATTTAATTAAAACTGAAAACTGTTTATTATTATCAAAAATATAAAGAAAATTATATTTTATTTCGTAATAATTTATGCACGATTCCTTAAATTACCTACATCATCAATATTATTAAAAAATCCAAATTTTATTAAGATTCAAAACATCATTATCGATTATTTAAAAAATATTATTAAAAATCTGTAAAATTAACATCATCTTTTTTTTAATTTCTAAAAAATTAATAAACGGTAGAAAAATGTGTGTGCGAATATAGTTTTCTTTTTCCTTTTTAAGATTCCTTTTTTCCACAACAGATTCTATCACTTTTGAATAAACAATCATTCAAACAATAAACTATAAACTCCTATTAAATAAAACTTTAGTTTGATGTACATTTCGATATAAAAATTCGCTTTCTCAGTTTTAAAATGTCACATCTTTGTCAAACTGGAAACGGAGCGATTAGAGTTCAGGCATACTATTTAACAGTTCGTGGTAACAATTACCTCATCGGGTGTGGATGTCTGTTGAAGCTCAGATTCCAAGTGACCGTAGAGTAATAATTAAGTCCAATCAGAGCTTTTTACCCGTTTAAAAATACATGTTTAACATTCAAACTCGTGACGGTTAGGCATGATTTGTGAGAAAGATTTCGGTTCACGTATCATCATAATGAACACGAGGAGAGGAAATAGTACCATTTGATCACGTGGTAGCCCAGAGCTTCTTGATTGGTAGGTCTGGACTAATGCTCTCAATAGCATGTTTGACGTGCATAGCAGCTTAAGGCATTTGTTTGTCTGCCACCTCTTGAATTCTAGAACTTTTCATAGTCTGTGGGTCACATTCATTTTCGTAAGGGAGGAAACCTGGAAAAATCTCAATTATCCGTCCTGAGTGATGGGCAAGCTTAAAGCAAACAACGCAGCTTTCATCCTCTGTTATGCAACATAGATTCTGATCGAGCCCTGGATCTTATATTTTGAAAAGCCTGATCCTATGATATGTCCACATTGAATACACACATATTGTATGTTCATTTTACCAAATAAAAACATTTAAACTGTTAGCCAATGCTCTAATAATTGATGAATGCCTATTAAACTTTAGAAAAAGGCATTCATCAATTATTAGTTCTAAGTTCTACATAAATTTTTATAAGATATAAATAATTAATAACTATATAAATTTTTCCAACATAGAACTCTCTTTATATTATTTTTATAAATATAACTTTAGATTATTTCATATGATAAACTTTATATTATTTTTTCCAATATAGAACTTTATAATATTTATATCGAAAATATACTATCAGGTTTTGATTTCATTCAAAACCGAGCTTTGAGCTCCCCCCCCCCCCGTTGTTCATTCACTGTCACGTGCATAGTCTTGAATGACGAATTCCAGACAGTAGAATGGAAAGGCACTCCATTCGCGCGACATCGGACCATTTCTTTAACGCCCCCTAAACAACAAATGAAAATGACTGATTAATATGCTGGACTATATACATGTAATTTTTTTTATAAACTTACTAAAAAGAATACATTCTTTTTTTAAAAAATTTATTTTTAATGCCTCCAGAACAAATTAATCGATGTCACAAAAAATCTATGGTAAATCGATGATTATCAACTAACAATTCGGATACAGAACACAGTCTTGTAACAGATGATGTTCGTTAACCGATCACGTGTCACTGTATTCTTCAGTTCTTAAGGGGTATTGAACTAAACTTTCAATGCCCCTTAACGGTATCTAACTCCAATTGCTATCTTGCATCCTTCCTTTTTTAAACTGTAACGACATTTTAAAAAAAGACTAAATCGAAGAATATTCATAAAAGACGCGCTCCCGCTCTCGGATGACGAGGACATTTTCTGGAAAGATTCCGCTCTTCCTGGAAACAGTCCTTCCTTCCACGTGTGCGACTGTTAGAAATGTTGTTTTATGTTTTCGCCAGTATGCATATTCCTAATCCCAAAAGAAGCGTGGAGGGAAGCCCTGTCAGTGTCGCCAACAAAACACATCACCGTCTCGTTACGCTGACTGAAGAGGAGTTTCCTCGCCACATCATCACATTTTCCAGGAAAACCCTGACTTTGAGAGGAGAACGTTTTCTCTCATCACACGTCACTCCCGTAACAAGGAGACATAGGATCATTAAGATATTTAATACCGCCACACACAGGATGGCAGCCAACTTGGCGCTCCTTGACGATAGATTTTAGTAAACCTTTGTGATAGAATCTCAATTGAAATACGCTTTCAAATCAAGAGCTATGCGTTTTTTAAATAAAGAAAATAAGGATGCCTTGTTTTTTTTTTTTTTTTTTTTCCCAATAATTTATATATAATATTGAACAATTTTGTACAAAAGAAGATATCCTGCGTCTTTTATGTATTTATTTATGCGTGAATTCACTCTCAACACGCACCAAATCTGTTTTTTAAAAAAAGATTTAAAAAATTAAAAATATTTAAATAGTAATGTAATTAATTTTTTTATACAGACAGGAATATTAGTTATTATATGTTATACTTTTGTAATTTGTGAAAATAATTTGATCAGACAGGAAAATTATTTATTATATATCATAATTTTGTAATTGGTGACAAAAATTTGATAAATAATAAAGTGTCATCACGGTATTTTTGTACAGATATGTAAATGGATATTTTAAATAAATTTTAAATTCAAAAATTAAAATTTTAATCCTGTATGAATTTATTAATTTTTTAAAAACATTTCTTATTAGGAAGCTTTATTTAAATATGCATTAGAGAAAAAATTAGTAATAAATATTTTTGAATATTTAAAAACATAACAAAAAATATTTCCAATAAATAAAATTATTTCCTATATAGTAGTTTTTTAAAAACATTTATTTTGAATTAAAAAAAAACTTATAATAATAAAAATAATAGAAAAAATATTGAGTGAAATGGATTAAATAGTTTAAAATATATCCTTGCAAAAATTTTAATTATGTCAAGAGTCATTTAAATTTATCAATAGAAATAAAAAATATTAAAAAATTAAATATATTGAATCTAAAAACGGGGAATGGGTGCGATAAGTTCACTCGCGTTGTAATAGAAGTACTTAACGAATAATATTACAATTTTTGCTTCTCATGAAAAATTATATATATATATATATATATATATATATATATATATATATATATATATATATATATATATATATATATATATATATATATATATATATATATGGGGAGGATTGAAAGCGCCACCAGGGGGCCATTCACATGAAGTTCGCCGCGAGACATACAGAGAGAAGAGGAGAGAACAATGAGGAGAAGAAAGAGGAAGACACTTAAATTGATCTTGTGATTTTGGACAGTTAAATATTTCGAATTATTACTAAGATGTTATATTAGACCATATGATTTGATGATATTCATTTGCAAGTTTGTAAATAGTATTTTTCTTATTTCAAAATCATTATTAATTGATTTAAACCTCATCGGCCATTATTTCCAATAATGAAACAAAAGAACCCATATATATATATATTCTCTAGAACTACTTTTTCTCACTAAGCGTTTAATTCAATTGGTCGCAGGTTTTGAATCCTATCTTCTTGTGTGTATTTGCTTGAAGTGGTTGGGTTTCAATTTTAAATTTAGATTAAAATCGAAAAGCTTTCTTACCGAGCTTGGTAGCTGAATGGTTAGCGCTTTTGCTTTCGGGTCAGTTGTTCGTAGGTTCGAATCCCATTTTGAGTTTAGTCGTTTTTAGTTGTTCGAACATCACTTTAAACCGTAGATATCGGTCTAATTAACCTTCGTGAGTAAAAAAAAAAAAAAAAAAAAAAACCTTTGAGTTACAAGCAAGGAAGAGTCGCAAACTGTGATCGCAGTGTTCAAATCATCATCAGAAATATTCCATTTCGCACAGTTTTGATGTAGAATTATGTAATCAATCATTGTGCACTGCTAGAAAGTGATCGCGAATCATGAAATATACATACACACATACATAGCAGTGCAGGCGAGCCCAGAATAGTACCTTAAAGTTAACAGGCTTTGGAATGCTCGCCCATCAACAAGTGCCTCGTCATTTCGAACCACGATCAGGTGATGCAGTGACACTCGCTTTGACATCCTCTTTCTCCTCATTCACGCCACACCAGCGGAAAAACTTTGGACGTTACATATTGACGTGGACACGTTCCCGATCCACGGAGCTCCAGCAACCCAGTGAGGGAGGGCACGTGGTCATCTTCCCAAACACAGCCCGCAGCAAATGATGCTTCATTTTGATGATCAATCATGAAATACAGAAATTCATCTTACACTGCTTTGGTTTGATGATGCTCGGAGTTCGTGTTTTGCCCACCAGGGCTAATTGAAACATGACCATCCATTTAAAATTGAATGCTGATCCACAAAAAATAATCAAGGCAAGGTGGGTTTCAAACCCATGAGTTACTGAATCAGTAACCTCAACGTTATCCAGAAGGCTCAGCTTAGGGTGATTTATTTGAATGAAAAAAAAATTTTCTCTCTGTGGGTTCATCATGATATGAAACTGAACTTGATCTCTGGAAGGGGAGGATTAAATTTCAATTTGTAGAAAGACGGACAGAGAAAAAATATCTGCTTTTTGCTTCAATATCTACCGATGTGAATGCTTGGGAGTTTTGCGGATTTCCTTCATTGTGACTTGATATTATTTATTAAAAATTCACCTAGACGACGAGACACTGGGGATGCTGAAAAATCTTACCACTAATTTCACTTCCTAAGCCAGTGGTTTCAAACCTGTGGGGCGCCCCCCCTGGGGGGGCGAGACAGTTGCAAGAAGGGAATGCAGATGTTTCCAAAATATCATTTTCGAATACGAACCAAAAAAGTCGAATAATCAATATCTTGCTGATGAAATAGAAGAAAGTAAAGTTCTTATTAATAATCATTTGACCAGTCTATGGAAGCCATTCTCGTTGTACTTTAAAGATCTTGACATGTCCAAATATGAGTGGATTAGAAACCCATTTGTGATTGAAAAATATGATGATTTTGGCCTTACGTGAAAGCAGAGCAGGAAATGATAATTGACTTATCTAGTGACAGCACATTAAAGCAGATGTTTCGAGATGAAAATAATATTGTTACGTTTTGGCTACGAGTAAAGCACGATTTTCCTACTTTAACAAACAAAGCTTTCGGAATTTTATTACCATTTGTAACATCTTACCTATGTGAAACTGGTTTTTCTGCAGTAGCTGTCTTAAAAACAAAGTATCGATCTCGCTTAATAATTGAACAGGAACTGAGAACCGCGATTTTTTTCAATGATACAACGGTTTGAGAAAATTTGTGCTGAAAAACAAGTTCAACCGTCGCATTAAGTTTTTATGATGTAGTAGTATTAATTATATATTCTTTTTTTGGTTTGTTATTATATTTCTTATAATAAATATATTATATTTTTACATAATATTGTATATTATTGTGTAGCCCATTAAATAAATTATAATATAAGTTGCGTATTTATGAAATTTGATTTTTATATAAATTAACGGGACGCAACAATTTTTTTAAAGGGGGCGTACTAATTTTTTTATTTAAAAGGGAGGCGCCGGTACAAAAAGGTTGGAAACCACTGTCCTATGCTATCTGTTGTATCGTCATTAATATATTACGTTTGATATTTAATAGCGAAGATGAGTAATAGATGGTGCTTCTATTCAGCGTGGTAATTTTAGAATTGATATTTCGAAATAAAATATTTGCTTATGTTTTCTAATTAAAAGAAAAAAGACAAAGAAACAGAAATATAAAAAGGGCGAGCAATTTTTGCAATAAAAATTTATAATTTTTGTATACATATATATGTATATCTTCGAGTTGTCACTGAAATAAATTTGGCAAAAAGGCTCATTAAAGCATGCGTTATTTGAAAATTTCCGCTTTGAATCAAATCTTGAAGACAGTATTAGCATTCTTCAATGAAATGTAATGTCTTTAGTTTTACCTCAATTCAGTATCAATTTCGTGAGAGTTCAAACCTGATAAAATTTTCTGATTTAGTAGATCAGGTTACAAATTCTTTTCTCGGTTTTAAATTCACTCTATTCATTACATATTATCGAATTAAATTTGCTTTTTTAATTTTTACAATCAAATTTATTTCTGTGAATCTAAATTCTTGCTTAGCTTCCTAATTTTTTTTTTCTCCAGAGCGTGTGTCCAAGCTTAAAGAAACAACTTACTTTAATTTGAAAATGCCCTTTGCCCATTGACTTTAATTAAAAAAGCTTTAGTTTCAATCCCAAATGCCAAAAAAAAAAAAAAAAAAAAAAAAAACAGCAAAAGATTGTTGAATTGTTGTAAAACAACAGCAAAAGATTGTTGAATTCGTACTTTCTTTCGAGGTGGGTGCTTGGGAGTTTTCTGAATTTCCTTCATTAAAACATGTGAATACTTACAATTTTTCTTGAAAAAACCTCAAGTAAAGCAATACACGTAGGATACATCCTTTTTTACTACAGGTTTCATTGATTATTCGATGCTTCACGTTGTCAAAAGTTACATAGAATGAAAAGCATGATTTATAAAAATATGTGGCTAAATTTGATGATTAACATATTTTTAAGTCATGAGTTACCAACATATATTTAATAATTTGGAAAAAGTGTTCAAAAAAGTTTTTAATACAAAAGTAAATCTCATTATTTCTTGGCAATTAAAATTATTATAAGTTTTTGTCTTTATTAATAACAAACAAATCTAATTTTAGTTAAATTCAATAGATAGCAGCACTATTTAAAAACGTTTTCACAGGAAAAAAATTTTCAGAATATATTTTTTGAGTTTTCATACTCAAAATAAAACGTAAAGTTTTATATAGATTCGATACCTTTATCTGTAGTTCACCTTATCCACTAACAAAAATGATTTATCATAAGTAGCTTTCATAACATCTTTTGAACAACAAATATTTTTCAGAAACTGAAATAATTTACAAGACACAGATAATTTCCCTTTATATTGTTTCACTTATCCACATAAAAGCATTTTCATTCAAAATATAATGACGAAAACTTGTAAATAATATTTACATTTAAGGAATGATATTTCTTTGATAACGACTTATGTGAATAATTTTTTAAAATTTATTAAATATAACTCTTATTTATCTCTTATTTATTTTACTAAAAGAAATTCTGAAAGAAGAATATTTTTCTTGTGATAGAAAAAAAAAAAAAAAAAAAATCCTTCTCAGTACGTCGCAGAGTTTCAAACTCGGTAAGTTGAATCAGAATGTGTTTTTTCAGAAGATACTTAAATTTAATTGTTTGTTTTCTTTAACGATTTCTCTATTTCTTTTTTGTTGCATAAAAATAACACATTTTATCTAACATTAAAATTAATGAGATTTGAGTATACGATGAATTAGAACCGGCAAGGAAAGCATGAAACAAGCAATTATAAGAAATATGCAGAATTATACAAATAAAATAATATAAATAATACAAAAAATATAAGTACTACATATTTAAAATGACAAATAGGAAATACGTAGTGCTGCCATCTACAGTTATTGAATAATACTAGAAACAAGCAAATTTAATTATATGACATGTTTTATTTTCTACAATTTACATGTTTATTGACAAATTATTCTTCTAAATATGCAGCTAAAGAAATTACATATTAATGTTAAGTAGTTTTTGATATTTGTGTACAGTGAAATTTAGATAAATTAAAATTTTAATAAATTAATTGTGAAGTTATGCCTTATTAGTAAATACATTAATATTAGTGCCTATTAAAAAATATAAGTATATTATTACATACTTATAAGGTATTAAATAGGGTACAAAAATTATGGAATTTTAATCAGTTAAATTCATTAAAAAGATAATTTTTTCTTACGTACTATAGAATGGCGTGATTACTTTTTTAGTAATGTTGAAAGCACTTGGTTGTCAAAAGGTTACTTGGTTACTAAAGCTTTTTACACAAAACATCAATTTGCTTTAAATCATACAATACTATGCTTACGATAAAATTTAAAATTTGATTCTTATCAAAAGGCTTATATTTTTTGCAAAACAGGATTAATTTTCCTCTTGATCAAATTTAAATCTATATTGTAGGTTTTGCATCGATATAAGTAAAACAGGTTCTTTATAAGCAAAAAGAAAGTAAGAACGAAAAGATATTTTAAGATATCTTAGAATTTTATTAATGTTTAAACGGATTCTGCCAATATGTTTTAATACACCTTTTGCGATGATTTTTAAAACAATTTAAAGTTAAATTTTGATTTAACTAATTTATAATTAATATAATTTTAAGTCAATTTAAAATGCGAATTAAACAACGCCGCTTAATTCAGGGTCAGCACTACCGTATTCTTGATATTTATCGATTGATTTTGAGACTTATTTACTGTGTTCACAGATATTACAAATTATTTCTACATTTAAAAAAATTTTTTAGCTGATAACGATTGACCAAAATAAACGTATTGCTGCTACTAATGACATTTAGACAAGCCATGCTTGTTATGCGAATTTCGGTCACTAGGGGGCGTTTTCGTTGAACCACATCACCACGAAGATGAAAGTGCGAAAGAGAAGAAACTTGTCCGATAGATGGCACCACAAAGTCACTGACATTATCTGAAGGGGGATTAAATTTTCTCCAAACCATTACACCCATGGTAACTGCTTAACGACAGACGACAGGACTTTTGACTCCTCATATTTAACGAGCACGTATATAGCACGTTTTCGGTAGGTCTTTGGCGACATGAGTAATCGAACCCCACCTTTTCGGCGAAAGGCTGATGCCCTAACACTAGGCTACCATGGCCCATCCAGTATTAATGTAATTAATATGATGATTAACAACACGGTAAGTAAAAAAACGAAAAATAAGAGAAAGAAGGATATTGATAAATCTAGTCGTTTTCAAACTGTTCTGTGGGGTTTATTCGTTATTTTTAGGAATATTTCTATTTAATCATTTTCATTTTTTTAAAAATTGACATTTTTTCTATTTATTTTGATAAATTTCAGCCATTTTTACAAATTTGACAACAACAGAAAACCAGATGTTAAATATACTGAAGTAGTTATAAATCAATATGCCAAGGTAAACTGATTAGTTTACCATTTACACAGACCAATAATAATAAGACCTATTCCCAATGACCAAAAGCAGAAAACATGGCAGGAATTTTTAAAAAAATGAGAAAAGAGAAAAAAAAAAAAAAAAAAAAATACGGTGATGACATATTTCTCACAGGTGGAATGTTTACTTGTCTGTGTATAGAAAGTTTTCGGATAAAAATTCACTTATTTCAAGTGTACGACGTAGAATTTTTGTTTCGAAATAAAGTTGAAATTTCTGAAGTGTTTAGTTTTTATAAAATTGAAATACGTAGAACTTATTGGATTCCAGAGAGTTCAATTGATTATCTATCTAATAGAGAGAGAGAGAGAGAGAGAAAGAAAAGAAAAGTGCCAAAATGAAAACATTTTTTACAGCATCCAAAATATATTTTCGAATTTTACATTTAATATTTCATAAATATAAATTTAACTATGGAATATAACCACTTTCTTCATGAATTGTTTATTATTTATATTTAATATGTAATTAATGTATAGAATATAATTATTTACTTTAAAAATTAGTTATTTATTATACATGCAATGTATTATATATGCATAATACTTCAAATCTGAAAACTGTCATCAAAATACAGTATTTGATTTCAATTATTTAAACATGAATATATTCTAATGGAAATGAATATTAAATTAATATTTTCTTCACCATGATTAAAGATTTTACGAAACACCAAAATTCATTAACTTTATCAATAATCAATTCCTTTTAACTACAAGAATCGCAATGTATATTTTAGAATTACAATTATACAATGCAGAATACACTTTATGCGATAGAGCAAATAAATTTGAGTAATAATGTAAATGCCGCCATCAGATCCTTGAAGATGAAACTGCCTGCTTAACTTTCAGGAGGGAAATTGAATATAAACATGATTTAGGATTTATCTTGTGAAATGTACACAGTAATGCTTGATGGACTAGTTTTAGTCAAACCAAATGTTTTCAAAGCAGTATCATGGACGAGGTATAAGTTTTAATTACACGCTGTAACTACATTTCCAAGTTGACTTCGTTAACTGCAACCGCCTGTGAAGAGTGTAAACAAAAACAAATGCACGAAGTTCGAAATGCTTGAATGCAAAATGCTGTTTATTATATAATTTCTTTTAGAAATGATCAGTACAAATTTCTTGATCAATTTCACATGCGCTGCCATTCTTTCTGAAGTAGCGTATCACATTTATAAGAAATTTTACCCAAAACCAAGAACTGATAGTTTGACTTATGCTTTGATGAAATGTTACAACATAACGAATCGCGAAGGACGAATCAACAAAGTGCTCTTTTTCCCTGATTCCGGAATATCTTGTCGACGAACTCTCTCCGGACGCGTGTGTCGAGACAAGAACTGCCACGGAGTTCATGAGGCCACTGCGTTGACTTCTTTATTGAATGTATTAATGAGTGTGAGGAAGAAGTTGGATGTTTGTGTGTTCATGATCACGTGCGGCATTCTGGGCGACGCCATTGTGGAGTGCCTGGAGAGGGGAGTTTTTGTGAGAGTGATTACTGAGGAAAGGAATAGCGGCGAAGAGGGAGAGATGACGGGTGCACAAGTGGGAAAATTGAGAAGTGGAGGTATTCATTTGTATTTACATATTTAGTAGATAATAACTGAAGAATAGGTGTTGTATAACCCTTACATCACAGTATTATCGGTGACAGCAATAAATATTGTCAAGTATTTATATATTTGTGCGTAATAAATCATTTCATTCTTATTTGTCTATAACACTTACGTATAAAAATCAAAGGGTAAAAGTTTACGATCGGATACCTCTTGATTCTTTTGCAATTTTTTTTTGACTTCAAGATGTTCACTACATAAAATCTATACAAATATAGGGTTATCTGGATTATCAAAAATTAAAGTGTATCACCACACCAAGTGGTACCTGATTCTATTCTGAACCCACTAAAGGCCTTTTAATGTACCTTATGGGTTTTTCTTGGCTGATGTAGATACTTATAAAAATAATGAAAATATGGGTGATATGTCGAAGGGAGTTTAGTGTAGAATCAAGTACCCCTTGGTTTAGTGATAAAATTCAGTTTTTGGTAATCCGGGTAAATTTATCATTGTATCGCTTTTATATAGCAGCTATCTTGTTAGTCACATGTTGTTACCAAAAAGATCGTAAAGAATCAAACAGTACCCAATTGTAAACTTTTACTGAGGTAGATACAACATGGTTTGGTGACAAAATTTAATTTCTACTAATGTATCTTAGTTTAGCTTTTGCATTGTGGCCATCTTGTTAATCACATCTTGGCGTAAGAAAATTGCCAAAAAATCAAGTATTCGATTGCAAACTTTTACCTATCTATTTTTCTTTTAAACCTTGATTAAGGAAATACAGGTACTGTTGCTTTTCATCAGAGCTAATTTTGCCATGCTATCATTTTTAGTGACAGCTTATGGAAAATAGGCATAGAAATAGTAACTGTTGGTTGAAAAAAAATTATTTTGAAAACAAGCATTTTTTATTATTTAAAATGTTTATTAAAACAATGATAAAAGCTGCAAGTTTATATTTTATTTAGATCCGTATAGTATTAATATAATTTGCACTGGTGAAATGGAAACATTTCAAAATATATTTTATTTTTAAAATATGTAGAATTATTTAAATAATTTATTAAAAACTTAAACTTTTACTAGTGTTTTACTTTTTAATTATGAGTTTTACTAGAATAGTCCCAAGATTATTGTTGCTAAACATTGATTGGATTCTTTAATTTTGGATTTATTGCTCTTGCAAATAAATCCAAAATAGGTCCAATTAAGATCAAAAGGATCCAGAAACTGTGATTAGATACTTCAAATAATAATCACATGTCAAATTGATCAAATTCAGGTGCAAAAAATAATTGACAAAATTTTATTAAAGGAAAACATTCTGTGGAAAAATTCTATGATTTTAAATGTAATTCTTTAATCAACAATTGCATTTTGACATCTCCATTTCAGAAGTTCCTTTATAGTTTCATTTCATTGTTTACCATAATCTTTTTCTCAAAGCAAATAATTTCTTGTTCTTGCAGACTTCTATAAAATATGTTTCATTATCTGACAAGGCTTAAATTTTGATACCCACAATAAAAATTCTAAAAAATCAATTTTGTAAAATGTTCAAGAAAATGACAATTTCATGTCAATTTTTAGCGATTTTAGCAATAATTTTACTTTTTTCTAAAAAGACATTGAAAAAGTATCTGACGACAATAAAAACAAGAACAAAATTTTAAACAAAATCAAATTTAAGGAAGAAGAAAGCAAATCAAATTTAAATTATGACACAGGAAAATAATCTAAAATTTATTGGATTAAAATAAAATATGCAGCTCTATTTCTTTTTCTAATATTTAATTTGGATTTATTATGATAAAAAAATTCTTAAAAAGATAATTATTTACATTCAATTGAGATTTTAATTGTTTAAATTAATTTTTATATTGATTTTGTTTTCATGCTGTCATTCTGATATGATTTCTATATTCTTTTACTGATAAATGCTTTCATTCTATTATTATTGATTTATAATAAAAACATAAAATATTACTTTATATTTTTATTATAAATGAATATTAATATTTATTTGCATAGTTAGAGAAACTTTAAAAGTTACTTATATTAATTACTAATTATTACAAAAGATTAGTAATTTTTTTATTGTTGATAAAATCTTGCCAAAATCATTACATTATCCATATTTTCTTTAATGTCTACTGCAAGAGGACTATTTATGATAATGCTACAAGATAATATATTAAATGATTTATTGGAATTTTCATAATCTTAATGATTTGGAAAAAACATACTGGCAAATAACATGATTTTTCACTAACAATAGAAAACTTCTTGTACCAAATACATTATTGTTATTTTGCTAAACCATTTCTGTTTATTTTAACAAGATTTAGTTCCATAAACTCTTGAGTAAAGAAATTAGTTGAAGATGTCCAATACTGCCATTTTGACTGCACTCATATTTGTTAAAGCATTTAACATCTATCAAATAAAATATAATGGTATTCACATTTTAGGCTTTTCCTTCATCCAATAACTTTGTCATTGCTGCTAATATATTAAATTTGAAATATTTGCATATTTATTAATTTTTGCAAATAAACTATCCCAAAATTTTTTTTGTAATTGCATGTTCTATTTTAACTCCCATAATAAATTTGCACTGAGGAACAATATGAAAGGATTTTATGATATCTGTGCAGACTTTTATGGTCGATGGGATTTCACACAAATATCAATAATTCAAATGTAACATTTGAATAATGATCTTTAGTTCTATTGAGCAGTTTGGCTGAATCAATGACATTAATATAATCTTTTTATATTTCTTGTTTTTAATTAAGTAAGCAGAAAATATTTTCTGCAAAAATTTATCTTCCTTCATCTTATTTAAATATTAAAACTAATACTACATAAAAAAAAAACCCTATAATGTAGTTACCTGAAAGTATTCAATAGTTATGTAGTATTTTTAAAAACATATCACATACTTTCAACTTGTAAATAAGTTTAATGTTTTTTTAAGTTCCTATTAAGAAAAACATATTTAAAGTATTTTAACATCTAAACTATAAAAAAGTTTTTTTTTTTTTTTTTTTTCAAAACATCACACAAAATTGTTTTATAAAATCTAAAGATATTGTTCTTAGATGATTGTTATCTTTTAATGTAATTTTTGATATTTTCTGTTGCATTAAATCACTGTTCAATTTGTGCTCAAGCAACTTTAATTTAATATTTTAATGGATGAATATAGTTTGGTAAATTTTGGTTTAATAAACCAGAATTAAATCAAATTTAATTTATTTTAATGATTATCAAAATCCCAGTTTGCATGAATTTAGAAATTAAAAATACAAATTCACATGACTAACTATAATGAATTATAATTTTTTATTGCAGAGAAAATTTATATTAATTCCTATTTTATTAATTTAAAAGTTTTGTAATTAGTAATTTGTTTCATACTGTAAGTGGAGTATGAAATAATATTTAATGCATCAAAAATATATAATTGAAGATATGTGTGGTATCATTAAAATACATAGATAATTAATTATTTTACTGTCACTTTTTCAACCATTGAATTTAACTTAAACATTTTCATCTATCAAATTCATAATTGAATAGTTAGGACTCAGTTCAGTAGTTTATGAATTCAAATTTCCCATCAATCATTGAGGTTTGTATTGGTTCTGAATTCATTTTAAATTGTAAGTCCTAGTTAAATTAAATCCTCCCATGCAAAAAACTGATTTAATAGTGTCAAATAAACCAAACCCTAAATTCTTAAGAGTATATCTTTTACTAAGGTTAAAGCACATTAATGTGTTATATATAAAGTAATAATATTGGTTTTTAACATGGGTACTTGAACATAAATAATGTTTCAGTGATTTTTTAAAATTTATATGGCTTTAGATTTTTTTTTATCACTTCACTATGCACCCCAAAAGTTTTACTTATTTTATGTTGCTAACTTTTTGGTCTTTGGCAGAATACAACAGTATTCTTTAAGATACATTACTTTTCAAGTGTTACATAATGTTATTTCTTTAAATTTATTTTTCAATTGTTGCTGTGTCATATAAAATTTAAGTGCTATTACTGAATTTCATGAAAAGATTAAAAACAGTTTTAATTTCAATTCCTTTGTTTGATTGCTTCGTTTGATGAGTTTCATTCTGACTGAGTAATATGAAAGATATATTAATACATCCTAACCAGAAATGCAGTGCTGATAAAATGTACTAAAATGTCACTATTTTTTTTAAAGCTAGTAAAAACCTTACTAGCTTTTACATGGAAAAAAAATTCTATACAGTAAGTAATGATAACAAAGAGTATAGTGAAAATTATTCCTAACCATAATGAAGAATATCATTCAGGTCAGTGTTAATCAGTTCAATTTATGTCTACAGCAAAATTTCTAATGTAATTATTTCACAAATTAAAATGCATGAATAGATAAGTTTTTTTTATTGAAATTAATTAATTATTTTACCCAGTTACTTTTAATTGCATATTTGATGTTTTAATGCATGATGGATGGTTTTAATTGGTCATATATTATTTAGTTATATATTTTTTTACTATCTCTCTTTTTTTGGCCATGCTAGTTTTTAAAAAGAACTAATGTATATATAATCATCCCTTGATGATTAATTTAACTCTGAGAGAAATGAATTTGGCACATGACTGATTCTATATCCCATATAAAATTATCTTATTACATAACAATAAAGTTATGCTCATTTTCAATTTATGCACTTTTTAACATTAAACATTGTATAAATATAATATGATTTATATAATTTCCTAAAAAGCAAAGCAAATTTATTGATATAATAATACAAACATAATAAATTATGTTTTCAATATTAGTATCAGCAATTAAAAACACAACTTTTGTGCTACAATTTTTGTTAAGTGATTTTATTGCTGATACATTTAAATATTTTCTTAAATATAAGTAATAAAGTATAAAAAATTTACTATTATATATTTATATGTTTGTTATTTCCATAAAAGATATTTATGCTGAAATTTCTTTTTTTTAAAGCTTGAATATAGTTACAAACTCTTGTAATTTTGCACTGGTCTAGAAGTTTTTGAAACATAAGTGCATGCAAAATAAATTATATTCTTCATACAGAGTATCACAAAGTATGCATACTTATTTATATTTTAGGTGTTCCAGTGCGATGCAGTAATAATTCCTTTTGGATGCACCACAAATTTCTAATTGCTGACGATGAGATTCTTGTGAACGGCTCATTTAACTGGACAAATCAAGCAATTTTAGGTAATTATGAGAATCTTATCATTACTAATGAGCGAGAAATTGTGCAGCCTTTCATTCTAGAATTCAACAAGTTATGGGATAAACTTGCACCAATTGATTTCTTAGAAATTTAAGAGAAAAGCATTTCCATAAATGAACTGTTGATAGTCATTGTAAAGTGTATTATTCCATCCATCTATATATATTTTCTTTTGTAAATAACATTTCACTTGGTTTTGAATTAAATGATTTTGTCTGTTGAATAATTTTTTTAAAGATTATCTTATTCCTGATAGTAAAAATAAAATATGTAAATAACATACAATTTATAATTAATAATAATGATACATCTATTTTATATAGAAATATAATATGTAAACCATTTTAAATGTAGGTAACAGCACTAAATTTATGATAAAATTCATCTGGTCATGGATGAAATTTCAATAGTGTGAAATGTGCAATCAGGTATTCTGCTCAAAATTAATGATTTTGCACAGCAGTTTTTAAGGAAGCATTGATGATCAAATGAAACAAAAGCTAAAATTAGAAAGAATAAAAGAAAGAATCAAGTAAAAAGAATCAAGTAATCAAGTGAATTATTTTTGTCAATATGACAAATGTGAATAATCTTTTCAAAGTTTGTTTAAAGCACTTCATTATAAATCACATAATGGACAAACAGTTTTGACACAAAAAAGCCATTTAAGATACACAGCCGTCTGATATTATCCACCAAACATCTAACACAAAAGTTTGATGTTTGGCGGATAATATCAGAAAAACTTACTAAGAAAATGTCATAAAATTTGCAATAATCTTGATGAACTAAAGAGTATCGTCTTTGTGACAATCACTCTGAGCAGTACTGAGCATCCCATACTGAGGGTGAAGGATTAGATGCTGAGGATAAAATTGTTTGATTATTTGTGAGCAACATTTTCTATTATTTTCTTCTAAGTCATTAATAAATTGCAAAATAACAGCAGTAATTTTTAATGATATCAACCTATAAAGTATATATATATTGACAACTTAAGATCTGAGAAAGAAAATCTCAATTACATATCTCACTATTTTTCACAAAGCACACAAAAAAATGGATAAAAAATAAGTAAGTTTTGTTCTTATAAATATATGCGACATAATTAGGAAAAAAGTCATTTTAAATTCATTTTTTTATCCATTTATTTTTATGCTTTACATAATAATTTAATATGCTTGTTATATATATTAGCACATAAAAAATAATTTAATGAAGTTATTTTAAACCTTAAATTACTTAAAGTACAACTAAAATCTACTCAAGAATAGTATTTTAAATGGTGGCATACCAATTTTATTGAATTTTTTTAAACATTGATTTCAGTAAGTTTATTTTAAAATTAAGAATATACGGATCCCAAGGATGTATGTGTGTATACTGCAGAATAAGTTTATACACCTATCCATTGGAAAAGAAAACGTAAGAATATTTCAGTTTATAATTAAAATAAATATATTTTACTTGATACTGTAAATTTTGAAGGTGTTACCTAATAAAAGTTGCTAAAGATAAGTAGTGATATATTATTTAAAATATACTAAACATCTTTCTTAGTTTGTAGAATCATTCGTTTTGTAAGAATATATTGCATTGATAAGCTATTATTTAATATAGCAAAATAATGACACTATAAATGTGTCAATTAAATAAAAAACTATGCTATGATTTAATATTATTCCAGGATTTGCATATGGAAAATAAATATTACTGAAAATTGCACTGTCAAACTAATTGGCATTAACTGTAGGATTTGGATATCTAAAACTGGTTAAAATAGTGATGAAATTTCTGACTGTAAATATAGATATTATTAAATTTAATTTTAAGTTTATTACAATTATTACAAGTTTTTCTATCTAAAATTAAGAGTTGTTAAAATACTCAAATTTTGAAATTGACATTAATGCAGGCAATGTTTCATCAAGCTTAATATATTGAAAAATTTTGAGTATAAAAAGAAAATTGATGCATTAAATAACAAATTGTAATTATTTAATAAATTTACAAATATTTTCATTCACATTGAATTGGTTGGCATTAAAATAGAAATTACATGGATAAATCTCTTCATTCCATAATGAAGTCTTGTAAATTTATGTTTTTGAGAATGCACCACCATCTCTGAATGCCAATGCAGTCAGTGCTTTAGAATGACCACTATATTCTCTTTTCACTTCCCCTTTTGAAATGCACCATAATCTTGCTAAGTTGTCTGATGAAGCTGAAAAAATGAGATATTTTATGAAATGCCCTTTAAATTTTAAGGTACTTTTTGGTTTTTCAAACGCCTTATGATTGATGGTCAAATTATTGAAATAAAGCAATCGTAAAACTTACTTTTTTACATTTGATCACTTTTGTACTAAACAAGGTTCGTATTAGTCATCTTATTATTTTGGTCCATATTATCTCACATTATTTTGTTTCAAAATGATAACTTTTGAATTATTTTCAAGTGAAGATAAAGACCTATCAATTTTAAGGAGTATTTGTAGAGATATTATAAAGAATGTTTTTCTGCAACCGTGCAATAGGAAATGCAGGGATAGGGCTTGAAATGATGAAGAGGTATGTCAAATGATCGAAGATATTTTCTGATTGCTGAGGAGAAAGCAACGAAATTGGAAAAAAGTAGCTATGACTTTTATTGTAAACTAATAACATATATAACTTTCATCAGTCTAATATCCTATGTACAGAAAATTTATTCTCAAGGTAGTCAAGAGGTAGTCACACACATGTGTATTGTTTGCCAAATCTTAAGCCATCTTAAAAAATTTACTATTTTAGCTGGTATTACTGAATTATAATGCCAGAAAATTAAAGTAACTAATCATTTTTAGTTACTAAATTAAATATTATTTTAAAATCTAATTATGTTTCATCAACTTGGTAAAACAGTAAAGTATTAACCTTATACTCCATTTGCAATGTCCTTTATAAAATAAATTTAGACAACTTAAACACCACGCTGAAAACAGTATTTGTACTGCTTCACACTTGAAATTGATTTAAGAAATATTGGTTTTTTTTCAAAACTTTATCTATTGTTCTTTATTATAAATTATATGTAATTTATGAATTTTTTTATAGTTGAACATGTTTATTAAACATTTAAAGAGGAAATTAAGATTATGATATTTCAAATGAGGAATACAAAACCAAAGAATGTTGTTGATAAATTTATAATTTTCTTGAAGCTAATTTAATATTTTGCTTTTTTTGTATTTATTTTGATTAGTTTCAGTTATTTCAACAAACAATGATGACAAGATAGCAGAAAACAAGATGGCACTAAATCAGTTTAAATGTATTTAAATCACAAATTGTCACCATGAGGAAGTTCTGCAGAGTTAAACACGTTTAAAAGTGCAGTGTAAACAGGGTATTAGCTATTTAATTTTCCTTTTGGCATTTGGGAACCACAGTACCAAAAAGTACCTATCTAAATTATGAGTTAACAAAATACAATAACTTTAAATTCAATTATAATAACTTTAAAAATTAAAAATTAGTTAAAGGAACTATATATAAAATTAAAAATCTTTCTATTAAGTTCTTACCAGTAAAAAGATATTGAGAATCTAAACTAAATGCAACATCCCAGACCCATCTCTGGTTTGTATGCCTGAGCTCGGTCATGGGAGTGATGGGAGCCTTCTTCCACTCAATGTTGTTCTTCTGAGAATCGTCAGGGAGGTTGTTGGGCAGGATGTTCAAATCTGCTGTTCTCCATATCTTTGCTGAACAATCAGCAGAAGTTGTAGCTAACAATCTGTATTTTATAAGAAATGTCTATCAATAAAATAATGTACAAATTTTATAAAAAAAAATTACAAGTTTTCAGAATTCTGAAAAAGAATGAATTGAATTTAAACTTCTTATTGTATTAGAATAAGAAGTTTAAATTCAATTCATTCTTTTTCATTGATTATTATATTAGTTTGATTATTTTTCAGTGAACAATCATTTTTTATTCCTGCAAATTAATTTAACTTGGACATACAACTTAAAGTATTCTAAATAACTACAAATCCAAGTTCAAGAGGTTATTAGAACCAATGAATGGAATAAATTTATCAAGGTAATATATTAAATAGGCCAATAATATTTGAAATTCAAGCTTGATGCAGAGAGAAAATTAAAAAAATTATTTTTTACAGCGAATTAGTGTTCATTTTAGTCAAGTTGCACTTTAGTATTATGTAGCAGATAGTTCAATAACTAAAAGTTGTAGTAAGATATTTGCTTATCTGCCAGATATTGCCTTATAGAAGAATTTTTATAAATAGAAGCCTGGGATCATCATAGCCTAATGGTAGGACAGCACTCTTCTATATATATAAGGTCTATGGTTTAATTACAGCCACTGTTGAACAACTGGAGTTATATCAGAAGGTTTCTGCCTTCTGATTATTGCCTGCCAGAGTAGGGCTTGGAAATTTCTTGGTTTAGTTTCATTATCTATTAAAAGTCCTACTAAACATTTCCTCCTATTTCAAATTAGTAAATAGGTTTTGGAGGAAATAATCACAAACAAAATTACAGATGCTAATTTTAATTTATTTTCTAAGAATTACAAAATAAAACACATTTAGAATCAAATAAGGTTTAAGATGCCAATAGATATATTTTTAAGAGACTAGTGTCTCAAAAATTCATTACTTGCATAATAAAGCTGGCTTAAGAAGCCCAAAAAAATTAACTGATCATTAATTTGAAGACTGATGTCTGCAGTGAACAAAATACTTATTCATAAGATGAATTAAGAAGCCTAATTAACTGGTCAATAATTAATTTATGAGTGTGACATCTTCAAAAGCATAATAATCTTGTAAAAATAGGTTTAGAAAGTCAAAAAAAGAAATTGCCAAAACAAAGTAAGATCCTCTCTGTGTTGCACCCTTGCCAAAACTTTTTTTTTTAAAAAAAACTTGTTTTTATGCAATTTACTACTTATGCTACATTTTCTTCACAGCCATGAAGAGTGGTGGGGTGAAGGAATTAATGCACAAATCTTGTCTCAAGGTGCTTATGATTTTCACAGTCCTCCTGATAGGCAATGTGTTGTTACTACAAAGCTGGTTACTTAAAAATATGAACAACAGAATAGAATGAATAAATGACTTTAGATAAGTTTTTATCAAGTGGACAAGAAGAGTTTAATAGATGAAAGATTAAATATATTTTCTTCCTTATTTTTTTCAAACACATGAATAGTAAGAGATCCCAGCAATTGTTGAACAATTAAAGATGGATGCTGCATTTCAGTTTTATGCATGTGCCTTCAGGTTGGGTATTTAAGTATTTTCCAGGTTTTCTCCCATGTAAAATGTGCATATGGCTCCCTGTCAATGAAAAGTTCTCTTGAATTGCAATTACATGACGAGGATTAAAATTCCTTCTGCAAGCTTAGGCTGCTGGACAGTTCACAATGCTGAATCAAAATATACAAATAATGCACAATTTCCTTTACATCAAAACACAAAGATTGTTAATGTGATTTACGAGCAAAAGCACCGTCATGTAATTTGAATTTTCCAATTTTAACCCAACTTTCTTATGACTGGAAATAAATTAGATAAGCTAATAATAGATTTTTTGAATGATAACTTTATACAATATTGCTGTATCTTTACTCACAACATTCAATTTACATTAACTTTTTATATTAATTTAATAAAAATAGATTGTTTTTTTATATATAAAAATAAAGACATGCATACTTACGTGGAATCTGGGCTAAATTTGCACTTTAATCCATAAGTTTCATGTGCAGTGAATTTCAAATGCCTGACTGGTTGTGAATGAGAACTTTCACTTCCATAGCTCAATATAAAAATATAACAATTACCCTGCAAAAATAATTTTACTTTAAAAAAAAGTCTACTAAGACATGCAACTTTAATTCTGTGAATTTTAATATTTTATGAGTGAGTAATGATTTATAAAAATAATATAAAATAGATAAATAATGAGTCCAAAATTATCTAGGTCTTAAAATTAATAATAATATTAATCCAAGTTCAGCCTTTCTTCATGAAAATGACTTTGTCTCGATAATTGGGGTCTAATTCAAATTTAGCCTATAATTCAATATGAAGTCTGAGCCACTACAAATATCTATGTTGAAAATAGAATTTGAACTCATGAATTGTTGAAATGAACACCAGAGGTTGAATCCATATGAATGGCAGAAAAGGATAGAAAGACAAAAAGCCTAAAACAGCACAGATCAGCATATAATACAGTTAAAAATTTAACTTTCAATTTAAAATTTTAAAGTAAGTTGGTAAAATATTAAATTTTCACTATAAAACATCTTACTCATGTTTCTAAATATTGGTTCATAAAACTATTTGGGTTTCTTATCAGAGTTATGTTTGATTCTCTCTCACCATTTGACTTTTTATCAATTTTGACAAAAGTTTAATTAACTTTTGTCAAAATATTAAGCAATATCAAGTAATAAAACTATCAGCTCACACACATAAAATAAAATAACATAAAATAAATTGAAATAACACTATAAACTAATAACACAAATCACTATATTAAAAAACATAGACAATGCAGAATTCTGATTAATAATAATATAAATTTTTTGAAGAAAATGTTAAAATTAAGTTAGAATCATATTTTATTAATGTAAATGCCATAATCATAATTTTAATAACATTTTATAGAGATCACAAATAATTCCAAAAATAAATGAAATAAATCTTTTGAAAGTAAAAAATAAGTAATTTTTTAATGATAATTTCAGAAAATCTCAAATGTTTATTATTAAAATGTTATTCTTTATAAAAAAAAAATTTACACACGTGGAATTTTTAAAACATGCTTAACAAAATCACAATTTAAATAATACATGAAGTATAACTAGATTCATAATGACTATAACTTGGCCTGTAAGCATATTAAATATTTTTAAAGAAAATGAAGGAAATGAAATAATTACTTTATTATCAACAGCAGCCATGTAAGTCCCTTCGGGATCAATGTCAATACTTTGTATTGACACATGAGGTTCACTCACCTGAATTAAAAATAAAATAAAATAAACTTTAAGATGCAGTTTTATGAGCAAAAAAAGATAAATTACATTTAGATGGAAATTACATTTAAACAATTTTCTCTTGATTACTTTTATTTGAAGAAAATGTTCTTTCAATAAGGAAAAACATATTATATAAAACATAGCAATAAACATTAATTAGTATAAAATAATTAATTTTTTAAAATATGATTTGCATGAAAGATGAAAAGATTCTAATTAAAGTAATATATACATTAAAATGACTTTTTATTATGGTAAAAATAATTTTAAAGTATTTATTACACTTTCAGTCTGATTTGTAAATATGTTTTATCAACATTTCATGAAGAAGTTTATTAATAAATACTTTTAATCTAAAATAATTTCACACAAATACAAAACTCGAGAAACTAAAAAAAAGTACTTTAATTTTGAAAAGTATATCAATAAAATTAAATTAGAATTTCACAACAAAAAATTAAAATGTTAAAAGCAATTACAAAAAATATTGTGCTAAAATTTATTTTTTATTACACTAAAATAGAAAACAAAAATTAATAAAATGACTGTAAAATATCTTTTATCCAAATTATGTTACATAGAAATATCCATTTCTTAAAGAAGGAAAGCTCTATCTTAGAAAAGATAAAATTTGATTAATTTTGATAAAAAAAATATCTACATGATAGCATATTTGAAAACTTAATAAAAATATAATGCTATAAAACATTATACATGCTGGTTTTTTGTTGGCATACTCATAAAAAAATACATTTTAGATTTCAACTGTGCCTAGCAAAAAAAAAAAAAAAATCTTTAAAAAAAAAAAAAAAAAAAAAAAGATTTATAGTTTAAATAATTATAAAGATTTATAGTTTATTTATTATTATTATTATTTGTATTGCTATTGTTAATACAATAGCTTACAAATCATTCAATGGTGATGTTAGGACTCTTATTTGACTTAACTTGTGTAAAATAAGACAAAACATATTTTTCTATATCTCTGCAAGGGCAGCCACTAAGCTAAAGATTTCCTTTAAAAGTGGAAAAATTATGCTGAAGAAAACATACATATATGAAACAAAAAAGATTTTACAGGAAAAATCTCATCAAAGTTCACTTTTTATAAAATTGCACTGATAAAAAAGGGAGGCATATACTGGTAAAATATTGAATGAATAAAATACATAAATGATATACTAATGTTTTCACATTAATTGATATTTTTTATAAAAAAAAATCAGTTCTCTTTCTAAAATTAGATTACAAAACCTTAAAGTCCTGAATTACTAACTTTAAAAAATGGCTTCTTGACAGCTTGCTCAGTGTGATCGGCAACTCTTAAATCCCATAAATAGATAGCGCCACTTTGATCACCAATGTAGATTTCAGCTTGATTTGGGTGTAGACATGTACAATTTACAGGTGCAGAAGTATTAAATAAACGCTGACACTGTAAAAATCTTCCCCTTTACGGAAATGATTAAAAATAAGATCATTAAAATGTAGGCAACAGGCATTAAAGTCACATTAACTGTACATAATACATGTAATATAATACTGTTAATACATAAATGATAAGAATCATAGGAAAATGTTATTCATAAAACTTTGACAAAACCATTAAATTATTAGTTTTAAAGACATGATATATAATTTTGAATACCTAGCAATAGCCACAAAATCAAAACTAAAAATCTAATCATAAATGAAATTATAGTTTATAATAAATGATTAATTTTCAATGTCATTTATATAACCAAAATAAATTTTTATAAAACTTTGTAACTCATTTCTTTCATTAAATTTATTTTTATAAATTTTTGGTATAATTATGATTGCAAAGAATTATAATTTTTAAGTAAATTGAAACAGTAGTTAAAAAAATACCTAAGAAAAGTCATTGTAAGCATCATTAAACTAAATTTCTTATTGAAATAAAGTTAGAGAAAATCGGCCATTTTAAAATAAAAATTATTGGTTTTTCTATAAAATTATAAAATTAAGTAGAAAATAATTTTTAAAAAAAATTAACAAAAGCACTTGAAATTTCTTAAAAAGTTTTGAGGTTTTTATAAAATGAGAAAAGATAAATCAATTTCTCGAAATCATTTGAATCATGCGTCATTAAGATTAATTCCACTTCAAATAATGAATTCATTATTGAATGTATGGATTACACTGTATGGATAATGAAAAACACTGTTTTTTTTCAAAATAATAATTGATTGATAAATAATTTATCTATAATTAATTATAATATGAATTCCTAGGAGAGTAATGGCTATATTCATAAGTCAAGCGTTTGATAGCTATACATTTTTTTCACTTTTGGATGAAAGTATTGGTGAACAAATAATTTTTTGTATGAACTAGGGAATCGGTAGCTTTTTGAAATAGTACATTTATGAGGAAAATTATCAACTGTTAAATCAAAAGTGACACAATTCATATGTCAAATATTACAAAGGAATGCATTTTTTAAAAATTACCTTTTGACTACTGGGCTAGTCATTTTTTAAAATAATGCTTGAAAACAACCTGCATTTTGTATAAAATCAAAAGAAGCACAAAATTCATTTCCATAGGTTTGGTTTTGCCCAGCAGTAATTTTTTACACATGAGGGCTAATTAGACCAGGATCTACTGCTTAAAGTGGATTTGAATCACTTCAAATATCCATACCAAGATGGAATTCGAATCCATGATTAGTTGAACCAAAGGTAAGAGCACCAATCATTCGTCTGCCAGCTTGGTTCATTTCCACAGGAGTGTAGTGCCAAAGGTAATTTAGAATTTTTTTAAAAATAGTATTGATTGCTGAATAGATGCATTGATGAATGGTTAACAAAATGCATGGTTAAATGGTTCACATGGTTAAAAATAGACATATAAATATTTTGGGCAAAATTATTTGGTACTATTATTAAAATAAACACAGAAATACAATAAGAGAATGATTGGTTAAGTAGCTTCTTGCTCTATGGAGAATTTTTTTTCACAAGATAATCTGAACAAAACATACAAACTGATGTGACTCCCAAATGACTGCAACAATTCATGTAAGTTGTTGTTGCATCAGCATGCTTCCCTGTACATAGCCTTGAGTTGTGCTCTACCAGTTAGATAGAAACAGCCTGGTGGGATTTTTGTGATTTTGAAGTAAGCAGAAGATCCCTAATACTTGCCCTACCACCCACAGAGATATTATTACACTTTGAGAACATTGTGACCACGCCATGTTTTAATGTGCCCCAGCTGCCACAGGTGAACACAATGGATCTTGCGTTAAGCCGAGAATCAAACTAACTACCTTCTCATAATGAGAATGACGCCCTGCTCAACCAGGTCACAGTGGATTTTTCATGCCTCAGGTGGAAGTTGAACTCACAAACTATTAAGCAAAAGATAAATTGTTAATAGTTTACTTAGCAGCTCAGCTTTACCAACATGCAGTTTATACATTAAGTGATAAAACTATAAAATATTTCCAACTAAAATATTTAGCTAAACTTTTATGGAAAATTTTTTAATCAACTTAGAGCCATTTCTTTTTTGCTAAATTTCTTAAATAATACTATCACTCTTAAACAATTTGATGTTTTTTTAGAAATTGTATTGTAATACATTTCATAACAATCATCATCTAATCATTACAGAATTAAATACTATAAGGAATTATTTCCAAGTAGTTTGAAATATGCAGGTTCATTTATTTAATACTAAAAATCTATCATAAACACAAAATTTGATATTAGAAAATAAGGTATTTATTACCAGCAAAAGATGTCTTCTCAACAACTGATGAAAATTAAAGACAACATAATTGATGAAACTGATTTTGTATATAAAAGTTTTTTCAATAAACTTGTTCACAAATAAGTTAAGATTAATGATGATGTAGTATTACCTACATCATCATTAATCTTAACTAGTGATGACAATAATCTTAATTAAAGTAATAAATGAAAATTAAGGAAGTATGCAATTTATATCAAAAATCATCTCAGGAAGATAAGAAAAAAATTATTCTAAACAGAAAACTTAGATTGATTTATAAAGATAAATTTATATTTTTATTTTGATGAATGATATATTTATATTTGAGAGAAATTAAATGCTGAAAAACGAAAATCCTATGCGAAAATCAGATATAATAATTTTGAAATTGTATATAAAATGAATGTGGAAAATATAAAATGTGTATAAAAGAATACAAATAACTTAACATTTGAACAGAAATATTAATCAAAATTAAATAATGAAAATCAATAGTAAATAGTAAGAGGAAATAAATACAAAAGTTAATAAATGTGGAGGAAACCGCTAATATTATTTTATACACAAAAATAATAAAATAAATATAATTTTATAAAACTGCATGAAATAGAGTTTGAAAGAACCTGATTTTTGTAAAAATATTTAGCAATAACATTTGCTTTGTATGAAAACCAATTTCAATTGCTGTTTTAGAGCAAAAGCATCAGAATTCAAGATTTATAATAATAGTATTAGAATTTTATAATACGTAATAATAAAAGTTGTCATAGTAACTTAACTTGAAGTGGTTTAATATTTTTGTTACCAACTATGGTCACATCCAATTATTAATTTGAAGTTTAAAATGTACAGAAACCACTATAAACATTAACACCCATGGAGAAAATCAAACTCGTGAACTTTTGAGCTAGATGTTTAAGTCATAATTATTTATTTGCCAACTCAGAATAGATTGAGGAGGAGCAAAGTTCACTAATGGTATTAAAATATTTGAGAAATAAGTTTAACTATTTGATATCAACCATCAAATCTACAGTGTTAATACTTTATAAACTTAAGGAAATTTGATATTTAAAGAAATAATGTATATATTCTAATGTTATTATTTCTCCATTATGTGATTAAATTTTTATTTTTAATTATTAAAAGATTATTTACTTTATGAATATTTACTTACTTTAGATTATGAATATTTACTTACTTTACTTACTTTAGATTATTTACTTTATGAAGGGAATGTATAAAAATATAACTTACTTTACTTCCCATATTCTAGCGGAATTATCTTCAGACCCTGAGTACATCCATCGACTTTCCTCAGGAAATCCGACAGATGTGAAATTCTTTGATATACCTTCATAGTTTACCACAGAGTTAGGATTATTGGAATAGATATCGAAAATTCGAATTTGTTGGAACCCTAATGATAAATTATAAGATAAGTTAAATGCAAGACAAAATAAGCAATATATCATTAAAATCAGAGCTTTTATGAAAAAATGTAATATAGTTTCACTGAAAAGCATTTAGATACAAAAGCATGAAATTAAGAATTACAGGATTATTACAAATTCCTAAGAATAAAATTCCAGGATCTTTAAGGAGTTTTCCAGGAGTCAAATCAAAAATTTCCAGGAAGTATCAACATATGTGTTAAATAATTTTATTTTATTTTAAAAATTGTTTTTAATGTAATATGAATATAATTATGTACATGCAATATTTCAATTATATTTGTAAATAATAGAAATAAATTATTACATAAATTAATAAGAATATATTTTTTATTTAAGTTAAAAAATTATATTCATTTATTACTTCAAAAGCCATCAATGAATTTACAGTTATAAGAAAAAAAAATTCATTTAAATAATCAATATTCTTTATATTATTGGATTACACAGTGTATAAAATAATGGGTAGTTTTAGAATTTTTAAACAGCTTCAATAAATTCCTGTGTTGCTGTCTTCATATCCATAAAGGTGCAAAGTGCAAATGAATTTTATATTCCTCCAAAAGTCCTGGTGACGAGGTCTGACAGTTCTGGGGCCCAAAGGCCATGTAGGATATCAATTGGTGGTGCTCCAAGAAGAAAGAGGTAGCAAATTGTTTACTTGACAGTTAGAAACATATTCAGGCGTCACTTGGGATTAAGGACAGTGCTTGCAGTTGGGATAGGATTCAATACCAGTTGGTGATATTTTTAAGCCCTTAAAATATCCAGTAGAGGAGAATCTAGATCAGGGATAATAGATTCCTGTCTATTAGTTTATTGAACTGTCTACAACTTCTTTTCAAATATAAATATACTTACTGATGATAAATACAACTATTAGATAAAGTTTCCTGGATGACTTTTTTCGCAATTATTATTTAATAAAAGCAATTTTTTATTTCTTCTGTTTACTTTCAAACTCTTTAAAAATCATATTAATATATCAATGCACTTTTTAAAAACCTATTTCATATCCATATTCTAGGCTCTTTCCAATTTCTTTAATCATTCAATAGATTTTCACATTTCTTGATAATTTATATGTACAAATGTAGGCAAATATATATATTTGTATTCCTTTTTCTGAGTTCACTGATCATTGAAAAGACATTTTTTACTAGATATATTACATAATTTATTTCATTAATAAACAAATTCATTCCAATTCACTGAAATTGTATGCAATTTTCTCCAAAGAAGATATAGAAAGTATATTTTAACAGAAAATGTTTTATATTTAAATATTAATATTCAGTAAATTTTATACAATATAAAGAAAATAGAAACAAATAGAAAAATAATTAATTAAAACCTGATTCCCATCTGATTTGACAACATGATGATCTTGTCAGTGATTACTTCACTACACACATTAATATTTAAAAACTACATCAGGTCCTGATTAAACTGGATTACCATGAAACTATTATGGTTGAATTGGATCTTTATTTTAATTAACAACTATGATTAAAACCATTTACTGTCGATTGTGCAGCGATCTAGTGGTAACATTAAACGCTAATATTAAATTAAGTTTTTGGAGAATTTTATTAAAAATTTTAAAATATTAAAACAAAAAACTAAAAAACAATTTTAATATTTTCTAACATGATTTTCAAGGTCAAGTCAAAATTCAGGGAGTTTCAAGGGCTCTTTATTTTTTTCAAATTCCAGGAGTTGTATGAATCTTAGAATTGGCAGCCTATCAGTCTTTTCTAAGAATACATGCTTGAAACAATGAGCAATTTTTAAAAATGTTTTGTACATCAAAAAAGGAAATGACACAATTAAAAAAAAGTTTAAAAATGTATATTCCAATAAAATAAAAATTTCAATATAAATCTGAAAAAACTTTAAATTGAATATTAAAAAAAATCTGATTGAAATGCAAAATTTTTATTGAAATTTTCATTTTAATTCAATATTTATATTACTCATTGGATAAATGCCGATTATAGGCTTTGGTTTTATTTTGCATAATTTATTAACAAAAAATAATAAACAAAAAGTTTCATATTCAAAATAAGAGCAAATATATGAGTATAGTACGTGAGATATATTTATCAAATATTTTGATGCATAAAACATAGTAAGGACATAGGCAAACACACTCATATAAATATACATCTAATTATATAAATTTAGAAATTTTAATTTAAAAGTTTACAAAATCAAATCTTGAAAACTTACATTTTTTTAAGATTGAGGTTCAAGAAAAATTCTAAAAAATACACAAAAGTGCTTGCAGACTTTAAAAAGCATATCATACCTGCAGCTGCTAAAAGGTTGATTTTTGGTGCAATAGCCATACTATTAACCTGCTAAAATATATTAAGGGAATAATTCCATGGAAAATATTTTGATAACATTAACGTAAAATACATGCTTTCTAACAATGCAAATTTGGTACGAGACACAATGTGAAAAAAATTTATGACGACATAATTAATTGAAATGATGTGATGTGTTATTACTTGAAATTGATGAAGACATTTTGTCTTTCAATTTAAAAAGTAAATATAATGCATATAATTCAAAGTCAGTTTGCTTGTTTAACATATTTGATACTGTGGGTGAACTGTTAATGATAATACAAACTGTGGGTGATCGGTTAATGAACAGTTCAAACTGTGAGCAAATCGGACAACACTTTCACGGAAAATTCTTGTGTTTGGACAATGAACCCATATTTAGAAAAAGATTATTATACCCTATATATTATATACTATATATTATACCCATATTTCTCAGGTCTCAAAGCATAATAAGCAGAATTGCCAAACCCAAAAGACAAAAAATCATTTTTCATCTTTCTTTAATTATGTTCCTTGTCTATTAAATTCCAAAGTTCTATGTTAGAAAAAAAAATTTTTTTATCAATAGGATATTTATAGCCAAAATAGACCATCATTTGGTTTTGATTTAATTCAAATCTGAAACTGATTTCATTTTGAGTGCCTGCTTCCCTTGTAAATTAACTTTCTCATACATAATCTTGAATAATGTATTCCAGACAGCAACAACAAATATGTTATAAATCACTTTACAACAATAATGCTATTATTTCTGGAAAATCCTAAAAAAGGAGATGAAAGCAATCGACATTGGACATGTTCTTTAATGCCTTATGAACAATAAAAGAGAAGGGCTGATTAACAGGCAAGATTATATACATGTATTATTTTTTATAAATTAAGTAAGAAATTATATATATCCTTTTTTCAGTTTTATTAGGTTCTCCAAAATGAATTCATCAATTTCAAAAAAATGAGCTGTGGTAAATCAATGATGAGATAATGAACAATCTTGTTGTCTTGCACAAGCTACAGGCTGGCATCATGGATGCGCTGCTCCACTTTTCCAACTGAACCATATTTTGGTGTGGAGTCTGATTTCCTCAGTACACTCATGCCACAGGAACCCGTTTATAGGGTAGACAACAATTCACAACCCATTCATATAAAGAAAGGACAAAGATATGATAGACATTACATCTTGTAACAGATTATATTTGTTAACTTATAACCCACTGTAATATGAAATTTTAACATATATCATAAATTTTATGATATATATTTTAATAAAGAGATCATATTTCAGATAAAAACAACTATACAGATAAATCTTTAAAAAATATTAGCAGAGAAACTGATTATATAGAACCATAATTAATATTCATGTTTATATATGTGAATAAATATTTTATGAACTTAAGTGTTTTCATTAAAAATATTGACTTATATAAAAAAGGTAAACATTTATTTTAAAAAAGGTGAATGCTAACTGGAATCTTTTTGCAAATGAGTGAGAAATTTTGATTCAATAAAAAATGTTAAGTTAATTGAACATCTAAAATATTAAACTAAGATATAAAAAAATGAGCATCTTTTCATTTTTTAAAAGTTATTTGATACTTTTACTAATGCCTTGTCCAAAGAGACACCATAAATAATTTTATAAGTAATTATTTTTTTTACAAAAACTAGGGAACTATCAATAGAAAAAATAAATTTCAGAAAACTGGGCATAATCAAATAATATTTACCTGGTGTTTTAAAAAAATAATAGAGTAAGATAAAATGTATTTCTATCAATACAAGGATAAATGTCATAAAAAAAAATTTATTTTACCTCAATAGACTATTTAAGAATCAGTAAATACCTTAGAATATAAAAACTAATTACTATAATTTTATCAACTAAACAAAAGATAATAGAAACAAGAAGAGGGTATTAATTTATAATGAGATAATTATCTTCATGTAAGGGTTGTGTATAAAAAATGAGAAAAATACAACTTTCATATATATATATATATATATATATATATATATATATAAGTATTTTCATATTAATAAACCTCTGAGGGTTTTTTTAATTGTTATTAAAATCTAAAAGATACAGATAATGGAAACTGAAATGTGGATTGCCGCACTCCAGTATGTGCCTGCCAGAAATGAATGCTGTGGTCATATCCACCAGTGGCCAGTATCACACCATTCTGCATTTCATCTGCTGATGCTATATTGGAAGTCATCCTGTTAATAAGAAATTTCATGAATCTAAGTATCATTTTTAGTTAAAATGATTTTAATTGAGAAAATATAATTTTCAGATTATTTAATCAGATTTGCAGACAAAGAATGAAATACTTTGTTTCTATAAAATACCATTCAAGAATGTATGATGTCTGATGAAATTAGAACAGAATTGATTAGACTTTTGTCTGAAACAGAAAAACCAAAGGGCTAAATGAAATTTTGATGAGAAATCTAGAAGAAATTTCCAATAAAAAGAAAAAGTATGAAATTTTAATATTATTCATAACTGGTTATCATGATGCACATGGGGTTCACTGCTGAACACAAAAATTATGAATATTTCTGTCTGAAGTAGAAAGAAAATTTCAGTTTATATTCTTAATAAAAATCTTCAAAATAATATGTATTAGGTTAAATTACTTTTAAAATAGTATAAGGGACATACAATTAAATAGCATAATCTAAACATGCTATGTTTTTTTTTAACAATATACATACCTATACGATGAAAATACTACCTTCATATAATTTTATTGAAAATTTAAGGCATTGGAACTTTAGTATAATATTTAGGTACTTTTCCATTACATTTCCTAACCATAGTGTGAAAGAAAAAATTGTAGAATACTGTCGTAAGTATTCCATTTGCATTTTTTAAAAAAAGAGTTACATTGTTAGAAACTACTAAAAATAATAATATTTCATAAACTAAATAATTATCACTTATTAACAAAACTTATTTAAATACAAATGTTTATTTCTGAAAGAATCAGCTTAGCAATTGCATCAGTGATTGATTGTGTAAGTATAATGCCACAGTGCCTTTTTTACAATAAAACAAATTAAATTTTGCTGTATTTGGCTATTTTTTGCCCTTGGGGATTTGTGACCATAATGGTCCTTTTAACAAGAAAAATTATCTCCAAGCAATTTTTTGCACCTACTAGCTTTAGCTTTGTTCATCATCTAGGTAGTTTATCATTGTTTATTACTTTTTGGCCAATTTTTGTACAAAAAGAAAAAAAATTTTAGTTAGTAAAATTATCACATATAGGTTAGAGCATCTTTGCTTCTTTGTAAGAAACACACAATTTCTTTAGGAACATAAGAGTATAATGGAAAAGTACCAATATTTATTTCATTCCACCAAAAACATTTTAGAGTAATAGAAGAACTTCTGAGAGAGAAAAGATACACAATAGGGGACAAATGAAAATTTTCTTTTTACTAAATCATTTAGATGATACAAATTTTCATGGTTAATGATGTATTTAAGTGTACTAATTTTTTTTAAATTAATGTATTTTATACAGCAATCTTTAAAATAATTTAACAAAAATAAGACCACATAGGAAGTAGTAAATTTAAAATAATTTTTTCTGCAAGTTCTTTTAAACACAATGTGCACTTAAAAATCAATCAATAATCAATTAAAATTTTCATATTTAATAAAAATGAAGACATTTTATTGACAAAGTTTTATTCATAGAAAGGGAATGCATGTAACACTATCTTTTTCTTCAATATATTACAACAGTAATGGTTGGAGTTAAAAATGGAAGAAAATTTTTTATCAGTTATATCTTGCTTTCTCACACATCAATCAACAACATAATAATACTTTCTTGAAATTCAACTTCAAAGGTATTATAATTTCATTCACAAATGCAGTTTTATTTATGAAATCAGGATAAGAATTTTCCTAACATCAACAATAATTCACTATAACTGTCAGAGTGTTTATTGTTAAATTTCTTAAATTGCTTATGCTAGACGATAGTTAGAAACCAACAGATAGAACAGTATTAAAATTTTATACATTAAACAACAATTTATTTAAAAAAATAAAACATACAACACATAAAACAAACATACATAAAACATTACATTTTAATCTCATAGAAAATTGAGATAAATATAAATTCTGTATTTAATTAATACAGTCTTTCAAGAAATAAAAAAATCAAAGAGATATAAGGTATTTCATACTTAGAAATAAAAACTTAATTTGTAACTAGGGAAAGAAAAGTATTAAAATAGATAATCTAATAATATTAAAAACAAATATTAATCAAATAACTCACATATATTTAGATGAAAATTATATCATCTAAATATAGTTTATTAATGTGCTGTTTATAAACATTAAATATTTATCACTTTAACAATTCGTTATTAAATCCAAAACATTTTTTCCCACTTCGTTCTTATAGTGTCATAGTAAAACCTCCCCATTTTAAAATATATTAAAGCACATAATGAAACATAATTAATCAATAAATGTGCTATCTTTAAGAATCTTATTAGTAGTATTTCATAACAATAATAAAATTAGAGAAATAAATTTATATCAATTTCATACGATTGTATAAATAAAATGATAACTCAAATTCCGTGCTTGTTTGTTTACTTTTCTTGATATTGTTGATTCTGCGGTTATAAAAACTTAACTGTGTTGATAAATGTATAGGAGGCTCATTATATGAGCTATGCAATAAGATTTTCACAAATAGATAAATTTTATTTTTTTAAGAAGTTTTTTAAACGAAGTTAAAAATAATGACTTCTATTTCATGATGGATTATGTAGTTTGGATGAAATAATTGTAACCATAGAGACAAAGCAAGACCTATTTGTAAATATCATGTTCACTGTTATGTTATCAAAACAAAAACTTTCGTCATGGATGAAAATTGTAATTAATTTGTATGTGCTTAGTAGTTTTAGTAAGCAAAAAATAGGCAATCGTAAACTTATTTTACTAATCTAACAAACGCATTAAATTTGCTTTATTAATCGCAAATCTCGTCTACAGTTAACAAAAAGTTTATATTTTGGGTATACTCATTTTATTAAGAGTAATAAGTTTAAAAAACTTAAATTAAGATAATTTGTAATGATTTAATAATTTTTATGAAATTATTTAAGAAATCTGCAGGGTATTGACCTAATTTTTTTCAAATCAAACATAGTTAATTATAAATTACATTAAGTTTTCTGTTGCATAATGGCTCAAATGTTTAGCGGCGCATTACAATTAACTGATTTAAATGATTTTATTACACCATCTCAGGTAAACATATTTTTTTTTTTGTAAATATTCAGTACTGGTGTCTCTAAATGTAATTCTTAATTAATCGTCATATTTTTTAGGAATGTGTGAAACCTGTTCAAGTTACAAAAAAAAGTGGAAAAACTGGCTCAGTTATTATTTCTGATGATGGAGATTATTTTGAAACACGAGAAGTAAATTTAGCCTTAAATGTCTATTGTTTACTGATTATATATTTTTAATATGTTTTTTCTTAAGGACGTCATTAATGTTCAATTCATAAATATAAATTCAGCACAGATACCAGATTAACTTTTTTATGCACTTTTGAATTTGATGAATTTTTCAGTAGATTTTACCTATTTTCTGGAAATTTGGATTTCTTATTACTCCAGAACGATGAAGTATGCTAAGGGTATTCTGTAATATTCTATTTTGCAACTCTAGTGTATGTCCTTACTGGTCACTTAAAACACTGTTGTTTAAACTGTTATGATTTTATTAGAGAAAAAAGTATAAGCAATGAGTATTGGGCTAAAATTGGTCAACTAATACTTTCAAATTAAAAACTTTTGTGTTTGATTCCAGTCACAATTGAGTAACCACTATTTTATGTTGCACTTCTGCATACATATCAGGGAGGTTCTTGGGGTTTCTCGTAACATGTGAATGTAACTTAATATTTATGAAAATCATGTAGAGCAATTTATATGATGGATATTAAATTGCCGTACAACAAACATCCTTAGAGTGTTAGGCTATCCATTATGCAATTTCAAATAAACTATGAGTGCTAAAAATAGTAAAAAGCAGAATATAGAAAAATTTTATACATAATTATATCATACTAAGTGACTCAGAAAATTGAATTTCAGAAGCACTCTAAACTGGAGTATGGTCAAAAGTAAAATAATAAATATAGTAAAATGATCATCAAAAAGTAAGAAAAATCAATTGAATAAAAATTATAATATAGAATCAAGAAGTTTATCAAATTAGCAATAAAAAGTGTAAATAGTGTAATATACATTTAATGTCATATTTTTTTGTTGTAATCTTACTTGGTATAAGTCAAATATGTATTTTAATAGAATCTAATAAATTATTTAATCAGTATATTTATTTAATCTGAATGATTTTTTTTTTGCATCTTGTGACATAGTGATTTTATAAAAAAACATTTTTTTACTCAATTGTAAAGTTACTTTTTTATTTAATATGTTATCATCTATAAATGCAATAATCATTCTTAGGAGCAGTATTCATGTTGAGCAGTTTCTCTTAATAATGGCTCAAATTAGTCTGATGCCTAAAGGGAAAAGTAACTGGAAATAGTTAATTTAAAAGATGGGTGGCTTGAAAAAATTTGCTTATTTTTTGCAACTAGTTGTCAGTTGCATTGCTCTAAGCTTACAATAAATGAAGTTCCTAAACCAGATAAAGTGAGCCATCCTAGCATCCATAGGCTTAAATTCTCTTGTTAAATTTGCTCATTAGTTAAATAGCAAAATTGCATGTAATATTCTATTATTTTTAAGCTTATACTTAAAAAGTTATCATAAACTCCACATTCAACTAGAGTCCCATTTCATTTGTGGTGGATTGAAATCTGCTTTAAACTACTGTAATTTTTGAAAGTCTAAACTTTAATCTTTAAATATTATTCCTAAGGTTATTAAAATAACATCACAATTCTAATGACTTTGAATAATATATTATAAAAAATTATCCAATTTTATTGTTAGTAGGAAAACTTTTTCATTTGTATGTCAAAGTGCCAAATGCATTAATCGGACTGCTTCATATTATGCCTTATAAAATGTACTGAGTTTCATTATGTGTTAATTGTTATGATTGTTTTTTAAACGAGGGTTACTTTGAAATTTCCGAGATATGCGCAGATGAGAATTTGCAAAATAAAAATATCGGTTTAATTTTAAAATACAAAGTATTTTAACACAGAAGATGAATTTTTACTGACTTACATCAACTTGTTTAGTGTAGAATAAATTTTACATGGAAGAGAAAATGGAGTTGAAGCAAGAACATTTTCGCGCTATGATTTTCTATGATTTTAAAGCAGGATTAAATCAAGATGAATGCATTCAATGGTTGCAATTAGCATTTGGTGATGAATCTCCAGCTCGTGCTACTGTAATCAGATGGTTTAGAGAATTTAGAAGAGATCGCAATTTTCTTCAGGATGAAGAACACACACAGGAAGGCCGCCAATGGCAATAATCCCGGATAATGTGTCTGCCATACGAAAAATATTAATGGATGATAATCGCTGTACCTATCAAATGATACAGAAGGAACCTAGCATTGGACCTGCAGCCAAACACAAAATCATTTATGAAGAATTACATATGAAAAAAGTTTGGTGTTGGGTTCCCCCATAATCTAACTGAGCATCAAAAAGAGGAGCGTGTCAGAATCAGTAAAGAAACTCTTCAATTGCTAAATGATGGTGGCCACCGCATCATTTCTAAAATTGTAGCAGGTGATGAAATATACATACCGTTTTTTGACGTTCCAACATGTCAAGAAAGCAAAGTATGGGTCTCTGAAGATGATCCATCACCAAAAATAGTGAAAAAACAACGCGCACTGAAAAAATTGATGTATGTCGTTTTCTTCAGAAGTACGGAATAGGTCAAAACCATCAAGTTGGAAGGACAGAAGACAGTAACAGCAAACTGATATACTGCTAAATGTCTTCCAGAAATTCTACAAGAACTGAATGTTAGGGGACTAATGCCTCACAATGACAATGCATCTTTACTTACAGCCGGATTAACAGTTGAGTTTCTTAAACAAAAACAAATTAAAGTGATCTAACATTCGCCGTATTCACATGATATAGCTATGTGCGACTTTTGGTTATTCTTTAATCTAAAAAAGAACTTACGTGGACGTCATTTTTATTCAGAAGAAGAGATTGATGTGGCTATAAATGCATTTTTTCCATCTATTCCAAGAAATGAATGGCTTGAGGCATTTAATCTGTGGAAAATTCATGTACAAAAGTTCATTGATGCTGGGAGGAGACTACTGTGAACACCTAAAATTTTGTAAGTATAACTTTAAAAACCTAGTTGTATCTAAAAAATTTCAAAGTGACCCTCGTATTATGGTATCAAATATAATGATTCATTATTTTTATTGAAGAGGGATAAATTCTGCTTGTGAAATTCATTATTTTTATCTTTTGAATATAGTAAAGAAATATTTTTCATTTTACATTAATTCTGTTTTGAATTTTTTGTTTTGTATAAGAGTAACTAAGATTTTTAAATTATACTATTTATTAGCATCTAATTTTTATTACTATATTCTCTCTATTTTTGTTTATAAACTACATGAAAATGTATATAGAATGATCATTCTGAAATGCAATCATTTGTTGTCATTCTTTATGTATATATATATATATTTTTATTATATAATTATATTTTATTATATATATATATATATATATATATATATATATATATATATATATATATTGCATGTTCTTAATTTAGGATGGTGTTAAAGAAAAGTTAGAAAAAGCAAAAATTACTTTGAATGATTGTTTAGCATGCAGTGGTTGTATTACTTCAGCAGAAAGCATTTTAATTACTGAACAAAGTCAAGAAGAGTTTTATCGCATATTGGAGAAAAATAAAACTTTTGAAATGGTTTGATTTTAACTATTAGTATTCTTGTTAAACTGTGGGATTGAAAAATACACAACTTATATTTAATTTTATTCATAGGCAAATGAGTTTGATAAAGTTAAAACAATTGTTGTATCAATATCTCCTCAGTCGAGAATATCTTTAGCTGCTAAGTATAAACTCAGTGTTGAGGATACTGCAAGAAAGTTGACATCATTTTTTCATAATCTTGGTAAGTGGAATTATTTTTTATAATACTCTACAGTTTAAATTATATATATATATTCTCACACATTTGTGAGTGTGGAATTTTTTAAAAGGGTAAGATCATCATATAAAATTGTTAAAATATAAACTCTTATTCTTAGCAAATTTGCACCAAATAAATAGTTTTTGAATTATTTAATTTAAAAAACAACACGTTCAGCGATTAAAAAAAACAAACTCTATCTTAAATTTAAATCTTATAAAGTAAATCGGTAAAGCATAAATAATATGAATGATTAAAACTGTTAGGAAATCTTGAAAAACCAATTATATTTTCTATATGTATATATAAGAAAAATCAACAATACAATCAAAAAAGCATTACTTACATTTTTTGTAAATCAATATTTGTAGGAAAAAATGCAATTTGTCATAAGAACTTAGAAGTTTCAAAATTTCTGGTAATATTGAAGTTTTAATCATTTTTCAAGTTGATCTATTAAAAATATCCAGGACTATTAGTATTTTTGTTATAGTGTTTGAAAATTTATTTCTTATTGCCTTAATTTAATTAAAATTGATTTCTTCTGCTTCAATTATACCTGAATGTAAATTCCGTCATTAATATAAATTTTTTTCTCAAGAAGCTATAATCTTTAGCTCTTAAATCTTAATTTATTCTTTCTACAGTGTATGATCCACTAATTTAACACTTTTTGTTCAGATTGTTAATACTGCATAAGTTTGATTGTGTACATTAATTGTATTTGTACTTCTTTCATTAATTAAAAGTGATATTTATTCAATTGTACTAAGGCCAATAAAAATAAAAGTCGTTTTTAACAATGAAAATTTAATCATTATTATGAATAAAAAAAATTAATTTATATCATTTTCCCTTAAAATTATATTTACTGAATTACAATTTTTCTCACTTGCATCTTTGTATCTGAATTTTATTTTAAATTTAGTTTTAAGATTTCAAGCATTTATTTCTATCTGTCCTTAAAAAATAAATAAAAAACATAATTTTAAGATGTTTAATTAATTTTTATCTGTAATTAGTTTACTCATGTAAAATGTTTTCCATTTTTGTTATTGGTATTTTTTCAATCAACAGGTGTAAAATATGTATTTGACACAACTCTGTCAAGAGAATTTTCTCTGTTAGAAAGTCAAAAAGAATTTTTAACTAGATATGAAACAAAAGATTCTGGTGGAGTACTACCTATGTTATCTTCTGCTTGTCCTGGTAAGATGTTCATTATATGAGTTATAAACAGGTTATTAATATTGGTCTTTTAAAGGAGAATCTTTAGCTATAGAGAGTGTTTTATTAAAACAAATATATATTTTAAAATTTATTTTAGCAAAAAAAAAAAAAAAAAAAAAATTTTTTTTAGTAGGTTTTTTTATTTATTTTAATTTTTTATATTTTTTATGGAATATCAAATTAAGCTTTAATTTCTTTGTTTTATGAGTCTAAAGAAAATAAATTAAAAATAAGAAATTATTCATATGGAAATAAAGTTGCAAAATTTTTTTTCCAAAATGGAATATCTCTCAGAAATATTGCAAAAAAGTTATTTTAAAAATCTAAAATAAAGTAAGTTGTGCAAATGAAATGAAAAGAGAAATTGCAAAAACAAACCTCATTTTCAGAATAAAAATTCTGAAAATCAAATAAAATATTAATGTAAGGAATGCAGTTAAAACTAAATAAATCTGTCAAAAATATTTAAATTATCTGTTTATTTTATGAACATAATTATTCTCAAATAAATTTAAAGCAAAAATTTTAGATTAATTTGAACAAACCATTTATTTTTTAAAATCATATTGAGAACTTTATGAAAGACATTAGTCGTGCTAATAATCCGTAATTATTTTAAGTAAAGAAATTTCTCCATTAATTTTTGCATTTGAAATAGAAAATTCATCCAAGAGGAACTAAGGCAAAACATTCAGAAAACATCTAACTAAATGTTATGTAAAAAAAAAAAAAAAAAAAAAAAAAAAAAAAAAAAAAAAATTTGCTAATTGGATAAGTCTCTAAGGGCATATTATCATGAGAAACATGAATATGAAAACTTTCATTTTATATGACTTTAGACTTTAACAGATAGTGGGCTATGTTCATTGTTGCATTGGAGGAAACTATAAAACTCCTAAACATCTACCTCGACAAATGTAATTGTAGAAAATAAGAACACAGTACTTATCACCCATTATTCAACAGTGGTTTGATTTGGACCCAGAGCATTTTACTCTTAAGAGCATTGGCCTATCACTTTGATGATAATGACCCTACATGAAAGAAATATGATACTGTTTGTTAGATTATCTAACAGCCAAAGTGTACCATCAACAATCAAAGATATTTGATCAACTGATATATTTTGCTTGGTGGGAGTACTTTTCATGAATAATGATCCATATTTATGTATCACATCAAAGAAAACCCGAAAGCCTTTCAAACACCTACTTCAAAAGATACATGGGGAAAAAAGTTACATCCATCTTATGTTTTTTAACAATTGATTAGAACTGAACCTCTAAGACTTTCCATTTCAAAGAATATAATTTTATTACTTGGACAAAGCAAGCCATTAAAAGAATTGGAAAAATGCTACTGAAGTAATATGTAATAAAGTGGTTCATTCAAATCATGATGTATAATTAAAAATCGTTTAACTAGTTGTAGACCATTTGATATATTGATGTAATCATAGACAAATTGGCTGAAATAACACAATGATTCGGCAGTGCAGTTTTAATAATATTGCATGAATCATCTTTTGATTTTGATTAATAATTAATATTTTGGATTACTGCATGTTGTTGAACATGGTTTCAATATCCTGCATAGCAGATACTTTTGTACAATATCTTCTACGTCAAAAATAATAATGATATGTAAAGTTTGCAGTCAATATGGTGAAACTCATTTCTAGTTCTTTAATTTTTGACCATAGTTTTAATGCGATGTTTCATTTCGAAAGTTTTATATCACTTCAAGCTTATAAAAGTTGAATCTTTTACAAAAAACTTGTTAAACATTTTCTTCTTTTAATTTGAAATAACTTTTTAATAAATTAATGAATCCTTGTACTATATGTTTTTGACTCTAAACAAATTTCTTTTCATTTGTTATGGCAAAACACAGTTATTCCTAGCTGTTTTCATTCATATTGGTGATGATGATTATAGTTTTATAATTCTAAAGAAATAGTTTACATTTATTTGATTTTGTGACCTTTTTGTTGTGTATCATTTTTTATTATTATTTTTTTTTTTTTTTATCATAGATTACATTTATTTTGCTTCAAAATAGGATTATCCATAAGGAACCTGTATAAATGTATAGACTATGAAAGTTTATCATTCATTAAAATTATTGCATGAAAAAATCAGCTGTATGATGAAAACCATTTTAAAATATTTGAGAATATTATTGTATTTTTATATAACTGCTTTGGTGAGCTCTGTTAGTAAACTCATAAACTAATAATGAACTTTCTGAAATTTAACTTATATATTTATTAAATGACATCAAGTCGTATAACTGTTAAGTAAAATTTATTTAAGTATTATAATATTTATGAAAATTTAGAGAGTTTTGGTGAAACATTTTTGACTTTAATTTTATTAATTTGAATAATGATGTTTTGTTTGATTTAAAGATGTTTAATATTTTTTATTCAAATCTACATTCACTCAAATTTTGATTTTTCTGTAAAACAAAATTAATTTATTTAAAAGATTTTTAAATTATAGCAGTTTGATTGTCCTATTTATTATTTTTTCTATCAAGTTTTTTTTTCTCATTCATTTATTTTCATTCTCTAATCAGTTGTACTAGCATTGAAATTAAGCTTTACTTTCATAAAAAAATTAACTTTCATAAATTATATTATTATTAATTTTTTGTGCTCTTATAGAAAATTATGATTATTTCCTGTAAATGAAATAAAATTTCTAAAAAATATATCTAAATTAAAGAAAATATAATTTTGTTTAAAATGTTTTAGGTTGGATTTGTTATGCAGAGAAAACTCATGGTGACTACATATTACCTTACTTGAGTACAGTGAAATCTCCACAACAAATTATGGGATCACTTGTTAAAGATTATTTGGCAAATAAACTTCATATAAAACCTAATCAGGTAGGATTTCATTTGTAAATTTTGTTCTGATTTATAATTTGTATATAATCTTCTTGCAATCTTGGAAACTACTGAATGGTCAGCATACTATTTCTCATTTCAATAAGTTTGATTCTTACTTTGGACATCAAAGTTAATAATGGTTTATTTTACTTGGTTTGGAAGCTACTTTAAAAAATTGAGCTAGTTGCATTTGTCATCTTTAGTGAAAAATAATTAAAAAAAAGATAGATAGATCAAATTAAACTAAGATGGTATCTCAATGATCAATGTTCTATAGTCTACAATTCAACAGTTTATGGGTTCAACTCTCTCTTCAGACAGATATTTTCTTCAGAATAAGCTTTCTATAGTTCAGCAAAGAAATCATGATAAATTTTCATAACTTTTTTTTCACTTTTTAATTACTATTCACACATAAAGTGAGAAAAAGGATAATTAGGTGGGCTACATCTGGATTGTATGCATGATAAAGTAGTTCTTATGACTTTGATTCCTTGTAATTTTTAGAGTCATGTTTGGTTGATAAAATTCTAGGATTGCATCCTTTCTGTTGATTAGTTCTGGAATTTCGGCTTTAAAAAAAATGGTCTTGGATGTGCAAAAAGTGATTTTGAGTGGCAAACAAACTTAACCTTTTAAGAAGTAATTTATTTATCAATTGTACATAATCTTTTGTGTTTTAATATTGCTCATAATAAATGTATTATAGTATATGTTAAATGCTAATGATTATAAAATGTGTTGGCAGTTAAAAATATTACACTTTTATAGTTTTTTTTTTTTTTTTGATGTGGTTAAGAAATTAATAAAATTGTAATATCAGTTCTTTTTCCTATTCAGTATAGTTATATTAATTTCAGGAGTTAGATTATATGCATTTAGTAAAGCTATATGTAGCAAGTCAATAACAATTTTTGTTAAATCATTTACTTTGAGGTTTAAAATATTTGCCTCATTAATTTATTATTTACATTATCTAATTTTTCTAAATACAATTATTATTTTTGTGCTACTTTTTTGTTGAAGAATTTTTAACTTATAATTTAAAGAGCTTAAAATGTAAAATAAGTAAGTTTTTTTTTTAAACATTTTAAGCTTTTTAGATTATACATGATTATAAATTGATAGACGTTATTGAATTTCCTTTCATCTAAAATGACCATAATTTTGGTTGATTGTTTGTTTGTAATTACTCTTAACTTTTTGTGATAGAAAATTTATTTTAAGGAAATTGTTTTTAACTTTCCATAAAAATTGTAGCTAAAATATCTCTAATTATTTGCTTTCTTTTAGATTTACCATATGACAGTAATGCCTTGTTTCGACAAAAAACTAGAAGCCTCTAGAAATGATTTCTTCAATGATTTGTATGAAACTCGTGATGTGGATTGTGTTATTACATCCAGTATGTGTTATAACAATATAGTTTTTATATCATTCATTATATTAGTAAAGAAAACATAAATTATTCATAATATTAGTTAGTTATTTTAGTTATTAATCTATTTTTCCATGCAAATTTTACATTTGACTATATTATATAAATATTTTTTTGTGTTGTATAGTCGAAGTAGATGCTATGCTGCAAACTGCTGGAGTAAAGTTAAATGAGATGCCATCAGAAGATATAGATCAGTTAAGGTAGAAAAACACTCTAAAACAATTGATTTTAATTGCAAATTTAGTCTGCCAACTGCAGAGAGAAATGTAATATGATTTGGTATGTCTACTAATAAAAGTAAAATTTGTGTATATGAATTTTTAAGCTTATATATTTCATCATGCAATTATGTTTTCATATTCTATTGTTAAAATAATACATTTATCTATTGTTGGAGGATTTAACTCTTTGCTAAACTCTCAAAAAAATTTAATATTTTATAATTATTTTAGAAATTTTCTTTTTAGGATAGCTAATTAATAAATTCAAATTTGTGTTATCTTAAGTCTTTTTCAAGTTTTGTTGTTATTCAAATATTGTTGCACTCAATAAAGTGTTATTTTCTAACATTGCAATATATTTTTTTTAATCTTTTAAAAATTGTTTTGTAATGATTATTTTTGTTATAGTTTGAGTAAAGAGAATTTGTTATGTTAAAATATCATTTTTAGTTAATAATTAGTATCGTACAAAATTGCTTGAACTGCTTTAACAAATTATATGTTAGTTTTTAAAAATTTTATTAAAAATTTTTATCTTATGTGAATTTTGTATTTATACATTTTTATTATATCCTACTTTTTAAAATGCTGTTAATTATCAGGGAATGTTGGCTGTTGATGGTGAATAATTTATTTAATATAAATATATTAATAAGTGTTGTTTTTGATTATAAAAAAGTTAAACTAATTTATCAGTTCATATTAATTTAAAATTTTATAACATTTAATTAAAATAGGAAAAGAAAAATTTCTCAAGTTATAATTGAAAGTGATTTTAAGTAAATTCTCTATAAATGTAGTAACTTAAAATATTTAACTAACTGTATCAACTAAAAAGTCTTTAGATAGCATCAATTTAGTGTTCATCATCTTTTGGTCTTTTTGAAGATTCTTTTTCATCCCTAGAAAAAAGTTTCATTTAAAGTCTGCTAGAAGATCGAATTGGAAGTGTTGCTTGATTGTTATTTTCAGTTCAGATGTTTACAGAGATTTGAATACACTTAAACTGTTGGTCTAATTATGCCACTTTTGCAATAATTGGCTGTAGATTGAGAAACTGACTGAGCCAAATTCCTGGCTATTAGGCTTTACCCAAAGCAAGATTCTATTGATTGCTTCCTGAACTCTGAGACATTCCGGATAGCTTAATTGTTTCACATTGCATACAAGATTGATAGGTACTGTAAGTGGTTAAAAAAGGAGAACTGTGCATTGAAAATACATTGATGAAAGGGAAAATTAGCAAAGATGTTTATCAATTAGAGAAATATGCACAGTTAGCAAAAATAAACCTCACATATGGAAAAAAAACAATAGGATTGCTAGGATGTTGAGACTTTCAAGGTGTGATTTTCCTTTCCTAGAAGCTATAATACATTAAAAAAAAAAATCAAATTAGTGATTATCTAAGAAAGGGAACTATGGCAGCTCAGGAAATATATTGTTGTGTTTATAAAATTTTTCAAAATTTTATGATGTAATGCATTTTTTTGCTGCATAACTGCACTGAAACTTAGAAAATAGCTGATGAGAAATATATTCTCAAAATGTTTAAGCAGTTGAAGGTATTGATATTGGCTCACACAATGACAATGTAACCCAGATCATATTATTATCAGATTATCAGTATTGTAATATTTTACATTTTATAAGTTTTTCTTACATGTTTACTATAAATTAAAAATAATTCGTATACCTCAAAAATTTACTTATTCATTTAGAAGATGTAGATTATGCTTACAGACAAATACATAAATATTTGTATGATAAATGTAAGAAAAATTAACAAGTTTCATTAATTTAAAGTATTGTGCTGTTAATGTATAATACTATAATTAATTTAAATTGCTTGTATAATTAAATTGAGTGTTATTTCTCATCAATAAATCTTATGCAAGTTTAACTTTTATCTCTTGATGAATTGTATTCGAAAATTCTATATGTTACATAAGTTCTACTGTATAGAAATATACTTATTGACTGTATATTACATACCATTGGGAGAGTTCTGAATCTTACTGTATTATGCTTCAATTAATGTACAAATATTTAGTATTTTTTTAAACAATTATTTGCAAATTATTAATAGATTTATTTAATTTTGTAAAATATATTTATGAAATCTTGTAAATATTTTTTTAAATTCTATTGCTTGTTACTAAAGTGAATAGTTTATTTTGTTAATTTTTTCCTCAAAATAAAGTTTTCTTACTTATTTCTTTCATATTTCTCTTAAATATATCTCTTACATTAATGTATTTATCGCTAGAAATTCATTGAAATATTTAGTTTAATTTTATCTGAACAGATAGTACATTTTAGTCTAAAAAATTCCTGTTTCATTTTTATTTTTAAATTTTATTAGTAATAAATTTTGGTATTTTTAAATTAAATATCAATATAGTTTATAATATGAAATAGTTAAAAATTGTGTGAAAAAAATGTTTTTATTTTCAGTTTGGATTTTAGAAAATCATTGTATTTATTTTATTATTTTTGTCTGAACACATAGGATTTATTTTATTCTAAAAAATTTCTTTTTTTACTTTATCTTCTTTGATTTTATAAATAATAAATTTCAAAATTTTTTAAATTAAATCCACAAATGAAGTTAATGAATGAGAAACATCTTAAAATGATTGTGTGAAAAAAATGTTTTTATATTTTTTCAGTTTGGAGTCTTCATTTTACCCTCATCTTCATACCAGTGCAGGGAGTACATCTGGTGGTTATAGTGATCATATTTTTTTGCATGCTGCAAAGGAGCTGTTTGGAGAATCATATTCAAAATTAGAATACAAAACTCTAAGGTATTTAAAATTTTACTTTTACATTTATGAGCTATATCTTTTGAAGCTTTTTTTTTTACAAATTCAAATAAAATTTGCGTTGTAAACAAAATATGTAAAATTTATATTTGTTGAATAAAAATCTTAAAAATATTAGTAAATTTATTAAGTAATAACTATTTCAACGCAAAAATCTCCTTAGTTTTTTTATAATTATAACAATTTTTAATTTTTCCATAAAAACTATTTTATTTTATTAAGTTTTTTTTACAACATATTCAACAAGTATTTATTAAATTCTTTCAAGAGCAGTATCATAATTATTGCACAAAAAAATATATAAGAAATCCAGTTATTTTCTTTTAATTAAAATTTATTAAGTTTTAAAAAGTGGTCATTTTATATTTTGAATAACCCAACTTTTATTTGAAATGAATACTTTGTTTTGTTAATTAATTATATGAAATTGAAACCTTTAATTTATGTGAATTTAAAAATATTCTTTAATGTATCATAGAATTTTATTTATTAATAATATGAAACCTAAGTGAATTTTAGGGGTGATAAAAATTAGAAATACTTCTATATTCTATGTGAATATTTTTTTATCTAAGCATTTATAATAACTTAAATTCAAATCAATTCTGAATATTATGAATTTTTTTTTACTCTTTAAATATATTTAAATTTATTCTATGGGTAGATTTTATAAATTGAGACAGGTATAGAGAAGATGATAAATATGTGATTAAAGTCCCTTTTTTTTTTTTACTGAGATTATTATATTTGATTAAAATACATTATAGGGTAAAAAACTGTTTTAGTCAGCTAAAAATCATCTATCAATAATACCTGTATTATTTTACCTAATAAATTAAAAATCTATTTTTAGTTGTATTCGATTTTATTTTTTCCATATTATTTAACGGAAAAAATCACATGAAAAAGTAAAAGTTTGTTTTTATATCTATATATAAAAATGATTTTGCAATTTTTTATTTACATGCATAAAACTTAGTTGGATTATAGAATTTTTTCCAACTAGAAAAATACTACTACTGGAACAGAATAAAAATCAAGATTCCTAACTATTTTTTATGTTTTCTTTGCTTAAGAATAATTTAACTAATTCTCATATGTAATCCTTCATCCTTTTCTTATTTTGTTTTTTATTTTAACTTACATACTTTCAAGGAAATGATAAAATAATAATTTTAATTATTGATAATTTGATTCAAATGATCATTTGTTGTTACTATTTAAGATATTCTACAATTATAAAATTTAAAGTTGAGTCAGCATTGTCCTCTAATCTCAAGTTCATCAACTTGTGGATTCAACTTTCACTTTGTTGACGTTTTTAGTTCAAGATCTGCTTTAAGCTGAAATGTTTTAAGTCTTGTCGGCTAAAAATTATTACAAAGTGTTATTCCAAAAAAACTGAAGTCCTCAAGTTTAAAGTAATAAAATGCAATGGATTTTATTTGACAATGATTAAATTGATTTGGCGATATGTCTTTATTACCATTCACATAAGGTGCCAAATTAACCCAATATTACATATTTTCAATATGTACCATGTGTAAAAAAATGAATAGTATGTTCAATTTTAAATCAAAAGTTAAATTTAAAATGTAAGAAATGCTGATGAGTTTATGTTGAATTAATTACTTTTTAAAGTTTTTATTTATATTAATATTTTCTGATTACTATTATATAATTAGTTTATTTATTTTTTTTATTGTCATTTTAGAAATCAAGATTTAAAAGAAATTGTTTTAGAAAAAGATGGGGAGGTTGTTCTGAGGTTTGCTATTGCAAATGGCTTTAGGAATATACAAAATATAGTCCAAAAACTGAAAAGAGGAAAATCACCATATCATTTTGTGGAAGTTATGGCTTGTCCCTCAGGTTTGTTAAATAATGTATTTATACATTTTTTAAATTTAAATAGTATTTGGAATTGCTGCATGACATTTTTATATTGTATTCAGTTCAATTAATTAACTTATTATAATTATGTAAAAATAATTTGGTACCAAATCATTTTTTCTGTGCAATATATTTTTATTGTATATAAGAATTTTTTTATAATTTGTAATACAAGTGTAAATTGCTTTAATTATAAAAAGTATTAAAAGGATAATTAATGCACCCTTAAAAATACACTTTTACTAAATGTATTAGGTATTTGGCTCTACATTTGTAGATTATCAATTTACTTTGCAAGAGTGTTGCAATTACACTGATGATACTCCATGGCAAATTAAGTTTATGTATTCTTTAATTTGCTTTGTATATTTCAAGTCATTCTCTAGAAATATATTTCATATATTACTCATATTCTATGTACAATATGTGAAATATATCTTAAGTACAAATATTTTTGAATTTAAAATTTCAGTAATTAAAGGAGAAATAATTCTGTCACTTATCAACTATTTTATTTACTGTAGCAAACAAAGTGTTTTGTTATAAGTAACTTATTTTTTTTGCAATGGTAAATATAGAAATAGAGAATAAATACAAATGCAGAAATAATAAATTCAAATAAAAATAAATACTTTATAAATACAAAATGTAATTTGTGTTTATAATACATTAAAATTTCAACACCTAGAAATTCTGTCATTAAGTTAAATATTATTAAAATTCTCAGTTTAATTAGTATAAAAATTGGTTAGTTATCTCAGTTTTTATCTTTCTGTACCTGGGTCTTTCAGAGGCATGCATATAAATACAAAAACAATATAATAAATATACAATGTTATGTTTTTTTATTGTTCATTATCATTTCAGTGTCAAAGACAATTAATTGTATCAAGTTAAGTACCATCAACTGCTAGATTTAATACTACAGATAAGTGTTTTATTGTGACACTTATTTATCAGTAAAAAATCTAAAAATACAATTACAATAAAGGTATACAAAGTACAAAATGTAATTTTTATTTATTATACATTAACATTCCAGGATTGAAAGAAATTGTAATTCTCTCATCATGTTAAGTGTCATCAACGACCGCTAAGTATCATATACATATTTTGTTATAAGAGTTATTTATTTTCCCATTATACATTTATCATTGCAAATAAGCTAAGTACACAATTAATGTTATTTGTGCATATTAAATCCGTAGCTTGATTATATTCCAGGGTGCATCAACGGTGGGGCTCAAATTCGGGCCATAGAAGAATCGCCCAAGGAACTGATTACAAAAATGGAAGAACTCTACTATTCAGTGCCAACAAAGAAACCAGAAGAGAATCTTCTGGTGCAGAAACTCTACGAAGAGTGGCTTGGGGGTGCGGACTCGAAGAAAGCGAAAAATATGCTGCATACTCAGTACCACTCTGTGGAAAAATTTACCAATGCATTGCTCATTAAGTGGTGATTAATAAAATTTTATGTACATATGTAAATTTGTCTCTTTTGATGAATAATGTATTATTATGAAGTAAACAAATTATTAAATAAACGAAGACCAAGATATATCATGAATTGTAATGGCTAATAATTATTTTTCTATAATGAACCTCATAGGAACTCTGAAGTATTTATTTTGTATATTACTGAGTTATCTGCTGGAAATAAGGTCAAAAGGGAGGTAACCAAGAAGTGAAATGGAGTTCATCAAAGTTAAATTGTATAAAATATTTTATTTTTATATCATCATATTTTTGGTATTTTTTATCATATTTTTGGTATTGTATGTTTTAATTTTTTTGGTATTGTTATAAGAAATGAGATATGTAAAGAACATTTATGTAAACGCAAAGAATAATTTACTGATAGTAAATACATTCTATCTATATGCACCTATAAATAATTATACCAAAATATTCTTTATATTGTTATGAGGATTTAGTTAGTAAAAATTTCTGTGTTACAATTATTTAAAATTTCAGATACAAAATTAAAAAAAAGATAAGGAACATTTTACAAGAATGTAAACATATTTAAATCCCCATAAAATATTCTTTACTTTTTTGTGTACTATGAAAACGCTTACTTTGTTGATTTATAACCTTATAAGCATGTTACGTGTTACATGTGTGAAACTTTTACTAAGACGTAAAAGGTAATAGTAAAAAATTATGCATGATATATTTTTACTAAGACGTGAAAAGATACACAAAGTAAACTTTTACGTCTTAGTAAGTGCTTACATTGTATGTTATGTTTCCTTTCTTCTTGCAGTTTAAAATTAATTTTCCGATTCTTAATGAAAAGACATGGAGCACTTAAATATATAAAAAAGTCATTCTGTGAGGAGATTTATATCGTTTCTTATGAAATAAATTTTGAAATTCAAGAAGAATGACATTGAAACTATTGAAACAAACTTTCTAAAAGCTATCTTGTTGGAGTATTGCAGTGCGAACTTCAGCATGGAAAACTGAGTATTGTTATTTGAATGCTTCTCTTGTGTCAAATCAATTAACCCAATTACATTTTCTTAAATTTTGTTATCAAAACTGCATATTATTATATAACTGAAGGCTACTAATTTCTCATACATATATTAATGCCACTAAAACCATGTATAAATGCTAAAAATAATATTAATTTAAGAAAGAAACTTATACTAATTTATCACAGCTCTCAACTTTCTGTTATAGGGACTCGATCGATGTGTGGAATGACATATATTTATTTGGTACAGTTTAATAGGCAGCAAACATCTGATAAATCATTGAAAAGAAATATATTTATTTGGTACGGTTTAATAGATATCTAACATCTGAAAATCGTTGAAAAGAAATATATTTATTTGGTTCACATAGTTTAATAGAGACCTAACAGCTAAAAATCGTTGAAAAGTTCTTTGTACATCCTCCATAAATTGTCTTTCCAGGGGGACCTTTTTTTGCTAACAAGTTGTATTGAAGTGTGAGGAATGAACGCAAAAGTAACTCCTCAGAACTCTTCTGATAATCAAGGTGATTGAAAATACAAATATGATATCCACTTGCTGTTGCTGATTACTGATGAGGATCGAACCCAACACCTTTCACTCTAAAGAGCACTTATAATAGATTTGTATTAGGAAATAAAGCCTACATAATATTTCAAATATTCTAATATGAAGTCAGAATAGAAAACCAGTAAAGAAAAGAGCTCTAAAAAGTTTCTTGCTGTAAGAAGTTGACTATGTATGACAACAGATAGGTGAAAAGTTAAAAATAAATATCTTCTGGCTGTCATTGTAGATTATAGAGTATCATATCAACATACCTCCCTGTACCTAACTCTGAATTGGGCTCCAACAGTTATTGAGAACAGTCGTTTGAGAGTCTTTGCAATTTGAAAGTAGTTTTCAAGTCTAATTGACCTGTAATCTCTAAGGTATCATTTCACTTGGACGACATTGCGACAATGACGTATTGAACGCCTCCCAGCTGACTTGAGTGAGCACAATGGATATTAGGTTAATCCAGGATTCAAACTTACTACCTTCTGATAATGAGAACGATGCCGTAACCAGCTAGGCTACCGCGGCTTTCAATGATGGAATGTTGTAACTAAATAAAAATTTAAAGTTACTGAAAAAGAGAGAAAGGAATGTAAAGACTATAAAAACGTTTTCGATTATTATTGTGATGAAATCAATAATTGTCACTAAAATATTTCAGCTTTATGTCGCAGCATTTAAATTTTTTCATTGTGAATAAGTAACAAGGAGTGAGCAAAACATTTTATTAATACATGCAGGAATGTATACTATAAATTTTTATAATCTTACATTGATTTCTTATAATTTCTTTTTTGTAAAATTAATATTGAAACTTATTACAATATTATATTTGTTGGAGTTAAATTTTATTTTCGAAGCAGCTCAGTGAATTTACCAATAGCGTAAGCATTCCTTCATCAAATAACGAGGAAAATAAATCCTGGATTTGTTTACTAGCGAGTAGAATAAGAACAAAGTCAATTACTAATTCTTAATTCTTTAAAATTATTCTTAATAAATTGCTTTAGTAGTGATTGTTCATAAATTACATTTGTTAAGATTACTTTCATTTTGGACGATTTTGACGGGAAGATTCATTTTCATGCTATTTCTTATATTTGACTGGTTATCACTTTTGTATATTTTTCTTTAATTAAAATTTCGAGATTGAATTAAAAAGAAGTTTATAAATAAAAGCAGTTAACATTGTATTGTCAGTAAGGCGAAGCGAATTCCCGTCAACTGCTAGGTTGTAAAGTAAATGAGATTTTAGAAGGAAAAGTTATATTTAGCAAGCGATATCCGTTATGGCATATCAGCAGTACCCATGTATCGAGTTGGAGTATAACAGCCGATTCATAATGCAAGACATTATTATTATTACAAAATTTGCTCATTACACTGTTTGATCACGGGGGTTTATTTGACTGTGATCTAAAGTTTAAAGTGTGTACTCAACCACTACAAACAACCAGTTGGGAATCGGAACTACGAACTGTTGAATTAGTGGTTAGAGCTTTAACTAATTGTAATTTTAGAAAGAATTTAAGATTATACATGCGTCATACTGTCACATGCTTACATCAGACTATAATCATTCCTAGTGCACAATGTTTTCGAGGAAATTTAAATGTAAGGTTTCGTATCCATCCGCCATGCTGTTCTTACATAGCTCCGAGCAATTTTCGCTTGTTTGAAAAAATCAAGAATGATTTCTCCGGTTAATAGTTTCAAGTCGATGGTGAATAGAATCCTGTTGTGTAGAACAGGTTTCTTTCTTTGTCGCTTTACGGTTACTTTATGCACACCACTGTTGAACATGGGGTTGGGAAATTCTTGGGGCCAAGATTAACATAATCCCACGGGAAATATTTCATATAGTGTGATTAATATTTAAATTATTTCTGAGATTACATCAAAAATATAATTTATGCTTATATTGTTCATTAAATTTATCCTTGTATTTTGCGCCATTATCACTCGAATATGTGGAACTTACTTTTTGATTCCGTTCAGATTTATTTTGTTGCATTTCATTTTTTTAAGAACATTCTTTTCCTCATTATCAATGTGTGTGTGTGTGTGCTTAAATTTTAAAACGAAATCATTCTCTAATGTATTATGCATCAAATAATCTCAAAATAGTGTGAATATTAGTGGTAGCCCCTGACTCTAGTAAGGCACTGGTTTGAAGTTCGATCCTCGCTCTGATAAGGTGGCCTCAGCCTTTAGTGGGTCGTTGAAACTGAATACCAAGCAAGCTTGAGAATTAAACGCTTAGACTGATAATCTCATCGGGACATATGCTCCCTCAATCCCAGTGCTCTCGGCCAAGGATACAGATGTAGGCACTATAGGCATTGGTCCCCTCTGAGCTATCGTGTTACCGAGTTTAGTTTATTAGTATGAATTTTAAATGCAATCTTTGGCTCGATTATCTGTGGACGGAATGTTTCTAATCAGAATTATTCTGATATTTCGGGCACCCAGTAAATCATCAGAATATTTATGAATATTTTCTTTGAAATGTTTAAACGTGATTTATATAAATCCAAGAAGTTACAGATAAAAATTTATGCTGCGGTGAAGATCACATGCTTGAGTTCTTGAAGCGAGCAGAGTTCCGGAACGATGCGCATTGCGGCATAAACAAGTTTATAAAGATCAAATCCGCCTTCATTACGGTTGAGTTTTTATTTGTTTTGAATATCGAACATTTTCTAATTATATTTTTGCCCATTATTATTTTTTTAACAGCGTGTGTGACACTGCCTAATAACTTAAGCCTGTTTTAATGTCCTCCTTGTAATTGCTTCCTGAGGGGATTTTTTTTCTGATATTGAACCTTATTTATGTGTCTCGGGATGACAACCAGAAAACTCCCAAGCACTAACCCGATAGATGTACTTGCTGAAGGCAAAAACGTAATATCCATTTCCCACTGTTCAACAGTGGCTGGGATCAAACCCGGGACTTAATGCTTCGTAGAAGAGTGTTTTACCACTAGGACATGGTGAGTCGATACAAATGCTATTGTCGAAATTTTCAAATGAAACAGCTTTGTTTTAAGTTAACTAGACATCATATTTTTTACAATGTGTTGTCGTGTAATGCCCGACTGCTAGGGATTCCACCTTTCAGCACTGTAAGGGAGGAAAATGATGGCACCTTATTGGTGGGGCAACCGGTGGGTATGCCATATTAGCCCCCAAATTTGGGTCTTCGTAATTTAGACCCAGAAGATCCCCAAGACTTGGCCAGCCACACTAGAAGTATCATTTCGAATGGAGGACATTGTACCACGAACTATTTAACGTGCTTCAGCAGCCATGAGGGAACACAACGGATCTTCGATTGGATCGGGATTCGAACTCACTTGTCTCTGATAACGAACGTCCTAACCTATCAGGCCACCGCAGTTCCATTCTTTTCGCGCTGACGTCTTTCATTCAATACAAACAAAAATTCGGCACAAAAAAAAAAAAAAGTATTTATTTAGCTTTTGGTTCATTTTTCTGCTACGGCATGTAATATAAGTATTATTTCATACTAAAAAAATGAACATAAAAATAATGAATAAATTTAATTAACATAAAAATAATGAGAGCTTATATTTCGTAGAGTGAGTACTTTCAGAGTATTCTTTGTTAGACATGCATTAAGTCTTTAAAACTGTAACCCGTTAACATATCTGATTTGAGCTTATCTTGTATGACTAATATAACAAAAAAAATAAAATAAACACTGGTAAAACTTAAGTTCTTATCAAATATCATTTATCACTTGTTTAATGGGGAATAAAACAGTAAATTAATTGAGATATCTACAAATTTACATCGACCAAGGAAAATATTAGGCACAATACTTATAGACTTTTACACGCTGTTTATTTGACTCTCTATAATGATATCCACTGCTATTTTATTTTTCTCTTTAAATTCTATACTTCTTTAATTTTCTTATTATTATCTTGCAACTTTCATCCCGCATAGCAGAAAATTTTACAGATTAATGTTGCATTATGGGAATTCTTTGTGTGTAACCTCTTCCAATATTTTTCATAAAAAGTGTCACATAAAAGAGAAGAATTGGAAAACCCTCAAGCAATCACTCCTACAGATATGATATAGAAAACAGAAACGAAACACACATCTTTCGTTGAACAGCATTGGCTTGAATCGAACTTTTGATCTCCCAATCCAAAATGTACGGACCTACGATCAGTGACATCAATTAAAAGTTATTTTGATCTTTCTTTCTGATATCAACCAACATTTCATTAAAAATGACTTAATACAGCAGAATTATTTGTTGATACGATTGAGGTATTCATATTATTTAGCTCAATTAATTTAATTTGAGTATTTGAAATTAAGAAAATACTCTCTCTATAAATTTATTAAACGAATTATGTTCTCGATATAAATCTATACATTCAATTTTGTGTTACTGTTTAATGTATTTAAATTGTTTCGAATGTGCTCCTATAGCTTTTGCTTACGAAAACTTATTCGACCGGAACTTACAGCTTAAATTGGGTCTAGAATATCTAGAAATATTCGGGCCCGAAGGGAGAGTTGAACCTATGAACTTGAATTCTGAAGGCCACAGTTCTAACTTTCCATTACTAGATAATATTAATGGAAATAACTTAGTGCAAAATGGGTATTTTTTTTTAACTGAAAAAAATTTTTTTAAATAATTCACGAAAAATATTTGTTTACTGAAGTAATATCTAGACAAACAAATAATGTTTGTTATTAATCAGTTTTAAAACGTTCGAAAGCCAAAACGGCGACATTAAGTGAAATTGGCGAAGAGACTGAAAAATTTGGTGTTGAAGCCAAGAAGAGCCATCAAAGCACATATTTTACCTCTTCTTCGAGTGGGAACTGCGCACTCCCTGAGAAAAATGTGATAACGAAAGCTGCAACATCTTAAATCTGCCTGAAATATGGAAGACGTTTATTAGGTGATCGGGTTGTAACTTTCAAGGAAGTGCTAATCGCTTAATCCACCCTCCCTCCCCTTTTGTTCTCAGAGCAATCGAGGCGAAGATTTAGTCGCCGGCGTTTACTGCGGAATCTAGAACGAAAACTGCAATCTCGTTTTCGTCATTGCCTGCAACTGTTTCTAATTTATGGATAACGGCCGACTTTGACCTTGAGTACGACAATGTGCAAATGAGCAAGTCTTCTTTAAAGAGGTGACGAATGTGTTCGCTGGAGGTGATTCAGAACATCCATAAAGGACCGCACACAATAGGGGCCCTGCTGAATTTATAGAGAGTCATGTTGTGTTCTTAATGGATTTTTGTTGGCGTTCAGACAATAGCGAGAGGAAATTATGGAACTCGATTGAGTTAATCTTTCCTGTGAAATGTTTTCGGTGTGATTTCACATCCTATAAGGCAAGAAATATTCTAATTTTCCCAAGGGTTGAAAAAAGGTGACTCAGTTATTAATATTTGTTAATTATTGCATGTTTAATGAAACAAAGACTTTGGAAATAATTATATGCAGTTGCAAGTAAATTTAAATATAAATTGAATTATTTATATTAGGTCTACCGGAAAGTTCTGCCCACTTTTGGAATGAAACAAAACATAAATTTTTCGTAACGTCAATAAATTTTATTAAATACAGGGTGAGAGAGACAACTTTATTTTGTTGACAAAAATATATTGCATTAAACTAAAAACATGGAATTTATTTACAAAAAATAAATTTACTTAAGTCATTTGTTACTTAGATACAACATATTTGAGTATTTTCAAAATGGCTCCCTTGGGCATCGATACAGAGCTTTAAGCGTCTCGTAAAATTTTCTGCAATGGGCCGCAGTTCATCAGGCGTTAATTTAGCCCATTCCTTCTTAAGAGTAGCCTTTAGGCATTTCAAAACTTCGATGTGGCTTAAAGCATACTCTTGATAGCAGAATAGACCAAACACTATAATCCATTGGGCTTAAGTCAAGTGAATAGGGGGCCTCAAATAAAACAATGCCGTTGTTGGTTTGGCATATTATTTCAAACAAGGAAATAAAAACGAACTCTTTGTTTTACTAACATTAAGATCTCTTAAGCAAATGAAATTTTTATAAAAAGTAAGTGAGTTGAATTAAACCATTCAAAAGCAGTACAATTATGCCAACCGAATAAAGTTGTCACCCTGTGATATAATTGTCATCATTATTAATGATTTCTTACCAGAGTGAAGGCATTTGTACACTCCATTTTTGAAAAATGCTTTATTTTCTCAATTGAAAAAGGAAAACAGAACTTGAATATCTTCTTTGTGAAATATTTGTCCTTCAAAAAATTCTGCAAGAACGAAAACAGGTGATATTTGGCAGTGATAATTCCAGAGAATATGGTGTAAAGCAGTGGTGCGCAAACTTTTTTCAACTGCGACCCCTTTTGCAGAGAGAAAATTTTTGGCGACCCTTAGAGATAAATGTTCGATATATGTTTCGCGCATTTCTTTCGTTTCATCGGAAAAAAAAAAAAAAAAAAAAAACATCATATTTAACTGATATTAATTTTATTTATGATTTTAAGAAAATACTTTTTGTATAACACAAAAATAAGTAAATTGCCCTTTATGAGATGGATGTGGCTGCAAGTTTCTAATTATCTTATCGATGTTTGGATGTATGTTGCTAATCGCAATTCGCATATCATCTGCAGGGTTTAAACGCGAGCTGTATTTAGATTTTATTGAAACTAGTTTTCTAAATCCAGTTTCCCATAAATACATTGATGCAACTTGTATTAACACTCTGATGATATTCTTGCATAAAACGGGATATTGTTATTCCACGGATAGCCAAAATTTTTGGCAAGGCTGAGTCTTAAATTGATTTTGAAGAGTATAATCACTAATTAGATCTATCAATTGCTCTTTCGCACTAATTTGAAGACTTGAACTGCATATGTTAAAGGAAAATGGACCACGAATCTAACTAAGATCATTTTTAGGGAAATCCTGGAATCTTCTCGAAAAAATTTCCTTTAACTTTTCAATATGATTGGAAATGATGTGTTTAAATGTAAATATATCTATATTATTTTCCTTGATAAAATCGTTAAAGCAAGGGAACATGGGTCGGTGTTGTTTTTCTTCACTTCAGTTTGCCAGAGACTAAGCTTATTCTTAAAAGCTTGAATTTTACTGGCTGAAGTTATGAAAGTTGAATTCTCACCCTGCAAGCTCAAATTTAAGTCGTTATATATAAGTTTTTCGAAAATATCAACTAAATAGTTCAGTTTCCCTAGCCAAACTTCGTCAACGAAGTTATAACAACTTGCCAATCTATGTTTCTTTTCGATTAAAAACATGTACACTTCATTTGTCAAATCAAATTGTCCGTCGTAGTATTTTCCCACGTGAAAGCCATCTGACTTCGGTGTGTAACAGTAATCGTAATAAGATGGGCTCAACGTGTGAGAATAGGTTGAGCCCATCTCATTGCAAAGTATTGAAAAGTGACGGCTGTTGCATTTAATATAGTTAATTGAACTAACAGCGTCTTGTAATATGTTATGCAACTCTTCATTCATATCTTTTGCAACAAGAGCTTGCAGATGAATCATACAGTGATTAAATACCACATGAAGCGCCACCTTCTGAATTAAGCCTCTGAGCCCTTTTACCCGAACTTGTTAATGCTGCAGCACCATCAGTACAAACCGTAACACAGTTTTGTGAAGGTAAGGGACTTTGTTTCAAAATATTTATTTATTATTTCGAACATTTTTCACCATTTGCTTTTCCTTCCAAACTTTTGCAACATAAAGACGTTTTTGTTGTATCTTCATTAAAAATCAACCTAACGTAAATAATTAGTTGTGAGATTTTAGTAATATCGGTAGTCTCGTCCAGTTATAAAGCAAATATAGATGAATTTTGTATGCATTTTATGACTTATCACTCGATATTGTGTGACATTTCGGAAATCCGCCGGGACACGGTATCTCTTGATAACGGTATTGTTTTTTAGTTCATTTCCATATTTATCGCCATGCATAATTGATGCCATTTTAGTTGCTTCAGGAAGGATAAGGGATTCTCCAATTGTATGGGGTTTCTTTGTTTTTCCTATTAAATAAAAAAACTAAAGAAGCTCGTAATGCTTTCTGAGGTATTGCTGTAAATTTCTTTAAATGTGCACTTTGAATTTTCAGATTTTCAGCTCATCTTTGAAAAAAATCGGCATGTTTATTTTGAAGTTCTTTATGTTTAGTTTCCAGGTGCCTTTTTAATTTAGCTGGTTTCATGCTCTCATTTGCTAATTTTTCGTTGCAAATGACACATATCGGGCGTTCTTCATCATCAACAACACAAAATGTAAAACCATACTTAATAAATTCCTCATTGTATTTTCTTATTTTTTTTAGATCGAGCATTTAGTTCAGTATTTTGCGACTCCTCATCAGTGTTTGTTCGTTTGTTAGCTGAAGATGTACCTGGTGTACGTATTACCCATTTATCCATTATGAAGATAGAGGTTAAATTTTATTTAAACTGAAACAAATAATATATAAAATTTTATTATTTTTTTCGAGAAATTCAATAAAATTAACAGAGATCTTTCTCTAATGATAGTACATACCTGATAACAAAGAGTGTCAAAGCCCGATAAAAATATAAAAAGAGGATAAACTAAAATAATTGCAGGCCAACTGCTATATGTGTGCTACAACTTCATGCGAGCCCTTCACGTGTTCACTCTGACTATCACATACTCTGACTATCAGTACCTCGCATCTGATTGGTTGATCACGGAAACGAATTTTTCCCTTTTCCTGCAGTTAACGTCTAGTCAAATGGGCGCTTTTCAGTAAAACTGGTGAATTTCAGCGAAGATGATGCTATCTACAGATGTGACACAGATATACCACATTTTATCTACAGATATACCACATTTTTTTCAAGAAAGTATTTATAACAAAAAACAAAATGCAATATAAAATTATCATTTATATCCTCTTCGCACTGCATTTTTAAGCGCGTTTAATTTCAAGTGAACTTTTTCGCCGGGGTGACTTTTGAGTTAATTAAGTCGGAACTGATGTATCTTAAATCACACACACACAGCTTAGCGAACTGATTTAAATACGTTTCAGTTGGTTTATTGCTATCTTGTTCTCAGTGTTGAAATATGTAAAGCCGATCAAAATAAAAATAAGGGAAGCAAAATTTGAAAAACAATGAAAAAGTTACTTAAAAAAGTATTAATTAAGCATCAGAAATTATGTTAGGTTTCAGAAAAGATACATTTGTCAAGGATGTTCTTTGATTTCGTTTTCCTCAATGGGAATATAATACTCTGGATTAATATCATTTTGTTCTTTAAACGTTTGAAAAAGTGTGATTAACTGTATAAAAATTTCAAAAATATCATATAACTTAAAATACTAACAAACCATAAATAAGGCTTTGTATAAAAACCAATATTTTTTAAATCGATTCAAATGTAAGGCAGTGAAAATGCTTTTTTGAGCGTAGGCGTAGTTTTTAAGTTAATTCAGATTGATTTAAAAAAATAAATCGCGAAAGAAGTTTTAATGTGGACTACAAAGATGGATGCCAGCTCAGGTTTCAACCTGATCACTTAACTCTTTTTCTTAAAATTACAAAATGATTATCTGCATTTAGTGCCCTTTTACAGTCGGAAGAAATACGCAGTATTGAAAAGTATAGCAAATGAACAAGCAATTAGATAATTTTCCATTAATCGCTATACCAGAATACACTTTCAAGAGCATTTTATCACTGGCGTCAGAAAATAGATGATTCTGAATATTTTTGGCAACTGAAAAATGTTTCCAAGATGACGTATTCCGACTCCTCAAGATGACTTAAATATTAGAGTTGCCAAAACAAAATTTTCCGCATAGAAAATTCTATTTTGGCAATGTGCGTAAATGTCCATTTCTATGACGCAATAGAAACAAAGTTGTCATATAAATAAGAAAATCCGCTGAAAAACTCTCTAAAATCAGAACTTGGCCTGCTGGATTAAATGGCATCTCTGTCCCAAAATTGATTTTAAAATTACTAATAACCAGAAATAGTGTTCTGATTCAGCTAGTAGTTGAAAACAAGGACATAAGTCTAGAATTGGGTTCCCCTTGATTTTTTGGCGATTTTTTTATATCCAGATGTGACTATCTGTGATGAGGGTCTCTGCTGCTAAACAAAAGCAGAAATAAGTATTAGGGTTAACAGAAATTAAATTTTATCGCCAAATATTTCACCAAATTAAGAGATACTCGATTCTACAACGAGCCTAAAATAAGCATTATTATGGTGGTTACTGACTGACCACAAATGGGTCGCATTTTAAAAGGACAATAAAATTAATGTACAAAAAAATATTTTTGATCTTTTTAATACCGCGTGATATATGGAATTAGACAGATTACACAGTTAGACAGATGTTTTTAGCGAATTTTCTTAATGGCCACCGTGAATATCAAGAAATTTTAATGTCCACCGCGTACATTGCCTTCCGGGAGAACTTTTTATAGACAGTGGGCGGAATATTCACCGTCGCAAGAGAAAAAACCAGGAAAACCCCTAAGCATCCACCCCCGACAGATACGCAAGCAGAAAGCAGACCTTCATCGTATGGAGAATATTGAGATTGAAGTAAGTCTCACGCAAATGCTGCCTTACTGACGAGTAGCAAGTACGGATAAGCAAACTCAAATGATAGTGGAAGCAAGTGTCACAAAGGAGAAAACATTGAAAAGTCTCAATAACTCCCTAAAATTGGCAGTCTTACCACTAGGCATCGGTGAACCTTAACACATAAGGAAGCTAAATAAGTAATTCATCAACAATTTCTTGACTCACATCTAAAGCACAATCCTTAACTGCGCTTAGCAAAAAATATTTAAAATTGATTGCTTTAAAGTTGAATTGAAAAGTTAATTTCTGGTATAAAAGGATTCTTTATAATAATTTTTACATGTGTAAAACGATGAAGAAGTATGAAAAATTATATCTGAGCATGATTGTATAAATATATGTCTTGGAAAATTATTATTATCATTTTTTATTTTAAATTTTATAAATTATTTTTAAAAATTTTTATTATTAAATATTGAAATACTCTGCTTAAATTGTTATTTAATACACGAACACACACACGTGTGTGTGTGTGGGAGGAAGACGCTGAGCTGGCAGGTTAGTGTTCTTGCCTTCGGTTCAACAGTTGGTGGGTTCGTATCCCACCTTGGGTATCGATGTTTGTAGTGGTTCGGAATCCACTTTAAACCGTAGGTCCTGGTCTAATTAGCTCTCGTGTGCAAAAAATGACCGTTGAGCGACAAACAAATCAATCAATCAAATCAATCGTGGGAGAAAGAGAAAGATACAGAAAAAAAAGAGAGAAAGAGAAAGAGAAAGATACAGAAAAAAAAGAGAGAAAGAGAAAGAGAGAGATTATTAATAAAAAAACACATACAAAATAAAATTCATAATTAAAAAAACTTCATATTTTCATTTTATTGATGAAAATTAAGACAGTTACACTTCTTTACACACTTTACAAAAACCAGTTTTCCCTTTTTTTCGATGCAATTAGATTATTGTTGTTTTTCACAAGAAAGTTTCTCAGTCTCAGTCGTTCAGTCATCATTTCCTCGCTTTTTTTTCAATTCTTTTTCATTTTCACTCATTATTGTTCTCAATCATTTAGTCACCTGATTCATACAAATTAGAACTGAAGCCAACATTCAAGGAATCCTGAAAGGAGCCTTCGGGCTGCCATTGGTTTCTTTCTCCAAGTTTATGGATGAGTGACTCAACTTCATTCAAATCGCCAAGTTCTTAACTTTGTTGTGTTTTGGTAATAATAAAATTGCTTCGCTCAATAACCTAGATATCGTTTTTTCCTACACCATCCACCCGAGAACAATAATCTAATGGACACAATAATAAGCCTGGAGTGTCAATGTCATTATCATTTCTCGCTAAAGAACTTGACGATAATTGAAAAGTTATCCTCTTCTGTTGCATGGGATGTGTAAGACGCAAATTCGATTAAGAGGGAGAAATTCCACAGGAATTACTTAAAACAATCTGGGAGTTTAACATCAGAAGTACATAAATCCATAATTCGAAGGATTTACGGTTCTTTAATGAAAGTGTTAACGTAAGTTTGGTAATCATAAAAAGTGGAAACAAAACAGATTGCTCAAAATAAACGCAAACGAAAAAGACATGGAAATTAGCCGGTAAAAAGTGATTTTTCAAAATTGTAGTTTCTTAAATGGGAATTAATGATAACCGAGTGATTAAAATCTTGATTGGAAGCCCATGTCAAGGGTTAATCAAAGAAAAAGTTGGCTTGATGATATCTTGGATGACATTCTAACTAGAAAATTAAAAATCATAGACAGAACTGTCTTTAGCGACATTGTGTGGGAGACTAAGGACCATCCTGGGATGTAGCACCTGTAAACAAGAAATAGGAATTAAAATTGCTCTGTGAGACCACGTTAGGGATATGTATTAATTCATTAATTCTTAAAATGGCAGATTAATCAATAAACACAGCAATTAAAGATTCGTAGGAAGGAAACACACATACATGTATATGAAGCCCCGTGCTTACTAGCAGCGTTTCAAGCTCCCAAGGGACACAGGTCTGAGTTTCCATCCTCGAGCTGGGCATGATCGACTGAGCTTTTCATGCCTTCAGTCGGTCGATAAACTGAGTACTAAGCATGCTTAGAGCTAAAACTGGAGTTTTCGCGTTAGGATAATCGTGACATATACTTCGCACCCTAGGACCCCGGGTCAAGAAAACAGAGATGGGCACTTTAGGCTATATATATATATATATATATATATATATATTATTATTATTATTATAGTACTCAGATTTAAAAATTGATAAGAATTTGTCATGGTGCTATGCAAATCATTTTAATTTGTATGTCTCATTACTATCATATATATATAAGATCACTATTTTGCGTTTTCATGATTTATTCACTAACCTCCTGGAAAACCATGGTGATTTTTATTTGTATTTCCGAATAAAGATTGTGTGTATCTCCCTAATACTTTTGCTTGTAGCAACCGGCATCTCACGAAGTAAAAGCAGAAGAGAAAGTGAATTCACTTTATAATAGAAAACGTCACGAAAAAAGTGGAATTAGATGTTCACTCATTGTCATTTCATGCTTGACGTCGCATGCAATCTTCATTTCTATTTATTTGTTTTACCCGAATGATATTTTTATGAAAATGTAGCAGCAAACATCTTATAACTTTATTATATAATAGTTTTTTTATTAAATCATTATTAAATAATATTTCTCTCTCTCTCTCTCTCTCTCTCTCTCTCTATATATATATATATATATATATATATATATATATATATATTATCCTAAGCTTTCATTATTATCATTTAAATTAATATCACTTAAAAATATAACTTTAAATTAAAATGAAAAAACAAAATTTCTCATCGGAATGCAAGATGGTCAAAAATCTTTTCGATACACGCCGTAAATTTTTATTGAACTAAAGACATGTAAATAAACACATATGCCTTTACAAAAAAAATTAAATTTAAAAAATTTTTAATCGTCCTGGCCGATTTAAACTAACTATAAAGTGGATGTTTGTCTTGTCTTTTTCTTCTGTTCTACTGTTAACGTGTTAATGGCTTGAATCCATGGAAAACGGCTTCTCAAACCAATGCTTTTTTTATATAAGAAATCATTTTTTATTAAAAGTAAGCTTCAACAATATTCTCAGACATTTTATGCAGAACTTCGCCTTGTTTGCTGCCACTAAGAGATTTTGAGATTGGAAGCCTGGCAGCAAATTCGTCGAAAATTTGGATTTACGACACCGTCTCAATACGATGTTGTAATTAATTATGTGTGACATAGACAAACGGGAAACGTCATGTAACGTCATGGATATTTTAAACCAATGGGAATTTTAATAAAGTGACGTAATCATGATCTCAACTGGAACGAAAGAAACAACTTTTTACGGTTAAAAAAATAAATAATTTAATGTTAAAATATAAAAATAGCATGTACATGCATATATATATATATATATATATATATATATATATATATATATATATATATATATATATATATATATATATATATATATATATATATACATTGTGAGTTCTGAGTAGAAGAGGGGGGAAAAAAGGAAGGGTAATTTGTATAGTGTGATCACAGGATTTCCAACTGTGAAAATATTTAGGAAAATCCAACGATGAAGGCAAAGACAGGCCGAAAATGAGAAAGCCCTTGATTCGAAAAGCCCCTGCAATTTCTTAAATACCGCGTGAGACACAGGTCATGGAAATTGCTATACTATCCATGTGTTATGCGAAATGATTTAAATAATGATTAATTATAAAACAATATAAAAATATGCTTTAATATTGGGTCATTAAAAAGCGTTATGCTATAAATACTTTGCGCACTGACGAATAGCATTTCAGAAGGATTCTGAGTTCTGTCGCATTCTCTGTTGACGCGAGTCTTTGCCTGATATGCTCCCAGACTTGTTCAGAGAGTGATTCATGATATAAATTGACGGGGTGCTGGAAATAATTCAGACATTCCAAAAAATTGCTTGTTGGACAGGACAACTTTCCTGTACCTAGCCCAGAGTTTGTCTCTATTACTTAGGCGAAAGCAGCGAGGTGAGAGTCTTCATAACCTTGAAGCAGGGACTGAGCAGAAGACCCAGTAATACTTGACCGGTCATCTCAGAAGTATCATTTCACTAGGAGGACACTGGGATATGCACCCCAGTTATGTTGTTACTTATCCCCCTTGGCTTGGATAAACTAAGCGAAGTCGAAGAGACCATGTCGTACAATTAGATAAAAAACAATATTCCCCCTCATTCAACAGTTGTCACACAAAGGAACCAGTACAGTCTAAGATAACCCCAGTCATTTTTGGTGAATACGATGGATCGTCAGTCATGCCGCCATTCAAATTCACTACTTTCCGATTATGAGAACAATGCCCGAAACAGCAAGAATACCGTGACACTCGAAAGGACATGTGTTCGAGCATGGCTTAGTATGAATACAGTCCTGGGTTTTTCAGATAAAAGCCGAGGTAATACGAATTGCGCGTTTATTGGCCCCCATTTTAACAACCTTCAAAATTTTAGCAAACTTTTTGATCAATAGCTAAAACAACTAGCTTGTGGGCTTCCTACATTCATTCAGATATAGCAAATACCAAGTCTGAGCTCTGATTTATTATATTTGGTTTTCTGCACAGGTAGCGTCCCATTAAATATTGATCTTTGTTATAACAGATAGGTTTTCAGGGCAATTTAATGTCTAAAGGCATAGCTCGCGTCTCCGGAAGGTAACAGGTTTGATACCTGATCTTGTCGAAAATTATGTAGCCTAGAAAGTTCATTAAAATTCAGATTGTAAGTATTTCCACTAGAATCTTGTGGAAAGGAAAGTGCGTACTCTGGTGTCGACACATGATCTATGTTAAGAATTACAAAGTGGTTGTCTGATCAGAGCTTTGTTGGTCAGAAATAAAAACTAGAAATAACTTTATCTGACAAACAACAATTTAAATATCCAACAATTTCGTGTTGATATGCATATATAGTGATGCAGGCAAGACTCGCAGTTAACGGGTTTGGAATAATCCCCTTTTAACAAGAGATTCGCATTTTTAACCATAGTTAGGTGATGAGGTCACACCTCAGATTGTACTCTCGTCTTCCCTGTCGTACCACACCAGTGGAGCTGGCAGCCGACTAATTAGCGCTTTTGGCTTCGGTTCACTAGTTCGTGGGTTCGAATCCCACCTTGGGCATGGATGTTTCTAGTGGTTCGGAATACACTTTAAGCCGTAGATCCCAGTCTAATTAGCCCTCGTGCGCAAAAAATGACCATTGAGCGACAAACAAACAAGCTATACCAGTGGAAGGATTTTGGACGTCACATATTAATATAGACACATCCGCAACTCACGGAGATTCATCAAACCAGTACGCTCACCCTCCCAGCCGCGGCAAGTGATATTTCACTTTGCTGTTCCTTCAGGAATCGGCGTAGCATATAAAGTAAATTTTGTAATTCTATGTTTCAATTCTGTTGGATGCATACTTTTTTTGGAGAAATTTTTTTCTTTATTGGTACTATAGCCCAGGATGGCAATTATCCTGCAGCACAATGTCCCTGACTTTAACTTTTCCTTTGCAGACCATTAAGATTTTAAGGTTGTTCAAGACATCACCAAGCCACCTTTTCCTTGGCCTACTGCACATGGACTCCCGATGCAAGATCTTCAATCACTCGGTTATCACGTGATCACTCAGTTTGTGCACACCATGAAATCTCTGTGCTTTGATGATTCTTACTATATTTTTACGATTGATAACAGCCTCCAATACATCATTAGTTCTATTTCTCCAATAATTATAATTCAACTGTAATGGACCAAAAAAATTTGTTTTGGGGGAGAAATATATTACAATATTATTAGAGAGGTAAACATTCGCTAGAGTTTATAAAGTATGTATATTATTGTAATACGTTACTTATCTTATTTCTCCAGCGATGATAATAACAGAGTGTGCATTTGGTTTTTCCTTTCTTGCCACAATAAATTTCCAACACACAATGGCTAATGAGATCAGGATATTTATAACTCTAAAAATTGATTACAAACCGTTATGAACTTCCACTCCTGAGCAGGGCCCGAACTGATTTAGTTGGGTTACGGGACAAAAACTTCATTATGGGCCTCTTCTGCTTCACGACAACAAACATTTTATTCAATTTGGCATATTATTCTGCTCGGTTGACAACGTAAAATAAACTTTCTGTTTGACTATGGACGGGGCAGTTGTCCTGTATGGCCATGCCTTAGTCAAGCTTTGATATGGCTAGGTTAATCAATAATTGTTGAACTAAAGTTCAGACCGATAATTATTTAGCTTTAAAAGGGGTAAAATTTCAATTGGTGCTTTTGTGCGTTTAAATTTCAGCAGGGATGAGGTTCTGTGGGATTCTCATCGTTTTAAGACATTTTTGATATTTTCGGATTAATGGGGATTGTCTAGCCCTGCTAGATAGACCCGAGATCAGCAGCAATAACACAAATTTCAGATAGCGAATTGCAAAAATACTTTTGACATTATCTAATGCCACCCAGCTTGTTATAATCCTTGTCTCTCACCGAGGGGGCTCGGGTTCGAATCCCGAATAAGGCTCGGATGTCAAGCTGGAGAAGGAAGTCAAAATTTCTGTTTGTCAGCCCGGTCATCGTCCTCGTCAGTAAATGATCTCTATTTCTATTTGTTGTTGTCCAATCTCATGTACACCAGTTAGAAACGCGAGACAAAAAAAAAAAAAAAAAAAAAAACATTGTCTAATGTTCTAAAATTTTCAATTCCTAACTGTTCGATGTACACATTCTCCTTTTCACAGAATCTCTAACTTCAGGAAACAATATTATTTTTTAAAAAGAGATTTGAAAATAAAATTAATAGAGCTATTTTTTCTGGAAATTCTAGAAAAAGTCAAGAAGAAGAATGCGTTTTTTTTATATATTGTAGAGCATTATTTTTTTTTTATCCATCAAATAGCTCAAGTCGTTCGAAAATCTCCTGGGCATAAGGTTGGTGAAAATAAAAAAAGGAAAAAATATAATCTGGTAAAAAGAAATTAGGAAGAATAAAATTTCTATTTCCGGGTATCAAAAATTCTAGATTTGTCGAATGAGAAATATCATCTCACCTTTCCGGAAATGAAAAATATTTCCAAAAAATATAAAATAAAATAATTGAATCAAGAGAAGGGGGAAAAAATTCTAATTTTCTATGTTCTCAACAGTTTTCTGTTTTTGAGATACTTCCTCAGCTGGTATTCTTTAAATGGAAGAACATTTAATTTGTAGTCATTTGAACTATAGAAATAAAAGTATAACTCTATAATATATATTGTGCAGCATTATCAGCTGTGTCTTTAGCGCTATTATCTTCGGGTTCATGAATTATTGAGTTTAGCGCTCTGATCTTCGGTTCACAATATTTAAAATACGTTTATTTTCTGGCATATTTAAAATGAATGGGTTCAATTTTAAAACAGATTTCTGAACATTATTTTATAGCTATAGTATAATTGAATAACAGTAAATTTTTTCAGCTGATTTCAAAATGGTTTAATTCTGGCTGATGATTTAAAACTCTAATTGAATTAAATAAATTAGGTACTCGAATGTAACTTTTTTAATCTTCTTGACTATTATTAGTAAATTAACACAGATTAATTTTTTAAAAAATAAATTTCGCCGAATCCAAAACGGCATTTAAAATATATAAATAATTTAAGAATAAAAAAAAAGATTTTTCTAATTTTGAAGAAAATTCATGATAATATTTTGCCATTAGTAAATGAATAACGCCTAGTAAAATTAATTAATTTTGTCGTGTTTATGTAATCATACATGAGTTAAATAACGCAGTTAGTAAACGCAAACGATTAAATAAATAGTAAACGAATAAGTAATTTCTCTTAACTCTAAATAAAGTAAATTAATTTTCAATTAATGCGTTTAAAATAAATTCCATAGTATATATACACTCGTGTCAATAAATTAAGTATAATGAAAGTTCAGGAAAAGAAATAGACAGAAGCAAAACAAATGTGACTTATTTGTAAAGTCTATTTATTAAACAAAAGGTAAACAGCAAAAAATATGCTCTATGTTTGACATCATTAATAAAAATTGGGATTTTTACTTCCTGCAGCAGATTTTAAAAAAGAATCTATTTACAAAACCAATATAACATGGCTGGTATGATGTTTAATACATAGCATGCCTCCCCGCAGACGATGTAATACATGCCTAGACCGTACAACGCCTAGGCATGCTGAGTATCAAATTATTGATCTGATCTTTGGAAATATTACATCATTTATCAAGCAATACTCTCCGGAGTTTCGGTAGACATGTGGAAGAGAGTTGACGGGCTGCAGTTCGTTGGCCAAGCATGTCCCACACATGCTCTATTGGATTCAAGTCCGGCTGGGCAGTCCATGCATGTGATATCTTCCGATTGAAGAAGGCATTCGTCTACAATGTTTGCACGGTGAGGACTGCTATTGTCATCCATAAACAGAAATTCTGCACCCATGGCGCCCCGAAACAAACGTACATGTTGTTCCAGAATGACATCCCGATAGATGTGGCCTGTCATGGTTACATTCTGAACATGCAGCTTAGTTCTGGAACCAAGAATATTTCCTCCCCAAACGAGCAATCCTGCACCGCCGTAACGGTGTCGTTCAATGGAGCTCTCTTGGTTGCACCTGATCCTCTCCTTAAGATAGTTCGGGGAGAATCAGACTGAAAGCTAAACCTGGACTCATCGGAAAACATCACACAAGACCACTATTACGGTGTCCAGAATGCATGCTCTTTACTCCAGGCTAACCGCAGGCAACAGTAAGTTGTGGTAAGGGGAACACATCTGACAGACTTACGTCCATATAGACCAAAGTGACCTAAGCGTCTGTAAACGGTCTGCCTTGAAACTGTCGTACTGGTAGCTAAAGAGGGTTGACGAGAAAAGTCTGATGCTCTACTCCGTCTGTTTTTTTTTTTTTTTTTTTTTTTTTTTGCAGTAACTGCCAAATACCCCCCTCCCCCAACACACACACATTTGCCAGAAAAACTCTGCGTACAAACGCACAATAAACGTTCTACAGGGAATAAAAGTACATTATAATGTCAACACTGATTCAATTTTTATATAATGTTTTCCTTTAACAATTACTTAAGTATCAGCAAGAATTTCAGAAAAATAATACATATTGTTTCAAAGTAATAATAATAATATATAAAAATTTCATAAAAAGCAGTCAAAAAAAGTTTGCGTACGGATGAGAAAAGTCTTTAAAAATTAGCTTCCATGGACTGCTAATTAAACTTTAATGTCTGAATGGAAAACCTTTATGTTTAAAAACCACTTCCAGTTGTTTAATCATAGCTTGGCTGTTTCTGCAGATGAAATACTATTCCATTTCTTCATAAGTACTCTTTTTAGCATTATTTTCGATATTATGTTATGTTAACCATTTTGCGTCGTAATGAGTCCCATAAATGTTCGATAAGGTTTATGTCTGGAGATTGGGGAGGAGTAAGTATCTCATATTTGATATTGTACAACAGCTGGAGTTTTACTTTGTAGGATGTGTGTTTTGGATCATTGTCTTGTTGAAGCCAAAAGTCATCGCCAAGGTCTCGATCATGTACACACTGCTTCAAATTTTCTTTGTATATATTTAGATATTCCATATTATCTAATGTGGAGTCTATAAAAGTCAATCGATCAACTCCACTTGCTGCCATGCACCCCGAAATCATGACGCCGCCTCCACCATGTTTAACTGTGGACATAAAATTTTGCCTCTTAAAAGCTGTCCCTTGTTTTCTTCCCTCCAGATTTCGACCTTTGATGCCAAAAATGCAAAACTTGTTTTCATCAGAGATATTATCATTTAAAATTCTCAGAGAGTTTACTTACATACTTACTGGCAAAATTTAAAGTTTTTGCTTATTGGCAATTTAACTACATGACTTTTGATAAGCTACATGGTCATGAAAGTAAGATTTTTTCAGAATTTTTCGATTAGTAATTTCATGAAGACATTTTTTAAACGTTTCTCTAATGTCAGTTCTATTTGAGATGCAGTAGTCTTTGGATTTAAACGTAAGGATTTCAGAATCCCATATTTTTTCGTCAAGTCAGCTTAGATGATCGGTTACTTCGATCATCTAAGCTGACTTGACAAAGTTTACAGTTTTCAATGATTTTAATTATATTGATTACTTTTAGGATAAAAGAAAGAGTTCTTCCAACTATCTTTCCAATTTCTCGAACAGTTTTACCTTCGCTTCTTTGTCTTAAGATCATTTTTATTTTCCCCCGGAATAATATGTTTTCCTTTAGAATCAATTTTAAGTTTACTTGTTTCCAAATACTAATATATCATATCAATAAAACAATGTTTTTTATTCTATTTGTTGTATTGGCACCAGAGTTAAAATTAATAAACAGTAAAAAATAAATGCAGACAAAATTTCATTTTATACAAACTCACGGAGCCTAAAAAACTAAGATTAATTTGAAAATATTTTTGTAATTTGTACCTGTACGCAAACTTTTTTCTAATATTTTTTTTACGTAATTTTTAATATTATTATTTTTAAACAATGCCTGCTATCTTTGAAATCATTAGTGATGTTCAAGGAATTGTTACAAAAAATATTTATACAATGTCTCACAAAAGTGGTGGGACACTTGTGCTTTACAAAAGGAAACTGTCATAAAATAAATTAAAAACACATGGACAAATGTTTTGTGGGTCTGTTTCATACTTAAAGTTAGTAACAGTTATTACATAACATACATTTTGTCAAAATATTAAAATATTAATTAAATAAAAATGCAATTGTTTAGAACGGAGCAAAAAAAGCTCACATAAGTGATGGGACACTTACTTTTCCACCAAATATTTATCCAAAAGTTTCACTTTTTTAAAAGTTTTAATTTTTTTTTGGATTTTCTCTTTTACTTTTAAAACATGATTTAATATTTTTGGGATGGATTTGACTAATTTCTTTGTGATTTCTGGAATGATTTTACCCCATTCTTCTTAAAACATGGATTTTAATTGTTGTTTTGAATAAATGGTGTATTTGCGAATTCTTGATTCCAATTCTTGCCAAATATTTTCTATGGGATTCAAATCTATGAGATTGCTGTGGTGTTTTTATTATTTCAGGAAAACTATACAGCAGCCAGTCATTTCAGTTCAAAGCAGTGTGTTTGTGATCATTGTCCTGGCAGAATTTAAAATCATTATGTAAGTTCCATTTTCGTGCTGAAGATTTCAAATTTTGCTTTAGAATGTCAATACACTTTTACTGATACATTTTGCTGTCAATAAAAACAAAATTACCAACTCTAGCAAACGACATACACCCGCATACCATAACTCCTCCTCCACTATGTTTTACTGTTAGCACCAAATTCTGTTTACGAAATTCTTCCCTCGGTTTTATCCACACCGATATTCTACCGTCAGAACCAATTATATTAAATTTAGTCTCATCAGTATATATAACTCAATTCCAGTAATCAGAAATCAGAATTTTTATTTATGTTAGATTTTGCGAAAGCCAGTCTCAGATTTCTATTCTTTTCACTTACGGAGAATTTTTTCTGGGCTACTCTATCGTGATATCCAGCAGTTCGAATCGCTATTCTAATAGTCTCAGGATTAACAATTACTCCATATAATGCTTTTAAATCAGCAGCAACTTTAGGAGCACTCATTCTTGGATTTTTTTTAATAATTCGAACGACAATTCCTTTTATTCCATTGGATAGCTTTGATGGTTGGCCATGTCTTCTTTTATTCTGAATCATGTGATTCTTTTTATACCCTTTAATGATGTTGAAAATTGTTGAATGACTCAAGTTAACTGTTTCAGCAGTTTCTCTAATAGATTTTCCACTTTCAATATGCAAATTAATAACTAATTTTTGAATTTCAGGGTGAAGTTTCTTTTTGTTTAGCATTCATGGCTGATCACATATAAAAAAAAACACAAAAATTCCAAAACAATCTGGAGAGAAATACTGCAGACGATTTTATAAATTATTGCCTATTGCTTTTGAGTAAAAATAAAACACCCAAAAAATATTTTTATTGCTTATTTTAGGCGATATTTTTGTTGCATATCTAATGGTGTCCCATCGCTTATGTGAGCTATTTTTTGTTCCGTTCTAAACAATTGTATTTTTATTTAATTGATATTATAATACACACAAAATGTATGTTATATAATAATTGATACCAAATTTAAGTATGAAACACACCCACAAATAATTTGTACATGTTTTTATAATTTATTTTATTACAGTTTCCTTTTGTAAAGCACAAGTGTCCCATCACTTTTGTGAGACACTGTATATAAAATACGATTTAATATTGAAATTATAAAATTATAATGTACATTTATACTCGGTAGAATATATATATATATATATATACTTAGTGAGTTACTTAAAAATAATTTAGTTAAAATAATTGTATTTAGATTGAATATAGCACCAGAACATATTTTTAGCTCCCTCATTTTCATTCTGTTATTAGAAAATAATAAATTAATTTGTGAGTGTATTAAAAAAACTGACGTAGTAAAGAATGATTTAACCTTACTAAAAATTATCTCTAGAAACAGATTTTTACAAACTCTCCGATTAATCTGTTATTAGTAAGTGAATTAACTCTCTAAGTTTAAAAATAAATTCAGTTGCTTACAAGAGAATGTATTCAAACTAAATAAATTAAAAAGCGAAAAAGATTTCTCCTAACTTCTCCGATTACTGGAAATGTGACTGCAATTGAATAAATACACATTAGTTTCTCGTAACAATGTGTTTAAAATAATTCTAATTATTCTGTATTTCCCTCAAATGTATTTGTAGATCTACGTAAATTAGGCAAATTAGGTAAAGTAATGGATTTTTGGAACTGTTTCGATATTATTCATTAATTCTGCTATTCTTAAATGAAAAAACTAGCTTAGCCGTATGATTAGATAAAATAAATTAATTGTTTGAAACAGATTTTTTTAGCTATATTGAGTGTTCTTCTATTTGTAAATAATTAAAAATTTATAACTAAATTTGAATTGAATTTTATCTCAATTAAATAAATAATTTGCCTGTGTTACATAAGATGGGTAATTTTTTTGTTATCTTTGAACGTAATTTCTAATATATATGTATTTTTTATAAATCAAATCTGCGTTTTCATACTCATGTTTATTTTATAAAAATTTGTTTTTTTTTTTTTTTTTTTTTTTTTTTTTTTGTCTGAGTATTTACACTGATCGTAGGCATCAGCCACTGTAACACTTTGGGATATAGGCAAGTGACGAGATCGACAACCGAGTGATCTTTAAAAAAATTTTTTTTTGAATGTCTTAGTAAAAACTTTCAAATATTAAAGGAACATTCTCTTAATTTTTATATTCCTGATTCTTGGACAAAGATAGATTTTGGTATTCCTGGAAAACTAACCAGATTAGTAAATCTAACTATGCATGAATCTGTAATGAAGATTCAGATTCAGAGTTATCATTCAGAACCATTAAAAATTAAAAATGGTGTAAGACAAGGAGATGCCCTCGCCTGCTTATTATTTAACTTTGCTTTAGAAAAAGTCATCAGAAATGCAGGCATTAATACTAGAGGTACCATTTTTAGTAAAAGTTTACAAATCCTGGGCTTTGCAGATGATTTGGATTTAATTGCTAGAAATCCTGATACTCTTACAGAATCCTTTCTGGCATTGGTACGAGAGGCAAATAAAATGAATTTAATAGTCAAACAAAGCAAAACAAAATATATGTCATGCATAAGGCAAAACCATCCTTGCTCTGTATTCACCATAGGATCTTATGATTTTGAAGCTGTGAACAGTTTTACCTACCTTGGATCTGAAATAAATAACTTTGGTGATTTGGGACCCGAAATAAACAAAAGGGTAATTGCAGCAAATCGTGCATCTTATGGGTTAAAAAAATATCTTACCTCCAAATATATCAAACACAGGACAAAAATTTTACTATATAAAAGTATTATTAGACCCATTTTAACTTATGCTTCAGAGACTTGGGCCATGACACAGAAACATGAATGCCGTTTAGCTATTTTTGAAAGGAAAATTTTGAGAAGCATCTATGGTGGAGTGGAGACAGATGGGGTATGGCATAGAAGGTATTACCATGAATTATACAAAAGTTTTAAGGACATTGATGTTGTCAAATACATTAAAATACAAAGGATGAGATGGGCTGGCCATGTTATTCGTATGCCAACTGAACGCACGCCTAAAAAAATCTTTCTTGCAAGGCCAATGGGAAAGCGTTCCAGAGGTAGGCCCAAAATCAGATGGATTGATTGTTTTGATAGAGACTTTAACACTATTGGAACATCTAATTGGAAAAGTGCTGCTGAGTACAGGCCGAGATGGAATAAACTCATTGAGAAGGCCAGGACCCACACAGGGTTGTTGTGCCATTGTTGATTGATTGATTCTTGGACAAATGATTTTAAATTGAATTATTTGACAGTCAAGGATTATGATTCATTAAATTTTATTAGAAATTCGATTAGCAATTTCAATTTGACTACCTTTTTAGAGTCTATTTTTCAATAAAAGTGTGATAGTAACTTGTTGTTTAATAAATTTAAAATGCTATTGGTGGGTGCGCTGAATTCACACTTTTATATTTTAGAAATTTGTATAGAGTCAGTGGGTATTATCACAAAGGAATAAACTAGGAAAACACCCAATCACCTACCTTAATAAATACGTATTCAAAAGGCAGGAGCAAAACATATTATTCAACAGCGACTAAGATCAAACTTAGATATTTTGCCCCCAAAAAAGAGGGCCAAGAACATGCCATGGTTAGCCTTTTCGAAAATCGATAAAAAAAAAATCAAAATTACTACCTCTTTAATTTTAATTTATTTTATCGATTTATTTAATAAGAGTTTAACGAACTCGATTTAAAAGGAATATTCAAGAGGAAATGAAATTTTACCAAATGAAAATTTATTTTCACATTCAGAAAAATAACGTGTGTTCAATTTTCACTTCAAATTAAGTTAAAGACAAAAGATTTTGCTGCATGCCAGTGTTTACGGGGAAATGTTGGAATCTGTTGCACTTCTGGCTTTCAAACGATAAGAAGATTTGTCACCAGGTTACCAGATAGCAAAATATTTACACCTCAACTCTGTAAACGCTGCATACTCAGAGGTATTTGTGTGTTTAGCCGATTCCAATTAGAAACAGTAAGAATTACGAATGAGAATAATTCTGGATTGCGTGAAATAATTCGAACGAGTGAGAATGCAAATTTAATCAGAGAAATTATCGATTTAATTAAGTAAGGGAAGAGAGATTGTAAATAAATTTTAATATTTTATCCTCTTTTTTATTTTAAATATTTTTAATGAAATTCCACTCTTTCAATGTATTTTTTTTTTTTGTTTTGTGAAGTAAAACTACTAAAATTTCAAAAGTTTTATAAAATTATTTTTATTATTGTATTATTTCATTTATAGAATTCATTTCTTTCTTTTCTTGAATATGGTAAAGCACTGTTGTTTACACTTTTTCTCCACTGAAATATAGAAAAAAAATGTAAACGCTGAAAAAATGTTTAATCAAATCTAAGTAAACAAGGTTGTTTATTAAAAATTTTATATCCTTTAAACTATTCAAGATTGTTATAGTTATAAAGTTTTAAAATTTATCTATACACAAACATATATATATATATATAATACGGTTCGATATTTACCGAATATCACCAAATCAACAACAAGAGAAACAGATCGCAAACTTTACCGCTCTCACAAATTTCGCCAAACTTCGCTAATGTCACCAACCATCATGTTATGCATACTAAGATTAAGCTTAGGAGGTTAAAACTGGCTTGAAAAAAATCCTCCTTTATATTTACTAGGAAATTTAACTTTCTTATGTCTTGAGAGAAAGTACATGGTTCCTACAACAGGACCTTCTGAAGACCATCATGCTGACAGTCTATGTACTTAAAAATTTACGTTTAAATATCTTGTCAATGAAACGACATTAAAGAGAAAAACGAACACAGATCTCGATTGGAGAGAAATACTTTTACTGTTGACCTCAAGTGCAGAGACAGCATCAGCACATAGGAGCATTATAAAGGCCCTGCGGATCAAGGAAATTCTGTACGAATTTACCATAATCCACAAATTACGCCAGCTTTGGGTCTACAGTGGCCTACTGGTAGGAAAATGCTTTTCAAAGCGAAGAATCCCAGGTTCGAATCCAGGCACTGTTGAACAAGGGGGTATGGATAATAGTCTTACCCCTTCTACGTTTGTCAAAATGAGTCCGTGGTTGTTTTCTAGATATCCTTCTTTGTCACCCATGATTACTGCCTAATATCTGCGACTCTTGAAAGAAGCAGTTTACGCGGTGAACATTAAAATGCCTTTAGCTTATCCATTACGTGATGGTAGCTTAGGCCCCTCCATAGTCTATTGGTAAAACCATTTTCTGCAGTTGAAAGGTTCCAAGTTTTACAATAGCTTTTTTACTTCGCTCTTTGTAAATGAGAATGTAAATTAAATCTTTGTAATTGTATTTAAAATAAATTTATAATATTTTTAAGAAAATAAACCAATTAAGTGTCAAAATAGATATAGAATGCAACCTGCATGCATTGATACTTCTATGAATGCTTCTCCACTAACACGCATATTGGATATGAGATTGCTTGTTGGGAAATCAATCTTTAGTTGATCATGGCTCAAATTAACTAGATGACTGATTGCTTTCAATTGGAAAGCAAAACATAAGAAATTCAAAGTAATAAAAGAAACCTGAATAAATTCCTATAGGGGTCACCGTTTTCTAGTGGTAAATGGCGTCTCAGCAATTCTTTGAAATGCGGGCTAGTTAATACTGATCAGTGTTTGGATTTCACAAATTTTAAAGTGAAATAAAGTGATTCACACATAAGTACGTTCTTCCGAACATTGAAATAATTGGACAAGCAGCCTTGTTTAATTCAGACTACTTTGATTCTGATACCGATTTCCGAAATTCAGTAACTAACATTTTAATTGTAGAGCTTGATCTTCTTGTATCTCTTAATTCTAATTCTTAAGATGTTTTTTTGGATCATCATAAAATTGGAAATGGAAAACTCATCTTGAATTACATTAATTTCAAATACACATTGTTTCTTCGAGAGCACAATGTCAGCTGTCCGTTGAAATGAAAGTTTACAAATTCAAAATTGGTCTGGAATTAATCGATTACGACATTGTTTGTGTTCGTTCACGCGCGCAGCTTTTAGTGAGTCACATTCTCAATTTGGACGAAAATGAAATTTACTGCAACATTGCACTTAGTCTTTCCTATTTGTTGTCAGTAATTTAAAAGACATTTTGAAACACATATGGGCCGACCACCCTGTCTGGTGGTCAGAGTGCCTGACAGCGGATAAGGAGGTCCTGGGTTTGAATCCCGGTTCCGGCATGGATGTACTTTTTCTCTCTGTCCTTTCTGTGTATGAATGAGGTGTGAATGGTTACCTACCTTATAAACGGGTCCCTATGGCATGTGTGTACTGAAGCAGTCACACATGCCATAGGGACACATGCCACATTTCCACACCAAATGTGGTTCAGTATGAAGAAGTGGAGCAGCGCACCCCATATTGTCAGCCTAGCTGGCACAAAACAAATACATACGGTAGAATAAAATGTTTTAAAATATAACACAAAAAGGGAAAGGGAACTCGGGAATATTATTTATCGCACGAGAGCCACAAATAATTCTTCAAAGAGCCGCAGGTTGACCACCCCTAGTGTGTATATATATATATATATATATATATATATATATATATATATATATATATATATATATATATATATATATATATATATATACACACACACACACTACTGCCCATTAAAATTGCTACACCAGGATGAAATGCAGATAGCAAAATGATATTTATTGGACAAATATATTATACTAGAAATAAAAGTGATTAAATTTTCAAAAAATTTGGCTGGATAGATCCTGAGACATAACAGCAGTTATACGCCTGGGCATTAAGTCAAACAGAGATTGGATTGCATGTACAGGTACAGATGCCCATGCAGCTTCAACACAATGCCACAGTTCATCAATCGTAGTGACTGGCGTTTGGTGACGAGCCAGTCACTCGGCAACCATTGACCAGACGTTTTCTATTGGTGAAAGATCTGGAGAACGTGCTGGCCAGGGCAACAGTCGAACATGTTCCGTATCAAGGAAGGTCCGTACAATACCGGCAACATGCTGTCGGGCATTATCCTGCTGAAACGTAGGGTTTCGCAGGGCTCGAATAAAGGGTAGAGCCACGGGTCGTAACACACCAGAAATGTAACGAGCACTGTTCAAAGCACCGTCAATGCGAATAAGAGGTGACAGAGACGTGTATCCAATGGCACTCCATACCATCATGCCAGGTGATGGGCCAGTATGACGATGACGAATGCACGCTGCCAGTGTGCGTGCACCACGATGCCGCCAAACACGGATGCGACCATCATGATGCTGTACACAGAACCTTGATTCATCTGAAAAGATGACATCTCGCCATTCGTGCGCCAAGGTTCGTCGTTGATCTCACAATTGAAGGCACTCTTGTCTATGACGCAGCGTCAAGGGAAGCCGCAGCCATGGTCTCCGAGCTGAGAGTCCATGCTGCTGCAAACGTCGTCGAACTATTCGTGCAGACACTTGTTGTCTTCCAAACGACCCCGTTTCTTGACTCACGGCTCGTGACGTGGTTGCACGATCCATTACGGCCATGCGGATAATATGCCTGTCTTCTCAGCTGCTAGTGATAAGTGGCCGTTGAGATTCCGCATGGCGTTCCGTATTATCGTCCTGAACCCATCGATTCCTTATTCTGCTAACAGTCATTGGATCTCGCCAGATGCGGGCAGCAACACTGCGATAAGATAAACCGCAATCCCGCTACGCTACAATTCGACTTTTATCAAAGTCAGAAACGTGCTGGTACGCATTTCTCCTTCTTATACGAGGCATCACAACAACTTTTCACAAGGCAACAACGTTCAAATGCAATTTGTGTATGAGGAATTGGCTGAACAATTTCCTCATTTAAGCACAATGTAGGTGTCGCTACTGGTGCCTGCTTTGTCTGAATGCGCTGAAAAGCTAGTCATTTTCATATCACAGCACCTTCTTCCTTTCGAATAAGTTTTACGTATGTAGCATGCCACCTTCTTGGCGTAGCAATTTTAATGGCCAGTAGTGTATATGTATATATTCTTGCGATATTTTTCCATTGATTGAAATCATTTTCCGCCAACACATTAAACATGATTTGCAGGTTTAACCTACAAAAAGAAGTTTCTTTCTTATTCAGCTTGAATAATTTTATGCATGCTAATAGAGTGTATAAACCCTAATTTTTTTGAGAATATAATTGAAATCGTTAAAAAATCTAATTGGCGAATGATTTCTTTGAAGTAAATATGTCTTTGCCTTTCACATTTAACAATGGCTGGTTTATCAATATTATTTGACCCATTTTTTTCTGCTAGTTAAATATGAAGAACGTCTTTCCTTTTAAATTTAAATTATATATATTTTTTCAATTACAGCACTTTATTTGTGAACTAAAAATATATATATATATATATATATATATATATATATATATATATATATATATATATATATATATATATATATATATATATATATATATATATATATATATATATATATATATATATATATATATATTATTAAATCTAAATATGTTATTCCGATTACATATTTTTAAAATTTATTTGAAGCTATGTAAATAAAACTTTTCTTATAACCTTTTTGTAAGAAAATGACACACAGCATTTTTCTGCAACCAAATGCATAATTTCTTTCGATAGAAATATGCATATAACTCCTAAAAGTATGAATTTTAAAAGTTTTTGTAACTTAAAATTTCAAAGAAATTTTCTTGAAGTTCTTGTTATATTTTTTGATAAAATTGCTTTCATAGCATATTTTTCTTATTCTTATAAATAAATTAAAATTTTTATACATTCTAAAAATGCGCTATTGAAGAACAGGCAATTATTTTAACTATTTTAATTTGTTATGTTTTTTATTCTATACTAAGTTTTTGGTATATTTCTCCCTCACCTGAGGACCTAAAAAAAAATCAAATTAGTATATTTTAACAGGGAACTACAGCTAAACGTGGATCCGTAACCATTAAAAGCATTGACATGAGAAGTAGGTTTTGAACTCACGAGCTTTGGTACAGAAAGCCGATATGCTAACAAAGCTATTTGTTCACCCGAATTTCACTCTTCTTGAGAAGTTGCTATAATTTATAATAAAAATAAAAAATATTAACAAAGAATATACATTGATTAATCAAAAATTATTACATAATATGGAACTGGAAATGTATACTTTATATCGCATCCTGATTCAAAATATTTTACAAACACTTGCTTTTTAAATATGATTAAAGTGATCATAGTTCAGTCGACTTTATTAGAGTTTTAGAAACTGGGTGACAACATTTCATCAAGAGCTTTTTTCTCCAGTTATAATCAAAACTTGGCGGGATTGATGTTTGACTAAACAAAACAAAAATATCTTAGCAAAATATCTTATGTCGAGAGAATCTGGCCAAGTAAAAACTTTGTGGGATGTTTCGGATGTGGTAGGAGTATTAAGAGAAGGAGCTGTCAGCCCTGTTGTCGACATCATCTCTTGACCAGAATCGAAAATTACTAAATGGTTAGTTTCCTATTATCTTTAATGAGAGAAATATCTGGAAATTAATGAAAAAAATCCACTTAATTTTTGAAACTCTCGTATTAATTGCTTTATAATAATTTATTCGAAAATCAATAGTGTCAGGGAATTGTTATTAATATTTTGCGTATTTTCCAATTTAGAAAAATATTCTAATCATTTTTTAAAGGGGTAAAATATTTTTTACATTAATTATGAGTAAATTTGCTTATTTTAAAAGCAATTTATTCAGACATAGCTGTTGTTATTATAACAGCATGCTCTCCTGTCTCTAGTCCTGAGTTGGGCTCTACCAATTAGATAGAAGCAGCCGAGTGGAGTCTTCGTGTTTTTGGATCACCGACCAAGCAGATGACACCAATACTTAGCATGTCCCAAAAGGTATCACTTCACTTGGAGGACATTGCGACTACGCCCAGTTTTAATGTTTTTCAGCTACCATTAGTGATTACGATGGATCTTCGTTTAAGCTAGGATTCGAACTCACTACTGTCCAATAATGAGAACGATGGCATAACCAACCAGGCTACCTATATATAACTGTGCACCCGAATCCCGGAATTTACTTTAAAGTAAACGGATTTGAAGTACTCACCTAATACCAAGCTCCTTGCCATTTTGAATGGAAATCAGGGGACGAAGTCACACCTGAGCTGGCACACTACTCTTGAAATCGTAGCCACACCAACGGAAGGACTTTAGGTATCAAAATTGAACGTGGGCATGGCCTCAATCCTCAAAGCTCCCGGAAACCAGTGAGGGAGAATGTGGTCACCCTCCCAATCACTGCGCCAGGGGGTAGATGACTCACTTTGCTGGTTTTTCAAGAAGCGGGTGAAGCTCGGGGCTCCAAGCAGTTCATAGAAAATTTTCATCTATGGAATGATTCGACAGTTGTTTAGCACGCACTAATCTTTCTCTAAAGATCCGGTATTGAACACATGACGTTCCGGATATAAGAACGACATTGCTCATCTATCAAATTACAGTGGTCCCTAAATGAAAGGAATGTAAATAGTAATCCTTTTCAGAAATTATTTATAACTTTTCTCCCATTCTTTTAAAATTTATATTTTGCATTGATTGCTTTTTAAATATTTCTATAAAGGATTATTTTAGTTAAGAATGGGTATTATAATAATATTAGGCATTTTAGTCATTTTTAAATGAATTTCTATTAAGTATTCATTGAATAGACTTTATATTTCTCTTTACATTATGTATTCAATCTAATTGAGACAATTCTTACATGTTTTCATAGATGAATCGCATACTAAACGTATTCGCGAATTTATTGAATTTTAGAAATCGTGAATCTTTTGAGTCCTCCCCGTAATTAAAATGTCAAAGAAAGAAAGGTGAAACCCCAACTGATGTAGGATAAAAAGTTTTGAATCAAGTACAATTGGAAAACAATTTTATTTCTTATTTGTTAAAACACAAATGTGAAATACGCTCACATTTGCCACATTTAATTGAGATATTTACGAAAAAAGTCGATGATGCAAAATTCATTTATTTGACCAGGCCAAAAAAATATTAGTACATTAGAACTCCAGCTATCTATTGGGTTGTTCGGAAAGTCATTTCGTTTTTTATGAAAATGAAAAACGTACAACGAATAAATAGCGTATTGCATTGCATATTGTCCATTCTAGTCCAATAACTTTTTACCATCTTTCTGGTAGTAGCACGATTTCCCACTCATAAAATCGTTGGTTTTACTAGCAAAAAGCTGATCCAGATGGGAAAAACGAATAGACTTTCCGAAAAACCCAATATTATTATTAATTAGGTCCGAACCGCTTTCGGATAGTAAAAAATTTTGTTAATCGGATTTTTCAGAAAAAAGGATTTATTTTAACAAATTATTGTACTCTGAAAATTTGAGAAAAAACTACATAATTTTAAGGAAAAATAATTTTTAATCTATTAAATGAAAATACAACTTTTTCATGTTCAAGTACTTACAAGAGCCGTACATTGATATAGAATGTATGTACAGCTCTGCACATGAAAGTAATCGCTTGCTGAACATCACGGTTAGGGCGAAAGCTGCCTCACTGCCTCCATCCGTTTTCGGGCAGCCTAAGTCCGCGCATCCGCTGGACAGTGTGACTCTGCTTGTGGAGACACTCGGGCTGATGCTCCACCCCCTTCAAAGCAGGTTCGAAGCTGACGAATGCCCTCCTGGCTGATGGTCCCGTGTCTGCTTCAACTTGGACATGAATGTCATCTTCTTCATCAACACTTGCAGTAAATTTACCATCATTTGTAGTTTGAAATCCAATGTCCGACTCCTAATACCCATTATTCTATCACTTCTGATCAGAGAATGGAGATTAGAAGTCGCTTCTTCTGAGCACCCAGGAATCTTCAGCACTCGCTTCCTGGAATTTTCAAAAGAATGCTTTTGTGTTCCTCAAAATCGACACCACTCTCTCTTATTCTCCTCATCTCCCTTCTCTTAATTTTCTTTTTCTTGGGTTTTTCCTTTTAATCCCTTTCCATGTCCTTTTCAGTCAAATTTATGAATTTTCCCGAAGTCTTGAAATCTATTCGGATAACCATCTGTTCTGATAAATGGAGTTCTTCTGTACTTCTCTAGCATCTCAAAGATTTCCCATCGATTCTTCCGATAATCTCAACCATCAAGAAGATGTATCTCTTTAATATAATATCTTTATAAATAATAAAAACATTTATCTGCTTATTTTATTAAGTAAATTAAAAACGTATTCAAATTAATATTTCTATACATATATGTCGAAACTTGTGTTCACCTAGTATTAATTATTAAATAAGTTAAATATTTTAATGCTTAAACAAAATTATACTATATATTCGACTTAAATGGGCTTCATTTCTGTTTCATTCCGCATTTTTGATCATTCAATGTTATCCATTTATTATCTCATGTGTGAATAATTTCAATTATTTATTTGAAAGTTACATTTACACAACAAAATGTAAAAATATACATAGTTAAATGTTACAAAATTTATTTATTATGTACAAAAAAATGTAAAAATATACAAACAAAAAATTTTAGAAGTGTACGAAGTTAAATGTCATAAAATTTATTTATTTTATTAAATACGAATTTAATTTCAAACAAAACTTTTTATTAAAATATCATATGTGTGTAAGACTATAGTATATTGATTCTTAATACAGCATAATAATCGAGATATAATTTGGGAGTTAATTTTGGTAAAGAGAATCACGGCAAATACATCTTTTAAAATACATCTATTAATAACGATTCTCCAATATATAACGAGTTAAAATAACTCAATAATCTGCAGATGTAAATTTACTTCTATTTTATATATATATATATATATATATATATATATATATACAGGATTTTTCTTTGTCATTTCGAACTAAGATCCAAATAATGAGATTAGTGTACAATAAACCAATTAATCAACTGTGATGGTTGGTTAGTTGGGTTTTATGGCGCAAGGTTCAAAATTGGACATGCTGCGTCATAATCAACTGTGAAGTAATCAGCTGTATTTATGAGTACATATACGTAATCATTTGTATTAATAATCGAAATAAGTTTGTTTAATTGCAACACCTTTCCTGCTGTTTATTTTTACAAATTAAAACGCTGCTAAGCACAACCAATCGCTTTTTAAATTTGAACCATGGTCAAGTGACAAAATCGTCACCTGATCTGGCACTTTGCATGAAATACCAATGGGAAAGCATTGCGAACACGACCTACACTACTGGCCATTAAAATTACTACACCAAGAAGGCGACATACTACAGACGTGAAATTTATACGAAAGGAAGAAGGTGCTGTGATATGCAAATGATTAGCTTTTCAGCGCATTCAGACAAAGCAGGCGCCAGTAGCGACACCTTAATTGTGTTTAAATGAGGAAATTGTTCAGCTGGTTCCTCATACACAAATTGCATTTGAACGTTGTTGCCTGGTGAAAAGTTGTTGTGATGCCTCGTGTAAGAATGAGAAATGCGTACCAGCACGTTTCTGACTTTGATAAAAGTCGAATTGTATCGGGATTGCGGTTTATCTTATCGCAGTATTGCTGCTCGCGTCGGTCGAGATCCAATGACTGTTAGCAGAATATGGAATCGATGGGTTCAGGACGGTAATACGGAACGTCATGAGGGATCTCGACGGCCACCTATCACTAGCAGCCGAGAAGACAGGCATATTATCCGCATGGCCGTAATGGATCGTGCAACCACGTCACGAGCCGTGGGTCAAGAAACGGGGTCGTTTGGAAGACAACAAGTGTCTGCACGAACAGTTCGACGACGTTTGCAGCAGCATGGACTCTCAGCTCGGAGACCATGGCTGAGGCTTCCCTTGACGCTGCGTCATAGGAGCGCCTTCAATGGTTGTGATCAACGACGAACCTGGGCGCACGAATGGCGAGACGTCATCTTTTCAGATGAATCCAGGTTCATCATGACGGTCGCATCCGTGTTTGGCGGCATCGTGGTGAACGCACACTGGCAGCGTGCATTCGTCATCGTCATACTGGCCTATCACCTGGCGTGATGGTATGGGGTGCCACTGGATACACGTCTCGGTCACCTCTTGTTCGCAATGACGGTGCTTTGAACAGTGCACGTTACATTTCTGGTGTGTTACGACCCGTGGCTCTACCCTTTATTCGAGCCCTGCGAAACCCTACGTTTCAGCAGGATAATACCCGACCGCATGTTGCCGGTATTGTACGGACCTTCCTTGATACGGAACATGTTCTACTGTTGCCCTGGCCAGCACGTTCTCCAGATCTTTCACCAATAGAAAACGTCTGGTCAATGGTTGCCGAGCGACTGGCTCGTCACCAAACGCCAGTCACTACGGTTGATGAACTGTGGCGTCGTGTTGAAGCTGCATGGGCATCTGTACCTGTACATGCAATCCAATCTCTGTTTGACTCAATGCCCAGGTGTATAACTGCTGTTATTACTGCCAGAGGTGGTTGTTCTGGGTACTGATTTCTCAGGATCTATCCAGCCAAATTATTTGAAAATTTAATCACTTGTTATTTCTAGTATAATATATTTGTCCAATAAATATCATTTTGTTATCTGCATTTCTTCCTGGTGTAGCAATTTTAATGGCCAGTAGTGTATTTTATAGGTCCAAATCATCATTAATTAACGTGATATACCTTCAGTTGTGTTTATTAATCGGGAGCACATCGCTTTTTTCCGAGGGCCCATCATGGGCTAAGATATAAGTTTTAATGTAAGTCTTCTTGCCGTTTATTTCTTTCGACTGAAGTCAAACGTTTCCTCATTTAACCATTGTAGACTGATGAGATCAACACTTGAAAAGGTACTTTTCTTTAGTAACTTTCATTTCTGCAGCTACTCCTGTTTTGGATGTCGCGCCATAAAAACCCAACCAACCAACTAGTGACCCTCATTCCACAGAATACTGCAATAACACTAGAACCTAAGAAAATTTATTATTCGGAAGTCCAATAGCCTACAAAATAAAAGTTTGTGTTCTAGTTTTCAGTTCAGTCGTTCGTAGGTTCGATTTCCACTTCAATTGTAAATGTTTTTAGCCTCAGAATTCATTTCATATTCTTGGTTCCTGTTAAATGAGTTTTCTTGTGCAAAAAGTGGTTGAAGAAGGACAAAAAATCTAGAAGATTACTAAGGTATTATAGTTATTTCAAATATGAATGTTGGTGGATACAATTTTAGTATTTTGAATACAATTTTGATATCTTTACCCAAATCGTTGCAATAATTTTCTGAATACAATAGAACTTTAACTATTCGAATCCATTGGGATTGATCTTCATTCGAATAAACAAAAAATTTTAATTTTTTTTCGATAAAAGGAACTTTTTAATTAATTACTATGCGTTGAAAATGGGAGAAAAAATACATATTTTTAAAGAAAAATAAATTTTTATCAAATAAATGAAAAAAAAAAATTTTACATTTACATAAGTACGTTAATACTCACAAGTACTGTACATTAAGAGGCCGTGGTAGTCTATTGGTTAGGCTATCGACCTTTCGTCCGGGAGGGCGGGATTTAATTTCCAACGCAGCCAAAGACCGACCGAGTACATGCGATATACGTGCTCGTTAAATCTGTGGAATCGAAAGTCCTTTGGTCGGTGATTGATCAGTTATCATGGCTGCAATGGTCTGGAGAAAATCTACCCCCCCCCCTCCAGATCAATATCGAAATGGAGCGAGTAGATCTTCTGGTGGTTCCATCAGTCGGAGAAGTCTTACATCAAAGTCGTACTTTCCCCTTCTTGGCGCTCTGATTAAACAAAAGACTCCTCTACGGCACATTATCTACGGCATATCGAGCTTGTCTTGTCAAGTGTTATAAGTAACAATAACAGCAACAACAGTCAGAATTATCATCTATTTATTATTTTCCAAATTTGAGAAGGATCTATTTCTATAAAAATAAGCATAGTTTAAATTCGTCACTTGTATTCTCAGTTAAAATTTTAAGATTTATTTATTGACGTGTTTCTCTGAAATTCTTAAAAAAGCATGTCTTTTTATTTGGTAGAATCAGAGGTACGTTAACTTTTGCGCAAATTCACATTTCTTATTTTGTATATTTTTTAAATTTTAGGAACTCAGAGAATCATAAATATCAAGAACTGTTATGAAAACGTTTGTAAAACAAATCGCGCGCGCGCGCGTTCAATATTTTTTACGGTATCAGCGTTCCTTTATCTGGTTATCACAGAACTGATTCATCGCTTCCCGATGTTCGACGGGAAAATTTGTAAACACGGGAGTTAAATAAGCTGTTTTGCTCTCCTGTTTTTTCTTCATGCGTCGGCTGATAACAGACGAGTGGACATGTGCTCGTGAGAGATAACAGTAAATATTCCCTTTAAGTACATTGACCTTTGATCTTCTGTGATGATGCCACTGCGATAAAGGAAATGGGGATTCTATCACTAAGGGCTTCGTAAAATTAACAGGGAAATTTATGATTTAAGAATAACTGTTATCTTAAATAACTGTCTTTAAATATATTCAGATGTTGATAACTTTTAATCATATTTAGTCATTTCAAATATTATTCAGCTAAAATATAACCATGTAATTTCTATTAGTTAAATTATTCAAATAATTTATAGTTTTATATTTATAATTCAACTAATAGTAAATTTTTCAGTTTTTAAAGTTTTTTTGGATAAAGTTAAAAAAATATATGAGGTGCAATTTTATTTCAAGTAGTGCGATTAAACATAACCATAGCGGTATAAATAGACCAGTGAAAGAACCACATTGAAGACACCTGGTTCGATCCTGACCAATGTTAAACATCGTTTCTTCTTCCATGCTCAACTGTCAGGGGGTTAGGCTCCTATAGAGCTCAATCGATTCCTCTCAGTTTATATTAAAAGTTCCCTTCCGGTTATTGATTAAATTATCTGGATGGTTGAAACGAATATCCATTGCTTGTTAATGCCCTGAATCAAACCCAGAACCTACTATTCAAAAGAGGATGGACTTGTACGATACAGTGAAGCTCATGCAAACGCAAAAGCATATCGCTGTTTAGAAAGTGAAAATCCTTATTTCATAAATAGTTTTTCAAATCGTTCCAGTAGTTAATGATAAAAAGTTAGATAATTGTAAAATTTCTGTAATTGCTATTATCAGTAATTACAGAAATACATATGAAAAATTTTATTTTACAAATCATTTTTAAAGGTCAAAAGTAGGTGAAGTAATTTTCAGCTCCAGAAATCACCCTCTTAGAATAATTTTTACCTGGCGTAGAAATAAAATATTTGAATGTATATTGCATTAAAACCAAGCTTTAAATTTGCTCTATTAATGAAATTAAGCACATATTTCTAAAAATATAATATTGGAGACAAAATTGGTCCCCTCTAAGGGATGACCATGACATCATCACAATTTTGGTCGAATATATAGCTGATAAATTATATCTAATTGCTGGTGTTTGTTACTATAATAATATTTTTTGCATTTAATATATTTATGTAATGAATATTGTTTAGTTATTGAAATCAGGACCAGAATAGCACGATCAGAAAATAAAACTAAAAAAAACTAATGAATTTTTAATTGAATATTCTACATTTATAAATAAATTCTTTATTATGAGTAACTAATTGGCGCGATTTTGTCAGTCCTTCGAAGCCAAATACTGTTGATCGACATTTAAAACTGCCAAAATTGATGTTCCATTATTATTTGCACACTAAATTTTTCTAAAGAAATTGAAAACAATGCGATGGGAATATTAAAAAAAGAAAGAAAATTGAATAACAGGCAAATTAATTCGAATTAAAAATTAAAAAAACCATTGTGCATTGTTAAACGAGGCATACTTCATTTTAAATGCTCTAGTTGTATTGGTCTATGCAATAATATATGAAGAAAATAAAGAACAAATTTATTCATTCATTTTTTAAAACTTTTTTAAAATAATTTAAATATTCAATTAATATTATTTTTTTAAAGTTATTTATTTGTTCAGTGAAATATTAATATTTATTTAGATTAGTGTAGCCGTGCATATTTAGAAAACAGAGAGTTATATTATTTTTTTTAAGATATTGAACTCTTAAATTTTTAAAGAAAAGGAAGGAAGTGGCTATACAGTTAAGACTGAATATATTAAATTTCCTATTATCGGGCCATCTGGGTTAACAGAACAGAGGAAGCATGGAAAATAAATTATTCGAATCCCGTGACCCTTCCCATCATCCTTTCTTTTCATCCGAACGGCTTCGCTAAAAGAACAAAATCCTCCTCGATCCTCCGGATGATAGAAGAAATCAAGTTTTTCGGACGCTGATCTCCTCAAACAAATACAAAGTAGCAACCATCAATATTCTGAATGGCAGCAGTTGCGTAAAATAGAGGAGAAACAAACACTGCCATTGGTCGGAGACGGTGATGACGTCGCTGCTACGTCACAGTCGCTTTGGAATGATCCACCGCTCACCTCAGTGGAAGCTTAAGTGATACGAGATCGTGTCTTTAGTGAGGGTTGTATTGTTCTTCAGCTGCCGTAGAACTCGCGTGGGAGAAATTTCATAAAACGAGTCGGTATGATTTATGATGCCTCATTTTGTTAATCGAATTTTAGATTTGTTTTATGCATTTAAATTTTAAATTGAGAAACTTTAGTAAATTGAATAATTTTATGAGAAAAAGCTTTTTTTTATATATATATAATCTATAATTTTAAAAATTGTATACGGAAAAAATATGAATCACTGAGAGATTTTTTTTTACATCTATAGAATATTTAAAATTTAGTTTCCATTCTCATAAATTTATTACTATGAAATTCTTCAGCTTTTACATTTGAATTCCATTGCTGTATTTAAAATTTAACTGTTAACTTTCGAATTAAACAATCAAAAGCTTTACAATCTTTATTTGAAATCTTTAATTATGAAATAGCGAAATATAATTATTAATAAAATGACTAAAAATTTGGAATAAACAAGTTTTAACATTAGAAAATTCGAACCCTATTGTAAATTTTTTCAAACTCAGAGTCTTTGAATTTGTAAATGCCATTGTTATAAATAAAACTTATGCTTTACTGCCTTTTTCCTTTTAATTCCATTGTTATCTTATTTAAGATAACACGCTATGATATATGGTGACGCTATGGTCTTTAATTAAGTAATCTTAAATCAAAATATTAGATAATTTATTAAAATCATTAGATAATAACTATAAAATTAATTGTTTTAATAACTAATGATTAAAAAATAATTACTTTAAATAAGCACGATTCAAAATCGTAATCCTCTTCGAATTATAAAAACAATTAATATTCAAAAATTCCAATATTGTTTCGAATTTTTAAAACTCAGTATTCTTGAAATTACAAATTCCATTTTTGAAAATGGAACCATTACCCTTTCCATTTACATTCCACTATAAAATTTCCATCGTTAAATTTTCTGTAAGTTACAATTAAGATATAATCATTAATGTATCATTATAATATAAAAATAATTTTAATATATCTGTGATTCAGAACTCTAAATTTTTTTTAATTCTAAGAGATTCGACATTCAAGCAACTTGAATGCTACTCCGATTTTTTAAGATTAGGTTACTAAGCACACAAGGGAACAAATTCCATTGTGATAAATGAAACTAAAGTTATATCACTTCTTTCATTGGAATTCCATAATTAAGTTTTATCTAATTTAAAATTTGGGCTATAATCTTCATATATTAAACCTTTGAATATAGTTTAAAGAATGAACCACAAATAAGATAATTTGAAGCCCTGAGTAATGGAGTTCTGAGAAAGATTCGAGACATTAGACCGCTTGAAAACTATTTCGAATCTTTCAAATTTAGGTAAATTAAAATAAAAAATTATATTGTTCTAAACAAACATCTTATTTTATTGCCTTTTACATTTGAATTCTATTGTTAAATTTTATATAAAAACTTTGCCATAATCTTTATTTTAAATTTTTGATTATAATATAAAAATGATTCATTATCAGTATGATTTAAAACCCTGAATAGTTCAAAGAAAAAAGCGACATTACTTACTGAAAAACTAATGGGATTCTTACAAATTCAGACAAGTTTAAATTGGAAATTCCATTGTTATAAAAAGATTAGGCTTTTTATTATCTTTCTATTTGAATTTTATTATTCAATAATTTTTGTAACAAAAGTTATGATCCTTAATTTAGTGAGATCATGGTAATAACGGTAGAATAAATAGGTAAGATCAAAAACCTTAACTCTCTTGGAATTCTAAAAACAAATTGATATTAGAAAATTCGAATACTATTTCGAATCTTTAAAAGTAAAAAAAAATTTAAAATAGCAAGATTTATTTTTATAAATAGGATTTAAGTTATATTACTTTTCCCATTTGAAATATATTGTTAAAGTTCTATTGCCAAATTTTCTGTATGCCAGCAATTACGTTGAAATAATCTTTGATGTGTTTTGAGATCCTGCGTTAAAAATGAGTGTATAAAGATTTCCGCAATCTTAAATCTTCAGATTCTAAGAGATTCGGTATCGAAAGAATTTGAATATTAAGGTGAACCTTTAAAAATCAGGATATTTAAAGTTGTTAGTTCCATTATATTTACTTACACTATTATTTCCATTTGAATTTTCCATTATTTTACCATAAGCAACATAATTTTTTCAGTTTTTAAATTAAAATTCATTATTAAATTTTGTTTAAGATAATAATATTTCTGTATAAATAATCCTCCTGATTATGATTAAAAAATAATTATCAATAAGTTTTTTGTAATTTTTGAATCTTCTAGTTTTTTGAAAATCGACATTAAGCCAATTCTAATTCTACTCCTGGCTAATCTTTAAAACTCACTACGCTTGAATTAATGTAATTTAAGTAACGTAAGTTCTTTGTGGTTATAAATGGAGCATAAGTTACATTATTTGTTCCATTTGAATTCTATTTTTGATTTTTCTCTAAGTCAAGGTAGAAAGATTAATGAAGAGATTCGCATATTTGAATCGTTGGACACTAAAAACAAATATTTGATATTAAATAAATCTGATACTATTGCGAATCTTTTTATTTCTGAATTAAAAATAGCATAATTAAAATTTTAACAAGAATTTTTTTACTGCCATTCAAAGTATAGTTCAAGGAAAGCCTAATTCTAATATTTAAAATTAATTAAGAACTATTGAAGTAAAAATTATATATCTTTTAATTTATAAAACATCCAAATTTAATTTTCTGCAATGGTAAACAATTGCAGAATCTAAATTTATTTGAATATATTTGTATCATTAATTGCGGATTTTTATAACTAATTAATGTTTGGTTATTAATTGAAACTAATAATTATTTGAATTAGTAAATTCTCTTGCTTTATCATATTATAAGAATAACAATGATTATCATACAATGAATAATGATGACCCTAACTGTTATCATGATATAACATATTTTCCTCTCTTGTCTTGACATTTGGTTTATGTGGAAGAATTTCAAATAAATAAAGTTTGTGTACTTAAATTGTCTGTTTTGTATTCAAAATATATTCACATAAGGCTAGAATGTAGACACACCAATATTGCTTTTTAACCATTTGAGTCAGTTTAAATTTAAAAAAATACTAATTTATATAATCTATGATGCTATATATAATAAACCAGATGATCCATTCATTTTAAAAATGTAAATTTTTGTAATCTGACCTACTGTAAACTCTTCAACGGTTTCTTGTTTTCGTTTGATTGAGATTTTATGTTTTCCGAATGTGATTGGAGAATGCCATGTCTAAATAAAGGAATTTCTGCTGTATATTAATAAAATTGGTGTTCTTAAATTTTATTAAATTTCGTCATCCTAAATAGGATGGCGAATTTTTAAAAAATGCATACATATAGTATTCTTGAAAATTACATTGTGAAGTCTATTTCTTATTTGATGTTATTTTCAAACTCTGATTTTAATTAAAAAAGTTTATAATATAAAAATTATTTCTATTATTTGACTATATATTATTTTATTATATATTATTATAGTATTATATTTACACGTTAAACTACATGCAAGAAAATTATATTTATTTTGAAGTTATTAATGAATATATTCAGAATAATGTCACTGTTTAATGATGCAAAATTAAGAAAGTAATATCTTTACTTTGCATTAATTTTCTTTCAAAGATTTCCTTATTTTGTTAAGAATAGAAAATGTTATGTTTACATTTTATTAGTTTAATGAATTTACGTTAACATAAAAAATGTAGGAATCTTTCAAAAATATGGTAGAAGCTGAATTAAATTATCGCGATGTTTTGTTTCCTCCAATATCATTAAAAATTGATAGCATATTATGCAAATCGATACGGCTAACGTAAGTAGGAAATGATTTTAATAACAATTATTTATTAATCGCGTTAAAATTAATATCTTTACAATCAGGAGCAATGTACTTTTCAATTGGAAGCGTACATTTCATAAGGATATGTACTCTTTTTTAAAACTTTAATGGTATATACAGGTATAGATCTTGAGGTAATTCAGCCAAGAATAATTAAAAATATTTAAGAAATTTGTTTATTTTTTGATTTGTATCAGAGTTAAAAACACCTATATATTAACCTTAATTTGAAAAAAATGAGATAATTTTGTGACCATGGCCAAATTTGCAAAAATTTGAGATAGTTACGATGGAAATTATTTTTGTAATCCGGAAAATTTTAAGTAGTGAAATTTTTGCACTACTAGTAGAAATCACAAAGACTTTATTTAAGAGAAAGCAATTAGTAAAAATTATATATTTAATTTTATAATAAGTGTGCGTATATATAAATATATGTATGCACATTTATATTAAAATACATATATGTGCATGAATATGTATGATTTTTAAATATCTCCCAATTACAAACAAACAATTTTTATTTTCAAAAATCGTCCCCAATTGCACGAAAGTTTTGACTGTTAAATTTCATTTTTATAGAATACAAATTCATAATTTAATATTAATATGTTACAAAATATTTTACTGAGATAAGAAGTTGCGAGTAAGAAAAAGGTAATTAACATTTTTAATAATTTATGATTTATTATAAAACATTGTATTTTAATAAAAATAAATCATAAATAATTTTTTATGTAATAATGTAATAAATATTTTATGTAAAGCTCTTCTATTTAATAATAATGTTTATTAATAAATTAAGATGTGGATAAAATGAAGCATTAATCAAGATTTCGGATTAATTTAACAATTTTCTTTTAAAAACTTGTAATTTGTGATCAATATTTCATAAGTGAAAGCTTGAACGAAGATCAAATTGATTTGCTCGTTTTATATTAATATCTGAGCAATTTTCATTAACTCAATGAAGAACGGAAAATTAAATTTACAGGAATATAATTTATTTAATTATTATTGAAGATATAAATTCAATTAATTATAACATTTATTTTCGTGTGTATGTAACTTAATTGACGTTTATTAATATTTAATCTTCCTCTTTTTATAATTCATAAAAATATTTTTTTAAAAAAATAATAAATCTGGTTTTTACAAACTGCCAAAATTAATAGTATGTTATTAAAAAAAAAACTCAAAATAGCTTTTATGTTTAACTAAATTGTTAGGTATATCAATATAAACAGAGAAGTAAAAATAAAATTGTTCTGCATAATTTAATTCATTAATTCTGGTATAAAAAAACACAGAAAAATGATATTTAAAAAATGAAAGCTTTGAATTTCATTTTTTAAATATCATTTTTTACATAAAATAATATTTTACACGCCTTTTTGATTTGGAATTAAAGTACCGCTTTTGTGAAGCATAAGCGAAAAGTACATATTTTTACACTATACTGAAATGACGCATGTATTCAATGAATGCGTAAGTGAGAGACCTATAAAAAATGTTCCACTATTAATTGTGTAGCGCACTATCTAAACTTGTATTATCAGGAATGGCAACACGTAATGGCCAGTAACAAGGAAACACAATGCTTTTTTTTTTATCCCTTTTAAAACTTATAAATATGAATGCTATTTATATTACCAATTTCTACTCTTCAAAAAACGAATGCAGCAAATGTAGATGATCATTAGATTTTCATTACTCATTTACATCTTAAATAAATCTTTTTCAGTATTTAATTATGAGAAAAAGATTTGATTCCGATTATATTGGTGCATATTACGATAGAGTTAAAAGCTAATATTAATCATTTCAGGTAGGTTGAGTTTTAAGAAGTATGGGAATAGAAATTCTCTCCGTTTGCGGGGATATTTTTATGAGTGTTTGTGGGCAAAATATGTGTCTTATGAGATTTCCTTTCTGCAAAGTGTTTGCATGAAATGTAAAATTGAATCTATTTTAACTGTGAAAAACTGAAATATATTAGATTAAGCCATTTATACGAAGTGAACTCGGAATATAAAAATATAAGTTCTGGTTTCATTGTTGCTATAAAATTATTTTTCTTGGATAAAGTTTAAATTAACCCCTAATCTATATTTTACAGCAAATTGAGAGTCATTAGGAACATTATCACTCAAAGTGAGAATCGAATCCATGTCCTGTTGCCTTGAAGATTAGAATTCTAACCATACAGTTGCAATTGCATATTGTTTTATAAAAATTGTACCAAACAAATTATAAGTAAATTTAAATGAAAGAAAAGTATAATACGCCTCACTCTCATCAAAATGTCTCCTTTTTTCCATATTTATGTTTCTATCAGCGTTGCACTTTCTCTGGTTTGAACATATGTATTGTAAACAACAATGTTACATCATTAGCAATTTATGTTATTAACTTGTCACATAAAAAATTAATAAAATTTTGCTTGAAAATAATTAAATAGTAAATTGTTCAAAATCATGATTTTTAATGAACTGATATTTAATAGTTATTGTTTGTCCTTCAACTCAACAGTTCATTCATTCGATTCCCGTTTCAGGTATTACATGTTTGCTGTGGTCCGGAATCCACTTTTAACTGTTAAACGCCATTCTTAATTGTACAAAAGAAAGTTGACCATAGATTATATGAGAAATTATTTTACATAGCAAATTAACTATCAGTTAAATGTTTTGTTTTAAAATATTTTAATAACCGTTAAAATAATGTAAAGCATAATTAGCGAAAATTATGGGGTACTTGTTTACTTTTGCGGCATTTATTTCTGGAACGGTGCCAAGATAGTCCCTGAGTTATCTAACAGTGTGGAAAGTGCTTATTGTTCAAGCACAGTTTTCTATATGCTTATTACCCGCATGCTACCTCAAATAATTTCTTGCTGTGGAGTTCCATTTCGTGGCCCTGTTTGCATTTTTAAAATGGAGGTAAAAATAACATTCTTCAGAGAATGATACAGCAATTCTTTCACTGGTAAATATGTTAGTATTTTTGAAGTGAGTAGATATGAAAAAAATAACGATGAAAGTAAGTAGAACACACATTAATGCAGAGTAACAATGTTGAATCTTCTTCATTGGCGACGTTTTGCATTTTTTGGTGATTTATTGCTGATTCCATAAATTAACACAAGTAACAATTAATATTTGAAATTTTATATTAAATAATATTTGAATTCAAATGTTATAATTTATATTTATTATTATATTATTTAATTAATGCTTGAATAATATTTGAAATTTGCAGAATATTTTCAAAATGAACTTAATTTTATTATTAGTCTCTCACAAGATGTTCATTTCATGAGCTGAAATTAATTTTGGAATGGTTTTAAGGGCAATGTTTTTATACTTTATTTGTCATTGAATTCAGATTTTACTTAGTAGAGTTTGTCGCAGCAGTGAGCTTCGATGATCCAAATTGTGGAAGAATTCCTATTTGCCACAAACAGCAAATGATATTTCTCACCGGATGTGAAGAAAACGAGTTAAACATATTACAAATTAAACATTTTTATGAATAAGCTCAAAATCGTGATATGAGTTTATTTATTGTCTAATTATTAAAATTATCGTTTCAATTAAATTAAAACATAACTCTTAGAAACTTATTTTTTAAAAAATTATTTCTAAACAAGATAAGCAATTAAATTAAAAAATAACATCATTGATAGAATTTTTAAAATAAACCTTTGAATTAATTTTTTAACTTACCGGTTTTGGGGGAGAGGAAACTAATTTTTTACTAACAATTTCAGTTCATAGATAAAAATAACAACACTGAGAATAAATTTATAGTATTTTATATTATAAATGTAAATAATTGCTTAAATTAAATTTTGTTATGGTTTTGGAAACAAAATTTTTACTAATATTTTCAAAATACATCTAGCTACCATGCCAAAAATGACTCTTAAGCAAAACAATTAAGTTCTAATTAACTGTGCAAAAAGCAATTTTCGTAGTCTGGGAAAAATTCTGTGATTATTAAGCGGAAATATAATATTCACAGAAAATACAAATTTCATAAAACAAATTTAGACTATATATATATTTTCCTCTATATTTTGTCATGTGAACTCAATTTATGTTAGCACTAATTTACAATATAAAGATTTTGAAAAAGGAAAAACCCTTTTTCAAACTTAAATGTATTTTTAACCGTTATTCAGTATAATTTTTGAAATTTTATTTATGGCTTTAAAAATTAAATAAACCCTTAATTAATGAGATTAAATAAGAAAGACCTATTTATAGCAGTTTACATTTTAACAGTTTTATATCCAGATTTATTATGTACAATAAACATAAATAAAAACGTAAACTATTATTTCTTAGGGTCATTACTCTATTCTTATACGAACCTAAATAAGAGGAGGAGTTTATGTTGGGAAAAACAAGATTGTTTTTCGGATCTAATTAAACTTAGCTGTACAGAGAGCCCAAAAGAAAACGTTCCAAATTAAATTAGGCTTTTAGCGATGTATTTTCTCGCCATAAATATTAAGTGTCCTTTTTTTATAATTATAAATTATTCAATGTTAGAAAAAAAAGAAACTCTTGCTTAATTCTGATTTCTTAAAAAAAAGTTATTTTTGAAAACGGCAATTAACTGAAGGCTTTTTAGAGCGCTATAATTGCTATAGTTGTATGCCTTCAAGTAGAAAGATTAAAATTGATTGCCTGGTAAAAACCAAGTTTAAAAAAACTCTGAATTAATTTAATACTGCTTTAGCTCTTAACAGAGTTAAGTAATGAATTTTTTATACTAATCACTTGTATCGCGAAACATCAATAACTTATACATATTCGTAGAATTATGTCTTACTACTTTAAAATAAAGCTGATAAAATTAGTTAAAATTAAAATTTTAATTATATATATATATATATTAAGATCGTACTGAAATTCAATATAGTCCTATGATTTGGTTTCCTTCGTATCAAAAAGAGGCTGTGCTAGATCGAATGTATGAACAAGAGGCCATGAATATGTTTTGCTCATACTTTGGTCTTTCAGTTTGATTAATTAACCGCACTGTGGTCACTTTTTACACACAATCTGGACTAAGAAGTATGGTTGACAGTGGATTTACCATATCCGAGGAGCGATTTGTACGCACGAATCCTTGAATTGAAGGCAACCATTAGGAAGCAAGCATGATGCATTCGAATAAGGGGAGCATATAAAATTTATTCAGTTTCGATAAATTAATCTGATTGCCAATTTTTTCCTCGAATACATAGGAAGAAAACAGACAGTCATTTTCAACAATATTTAAACTAAAATTTATAAATAGTAAAATACTGTAAGGTAAATTAAATTAGTCAAATAACAGTCAATTGTGAAAGTTTTCAGAATCATTGATTAATTTTTGTAGTGTATATTTCCTCTAAAGTTTTTTTCTTTACACACAAGGTTTAAGTTGATTAAAAAATAAAAAGTACCAAAATTGTTATAAATATTCATTTCCAAGTAGGGAATGAAATTCAAGAACCCTTAAATAAAGACCAGATTGTTAGTCTTTTCACCACATGTAGTGTTAGGACAAAATATGAGAAGAATCGTAAATTTTTTCAAAATAGAATCTCGAAACAAGTGAATCAGTTAGGTAAAATAATAAAAGTCAATCTCATAAATTAAAATAAAAATTTAAATATTTTTTTCCTTTCCGATTTAAGTTAGTCATAAAATAAATGCTTTGATTTTTTTATTTTCATTTTGCTTTTTCTTCAGTTGTACCGTTAACGTGTTAAAGGCTTGAATCAATGGAAAACTGCTTTTAAAACCGATGCTTTGGTCTTTGTATAAGGAATCCTTTTATTAACAAACTAAACGTCGCGACAATATTTTTGACTCAAATGATCTGGACTCATAGAGTCGTTATGGGGGTTCATGTCCAAATCAATTCAACTATTATTAGTCTTCAATAATAGTCGAGTTGATTTGGACATTATTAAGGACAAGATGTCAAACCGATTCGAAAGAACTTTTAGAAATCATAGATTCTCGTTACAATCAATGTTTTACGTCGAAAATGTTTATCAAATCAAAAATAAAAAAGAATTAGAGAAACTAACGGATTTCAAGGAAACGTGAAATGACACAAGAGAAGTTGGTGAGCCGGAGAGCCAGGCAAGAAAATTTGAATCGGTCAAAAACAAAAATTATAAAAGATATCAATTTCAAGAAATTTTGGAAACAATATTGCTAAGGATTTAAAAACTAATTATTTAAAACAACTGGCCATTTTCATGATTTTGGAAACTTTTACAAACGGAATAAAGTGATGTAGTCATAATCTCAACTGAAACGAAAACATCAGCTTCTTTATGGTTAATAAATGTTAACAGTTTTTAATTATAGTTGAATTATTATTATTTTAGAAAATATTTTGAGAGAAGCAAGTATTAAATTAGTTTTCCATATCAGGAAGCATCATCGTGCTGATAGAACTTATGAGTGAAAGAACGTAACTTATGAATGAGAAAGAAATTCAGATACGTCATTAGATTTCAACTTCAAAGACTAATGAATAAAGGCTGTTGTAAGATATTTCAATATCCGCCAGTTGCAAATAGCTTTCCGGGAGAACTTTTTATAGATAGTGGTCCATATTCGGGTGTCACAAGGGAGAAAACCCGGAAATCTTCCATGCACGTAACTCGATATAGCCCTGCAGAAGCACAGAATCCATCTCCGGTTATTCAACGTGGGAATGGTAGCCGAATGGTTCTTGTCATTGGTTCAACAGTTTGTTTGTTTGACTCCTACATAAGGTTTGGATATTTGTAGTGATTCGGAATTCAGTTTAAGCCGTAGGTCCTGTTCTAATAAGCTCTTTCGTGTGCAAAAACGACCATTGCATGACAAATAAACCAATAAACAAAACCTGTTATTCAACAGTGGTTGGGATCGAATCTAGAACCCTATGCTCTGAAGAGCGATATCCTGTTAACAAGTCATGCTGAAAAACTGCTTCAAACACTTTCGGTAACTTATTGATTTTGGTTTCCATGGTAACTGAAAAAAGTGGATTCATTTTCCATTTTAAAAGTGGCATTTCATAATATATCATATTTACAATTATATAACCACAGTACTTTTTCATTTGAGAAACATATAAAAGAAAGAGAAATTCCTGTTACGGTATTTGAAAGTTATTCTTTCATCGTGAATGAAGCTATTAAAATAAAACCGCACTAACTATACATTTCTTTCCCGTGATTTATGTTTCGAAGCACACGCTTCTTTTTTTTTTGTGCTGCGTGAAATATTTTGGGTCTTTTGTTATTTGACAGCCACCGAGAAAGGGACTCATAACGGGGGATGAGAAAAAAAAATGAAGCCCTCGTCTGCTTCGTGTCAAAGTGTCGTCTGGAGGCTCCCGGGGATGCGGCGTTGGTTTAAGGGGAAGAAAAGGACCCAATCCTTACCTTTTACGTCGTCATTTTCTCTTCCGTCAAAAACTGTCAGATTTCCAACCAGCTCACTGTCGCATTCTGACCCCCCTTAAGTTAACAAATTCGTCAGGGAAATGGAATGGAAAAGAAAAGGATATGAGCTCAAATCACTCAATAATAAGGAAAGTGAAAAAAATGACATTAGTTTCTTTTGATGCTTTAATTTAATAAAGTCGTTTTGATTTTTAATTAATTGAAAAAATAACAAATTATTTATTAAGTGAAAAATAATTTATTGAATTAAAAGAATATAGGAACTAAAGTAAGCATACAAGATTTTTTCTTAAAAAAATTAAATTTGACACTTAATGTGCTTTGATTCATTTGCTCCTTTACGATCACGTTTCGCTTACCTGGATTATTTTTAATTGGGAGCTGTAGTTAAATTTTATTCTTAACTCCTAAAATATTAACCCTAAAATCGAGCACACGAATCACCACATTTTAGATAAACCAAGATCTTGAGGTCTTTGTAAGTCTCTTTTTGACCATTTACAAAGAGTTAATGATTTCTAAGAGAGCGTTTTTCATGTATAATGGGTTTTAAACTTTATTCCATAAAATGGATTCACATTTGTTAAAATCCGGAGATTATGCTGGCTATGTAATAAAGAATGTCATTACTCATCAAGTAATAAGTAGTGCCGCCATGGTAAAAGTTTACCGTACATGGCAAACTGTCCAAAATTAGCGGCGTGCTGCCATACGATACATTGATGGTAAAGGTAAACGACGGCTGTGGAGATGCCAATAGATGTGCTGCCTTTGAGAACTGATATCCCACATGAACCCAACAGAGTTTCCGAATTACTGTTCAGCGCACGTTGCTGTTCTGTGCTTGGCTCATGATACTTTACTGACTCGGTGACAAGACAGGAATACCGCAACTGGAGGTTCTCTGAGTGACGACAGGTAGCGTTTTCCGATGAATCGTGTTTTGTGCTTTATCGTAAAGCGTTTACGGCATGAAACCTCTGAAAGCAAACACCTTGAAACCATTGCCGGAACGGTCCAGGTTGGTGGCGGGAATATTATGGTCAGGGGAAGGTTTTCCTGGCATTCTCTGGGTTCACACATCATTGTAGATGGCACAACGGATCAATATAAGCAGGCATCTGTCCTTGTGGACCCTGTCCACCCACATACGTGCATTGTTTTCCCTTAGGTTGATGGCATATACCAGCAGGACAATGGGAAGAGTCATGCAGCCGGCAGTGCACGTGCGACGTTCGAAAGGCACTAGGAACAGCTTGCCTTTTCTTCCCTGGCCAGAAAACTCACGTGACTTAAGCCAAATCGAGAATTTGTGGCACCATCTTAGTCGAGTTGTTCGTGGCATGGACCCTCACTCGTGTAATCTAGTGTAGCTGCTCATGGCCCCGGAGTGGACAGGGCTCAACTACCCAGTGAACAGCTTCAGGAATCTAATTTCTTCTTTTCCAGTACGTCTCGCAGCAGTCGGCTTTGCGAAAGGTGGTTATTCTGGCTTTTGACAGGTGGTCGCATGAATGTGATTGGATTGCATATTTTCTTGGTTTCTTATTTCCTTCTTCTTTATAATCTTTTGATTAACTATCAAATTTTCCACTGAATAATTACTTTCTTCTTTTAAATACTTTTATTCATATCAACACTCTAATTTTTATTTCTTTAATATATTGTCATTAATAGTTTAATAAATCACTACCATCTTTTTCAGAGTGGTTTTTGGTTTTAATTATTTTCTCTATTATATTCTTTAAATTCCTAATCACCTGCACCGCAATTTCTGCTTCATTATTTTATTTTTTACTATAACTTTCTGTTTCATTATCAAAAATTCCATTATAATTCTATAATTCATTATCACATTTTCACTAAATTTCGTTATTTTGTTTACTACATTCTACACTATAATTTCTTAATTCATTATTACCTTTTTCATTGAAATTCTTAGCTTCGTTATCATTGGGCTTCATAATAGTTCTCTGATTCGTTATGGATTTTTAAATCTGACAAGTGAAGTTAGGTTATTTGTTAGCCAAGAGTTTGTTAGGACAAGTAAAGTTAGAATCGAGACTTTTTTGCCTTTTACAGAAAGTATTTTCAAATTCACCACTTTCATGGCTAGGCAGTGATTCAAAAAGTACAAATTTGAGATTACTATAGCTAAAAAAGTTAAAGCATATAAAAATAAAATGGAACAAAAAATTGATTAATAGAATTTTTACTGAAATAATTAATTGTTTTTTATAGTATTGAAAAAGGTAAATTCCTATGTGATTCCTTCATTAAAAATTTATGAAACATAATCTGTTATGTATAAATCGTATGTACCAAATATTTTCTAAGTAAGAAACAAAGGATGTTTCTATTTATATTTCATGTGTTGCTGATTGTATTTTAACCCATCATTTTCATAATAAACTAAACTCTGTGGCACGACAGCCCATGTGAGCCAAGGCCTACAGTGTCCGTCTCTGTTTTCCTGACCGACAGGTCCTAAGGTGTGAAGCAGATATCCCTATTAGGCTAACCACCTAATCGAGACATATGCTCCGCATCTCAGGTTCGAAACCCCCAGTGTTTAGTTTCCAAAAATGCTTAGTACTCAGTTTATCGACCCAATGAAGGGATGAAAGGCTGAGTCGACCTTGTCCAGCCTGAGGATCGAACCTCGGACCTGAGACTTGGGAGCGTTAAACGCTGTCGCTGAGTCACCGGGATTCTCGTTTTTATAATGCCTACCCAATATTCTCAGCAATGGTTTTTTGCAGAAATCTAATTTATTTACTCAATAAAATTGATAATCCACACTTATTTTCGGAAAATTCAAGTATGTAATTCATTAATTTATGAAAGAAAATTTGTATAAATTTTTAGCTTATTATTATCTGAATTCAGGATTGTTATGAATTGCTTTTCATAACTTTTTAAAATTTTAATATAAAAACAAATATTTTCTTATTTTTATTTTGATATTGTTCAATTAAAAGAGCATAAATCATAAGATTAACAGATTACACTTTAAAGATAAATTAAATTTCTGCCTCCCCTTTTCTCCTTTTGGCGATATTTTAAGATTGTAGAAAACTCTAATGCTTTGCCACCATCCATCACTTTTAAAGTGATTTCAATACTAACGAGTTAAATAGGATTTTTGTTATTGTGCTTTTGTTTGTGGTATCACGTGACTGTTGCTATGGCAACTCCTTTTACAAAATTTAGGGAATTAAAAGCCGTTTCACGCGTGCCTGATCAAACTCGAGTTGAGGTCAGGGAACCGAGCTTTCTTGTTCGCTGCCTTAATTTAGCGAATTTGCGCGCCACCCTATCCCCGCCGCCGAGGAGGGGGTCTGTCAACAAAGGTTATTTCTCTGAAATTTACCTTCCCGCAAGAGAAGAAGGAGTAGTCTCACCGAATCGATTGTGCAAAGTTCGTTGCCTTGCAACATCCGCTTAATTTTCGTCCTCAGGACATCCCTTAAGGAAGGAGCAGTGGTGATTTAGGTAGTCTGTCGCTCCCTTATATGCACAGCGCCTTAATTGTGTGATGAGCTCAAACTGTACGGAGACCCTGGTGTCCAAGTGAGGTGCTAAAAGGGAGACGCTTCGATAAGGAAGTGAGATTAATTCAAAGAGTTTTGTGTACTAGATGGCCAGACACGGTTAGAAAATTTTCACAGGACTTTGGTAACAAACAGAGCAAATCCATTGTTTTCAAAGATTCAATCAAATACGGAGGAATGAGAAATGAATTGCCTCCTCCCAGTCATATCTCTGCTTAAATCTAATGAAATATAAACTAAAGAATATTTCTGATAAAATATCACACAACTGTCTGTTTGAATAGAACTTTTAAAAAATGATCAAAAGGTATTGACGAATTACTTTATGTAAAGCGTTTTAGAATTAGAGATAAAAATATATTAAATTTGTCTGTTTCTTGAGTAATAATAATCTTAGAAACCTCATAGATATTGTAGTTAAAATGAAAAATGATAACTATCTATTTCTTAATACAAATTGTTCAAACTTATCAACGGTTGTAAGCGTCATGACAGCTGTATTGTCGTGGTGACAGATAGCTGATTTTAAATAATTATAGCATTATTGCCTAAATAGGTTGAATATCTTGTATAAGCTCGTTATAAGATGTGGGAATAGATAGGGCTAGAAATAAATTATTTACTATTTTGATTTATTTATCTAACATAGAGAGATCATGGATCATATTGCTCAACGTCCTTTTAGCAATTATAGTCTACTAGATTCGAACCTAATGTTTAAAGTAGACGCCTAATTAAACCGAACATCCATGCTCAAAGTGAGGATCATTCCCATAAACTCACGAATTCAAGACCAGAGAGATAATCATCTGCCACCCAGTTCGTTATTATTTACTAGATTATAAACTCTAAATTAAACTCGCTGGCACGTCATTCCATAAGAGGCCTACATCTCTCATATCTGTTTCCTTGACCGAGAGTCCTGGATTGCTAAATGAACAGCCAAATGCGAAATTATCTGTGTTAATTCTCAAGAATGCTTTGTACTCAGTTTCATCGATCCATTGAAGAGATAGAACTAGATCATGCACTGATATAAAACTCTTAAATAATACAAAAAATTCTAGTTCTAACCATTATCCTTCATATCCTTGTAATGCATTATCAGAACAATTACCAATTGCATCAGAATCATAAAGTTCTTATGAATAGAGGCAATAGTTAAAGATTTTAATAATCTAATTGTAATCTTTTTAATCAGTTTACTGGCGCCAGAACATCGTTAAGATTGATTGAATTTACAAGCATTATAAACTTCAATATATCTGCATTATCAACATATTCTCGATAATCCGTTGATTCATTTCTATTGTTAAGCTGTTATATATATTAACATTATTAAGGACATACTTTATTCTCAAACTCCTCACCTTTTATTCGCTACATTTCGGCAGCCTTAATATACTGTAGGCACGGAAGCACGCGACACGCTTCTCCTGATATATCGCCCCGCTCCTCGGGCATAAAAGAGGCGATCACTATTTTTTGCTCGAAAAGGTGATTTATCACATCTTTTTTTTACAACTGATGTCAATGCATTACTGTATGTTCCTCGACGAGTTATCGGTATAGGAGGCTTAGCTGACCAGTGGAAAACTATAATACATAAAACCATGGCGTAAAAACATGAACAGCACGATTCAGGATAGCATTTATGTGCATTTATCTGGATAAAGCCAATTCAATATATATATATATATATATATATATATATATATATATATATATATATATATATATATATATATATATATATATATATATATATATATATATATATATCTTGCTTTCGGTTCGGTTCAACAGTTTGTGGTTTCGATACCAATATTCTTCTGTACAAATCATTTCATTAAAACTTGCAATTTTTCTTAAAAAGTAGATATTTAATTTAAATATCGTATTTTAAAAATATTTGTTTGTCTAGATTCAAGATTTAAAATATTTGTTTGTCTAGATTGTCTAAGGTTCATCGGAATAAGTTAACTGTGTGGTCCCGGACTTCGGCTTGACGGTTCGTGGGTTCAATTCTATTCTCTAGTATGACTGTTTTAATGTTATGGTGTTCTTTTACTCTGTCAGTCTCAATCTGATTTGTCTTCTAGTACAAAAAATAACTATCGTTTATCAACCAAATCAAACTAAATAAAGTTCATTATAATAACTGAAATTAAGCGATTTGACTCCATTCTCAACCAGATGTAGCGTTCGTTTTCGGATACTCTGTTGGATATTCAGTACTCTGTTGGACCACTTGCTATTTTTATTCTTGATTAAGTAGAGAAGTCTACTCCTGTACGAACGCTTTCTTTTGAAACTTGTACAGCATACCAGTTAGAGTAAAGTAGTGCATTGAACTATCATACTATCAGTAAGATAGATGCAAAAAGTTTCGAAGAACCTATTTCTACCTATCTATTCGCTAAACACAGTCAACTGTTTGATAATTTCGAACTCCATCCAGTGACGATGTTGACATCTGATCTGGCACAACCGCCTTCACGTTATACCAACGAAATGACCATTAGATTCTACGTAACTTTTAATTTGCATCCCGTGTCTTTGCATAACAATATTTGCCTAAGTTTGGCTCGAATTCATTATCTTTCTGACACGAAGGTTACTTTTTACGCCACCAGGCGAATTAACTAAAGTATTACTCGTATAAATACAATTTTAAACTAAGTTCTTATAGTAGATAGCGATGTATATTTATAACATGTTACACAGATTTATTAGATTTTATTAACGTTACATAATATGTTAAATATAAAATTCTTGCCCTTATATTTGTAATTTTTTTTTCATTTGAAATTAAACTGAAAATTATTGGAGTTAATCTCCACATAGTAGACAACTTAATGACCCAAAGTCTTTGCCAAAGTGTAAATTGTTTTTCGGGAATGCTTTTCATAGATAAGCGGGGTGTATTTACTTATAGCAAAAAAGGAAACCAGGAAAGTTCGCAAGCACTCACCTCAATAAAGGTGCACGTTTTTGAGGTGAGTGCTTGCCACCCGTTCCCAGTTGTCCGTTGTTCAACTGGGATCGAATTAGAAACATTATGCGTCAATGAGCGCTGTCTTCTAAATAGCACTGGGGGAGCCCTATAGTAGCATTTTTATATAGAGAAAAAACTTTAATCGTATGTATTTATAGTTTGTTTTGCATTGCAATTCTGGTTGCTTATTTTTATCGATTGAAAAGGATCCAATCAGTCTCATAGTTTTAATTCAAAATACATGCAATACAAAAATAATAATTTTATTGTTATTATTTGAACTGCGATAAAAGGCTTTTCCCGTCTTGTTGCCATTTTATATTTTTTGTTTATATAAAAAGGGCACAAAAAGGGGAAAAAATTAGTTATAACAGTACGTAATATAATTCAAAAAGCAATGGAATGATTTCCAGATAAATGTTTTTTCCCCTTCTTTTTTTAGAAAATGTAGGCTAATAATAGTAACGTAAAGACCCAAAATCACTGTAAATTATGCCTACTGAATACTAATAGATGTCATGGTGATCTAGACAGCGAGGTGAAGTGACAATGAAGACGGGGCTGATGAGGACTTTATGACACGGCAAGGTCATTGTATGCTTAACGATACAATTTATGCCTCAGTATTTTTTAGAGTAACATATTTAAGATTACCAGTTGCTTTCATAAAAATCTATGTAAATGTTCTCAATTTTGCGATTTGTATTCCAGGCTGCATGTATATTGAAGTAATGAATTTTTCTCAAATAATGTAAATAAGCATATACTAATTTACTGCTTAAATGCGACCGAGTTCTCAATTGCGCAAAATACGGGAATCAGAGAAAGGATATTACAGCTATTTCAAATATGAATGTTGGTGGATACAATTAATATTCTGAATACAATATCGAAATATTTGCCCACATTGTTATAATAATTTTCTGAATATATTAGAACTCCAACTATATCTGGATCAATTGGGACCGGTCTCTGTTAGAATAATCAAAATTTTGGTTAATTGTTTTTTTTTCGATAAAAAATCTTTTTTTAATTTATTACTGTACATTGAAAGTGAGAGAAAAACTAAATATTTTTAAAGAGAAATAACTGTTAATCAAATAAAGGAAAAAACAATATTTTTACTTCTTAACATACTTGCAAGTACTGTACAATAATACAATACCTATGTACAGCGTAATAAATGAAAGCCATTGCTTGCTGGACACCTTGGTTTGAGTAAGCTGTTTCACTGCCTTCATCCGTTTTTGGACGGCCAAGTCGCGCATCCGCTGGACACTGAGACTTTGCATGTGGTGACACTCCTGTTATGTACTTTATACTCTTCAAAGCAGTTTCAAAGCCGGCAAATGTTTCCTTACCTGATAGTCTCGAGTCTGATTTAACTTGGACATTAAGGTCATATTTTTCCTCGACTCTTTTAATAAGTTGAATGTCAATAAAAAATTTTTAATATAGAGTCTGAGGCATAATCCATTCTTTTATATCTTCAGCATTTACTTCTGAAAATCCAGGAATTTTCAAAATAATGTTTCTGAATTTTTCAAATGATACGTCATTCATAATCTTTCTCTTACCTTTCCTTTTTTCCCTTTTTTTTATTTGCTTCTGTTTAATTTAATTTTATGGAATTTTGAAAGCTATCCGGAGGATCATGGAATGGAAAATATTCAATTTTGAGAAAGAAGAAGGCTGGAAAAACCCCCAAGTATATCCACTGCAACAGATGTACACACAGAGAACAGAAATATAACATCCCTATTCCTTTGCACAACAGGACCTATAATCTCACCTAAGAGCTTCCACTTCGAAAAGCAAGGTACTACAACTAGGTGAAGACCGCGGTGGTCTGTTTCGTTAAGGCGTTGCTCTAAGTATTAACGAAGGTATTCGATTCCCGACCTAACTGAAGGTCCGTCATGTTCATCAAAGGCAGCTGTTGCTCGTCAAATAGGATCGCAATGTCCTTCAGGTGAAATGATACCTCTGGGGGGCATGCCAATTATTTGGGGTATTCCGATTGGTCGGTGCTTCAAATTATCAAAGACTCCACCCGACTGCCTCTATCTAACTGGTCCAACTCAAGACTGAGTATAGGGAATCAGGCTGGTGCAACAACAGCTATCATTAAGTCACAGTGAGCCCGGGGTTTGATTACTGAAGTAAACGCTAGTTTTATAATAAATATGTGGAAGTGCACCGCATCGTTAAAGATAGATTTCTACTCCCATTGAATAATAGGTCACCAGCCTTGGTGGTGACGCATGACCTTCACGGTCATGAGATAAAACAATGTACTTCAGAATTGAAAATTTTAGTTTTCGTTTTAGCCATTATTAACTGATAAAACCACTGTTAAATAGGATCATTTTGCCCTTACGAGATGGTATGCTGTATTAATGTATATAGGAAGATGGATGTAGAATTTCTGCCTTCCGCATGTATATTTATCACAGTGAGTGCTCGGGAGACTTACTGGTTTTTGCCTATCCAAGGGAGTTGCCTATCCATAATCATTTCTGAAAAGTTCACCTAGAAATCAGTATGCGATGGTCGTGGAAATACTTCAAAAAATCATTACCAATTAGTCTGCTTCTCATTGCTGAAACTATACTTCTTTAGTAAAATTCTTGTAATATTTTTTAAAAGATTCATTTTTACATTGGAGTTTTCTTCAAAATATTTTTTAAACTATATTTCTCTTTGAAAGTATAAATAATGTAAATATTTTTTCTTAAAAGTTTAAAACTTTATGCAAAAATGCCTTACAAATCCAAAAGCTTTTAAAAAGTTTTAGATTCTTTTTCATATTAGTATTTTTAAGTATTTCATTTTTTATAGTAGAGATGAATATTTTCGCACCAAATAATGGATTCAACATGAAAATATCTGCATTAATGTTATGTTTTTTGAAAATTTATTTATCTGAAAAGGTCATTGTCTTTGGCGAAAACACATTTACAGTTTTCGCCAAAGAATGTAAGAGGAAAATTTCTTCTACGATACTACGAAAACATATATTTTAACTCCTAAAATTTAAAAGTTTTTCTTCTTCTAATAAGTATGTAATCGTCATGCTTTTCAAAATATTAGTTTTAGGTCACAGAAAGATCCTTAGGGAATCATAATGACTGAAAAAGTGGCAACATTACGCGAAATAATGCGTTTATATTTTTTGTGTTAAAACATTTCACAACTGAGGACTAATACGAAGACGTTTTGTTGCCATGGTTACGATGTTTTTTTGTTGTGAACCATCATTAAGGAGTTTGTTTTAAAATGTTTGTGAAGAAAATAGTGATGTAACTCAAAAAACATAGTTAGACGGTGAAAGCATACTAAAAATAAAATCGTGTGTTATTATTTATAAAAATTAACAATATAATTAATAACTCTTGAAATTTATGAATGAAATTATTTAACGTTGAAAATTAAATTAATAGATAATTTTAATTGGATATTACATCGTGTAAAGATTATTTGCTGTAAATTTTGGTTTATATATATATATATATATATATATATATATATAATGTATATCTTTATACATACATATATATATATATATATATATATATATATATATATATATATATATATAATGTATATCTTTATATATATATATATATATATATATATATATATATATATATATATATACATGGTGAACCAAAAGTTCGTTACAATTTTAAAAATTCATTAAAAAAGAAGAAAGTGAGATAAAGAAGTGCGGTTTGCAAGAAAGGGCTCACAAGGTAAACGGATTTTTTTTTTGCAGCAAAAAAAGTTATAGTTAAAAAAGTCACCTATAGATGGCGCTAACATAGAGAGATTTAGCAGAATTATGGAAATTAATCTTGCGATAAAAGGCCGTAATACTCGAGAATTTCTCACTCGCTTTCAGAATGTTATCATTACCCGATCGAGCGTTGTTGGTGAAGTTGTTCTATTTGAACGGAGAGTCAGCAACTATTGCGTTGCGAAAATTTCGCACGGTGAAAGGACTGAAGACGAAGAAAGGCCCAATATCGTGTCCTGGAATAGTCAAGCTTGTCAAGAGGTTCGAGGAAACTGGCTCTGTGGAGGATCGGCCAAGCATTGGAAGACCCTCGTTGGTGGAGAGCCGAATTACTGCGGTGGAAACCACAATGAATGATTTAGCGGCGGAATCGTCCATTGGGAGTATTAGTGCTCGCGAAGCTTGAAAAATATTGGATGTGTCTCAATCATCGATTCGACGTATCCTCCACGGGATATTGCATCTCTATCCCTACAAACTGCAGTCACTGCAGGAGTTACAACCGGGAGACACAGCTATGCGGGAATCATTTGCCGAGTGGGCTATGACAAGAATCGAAAACGACCCTCAGTGGTTGTTCAACGTTTTCTGGATGAATGAGGCGCACTTCACACTACACGGGGATGTCAACACCCATAACACTCGTATATGGGCAATATCTAATCCTCGTGAATACACGACGAAATCTCTGCATCCAGCCAAGTTGACAGTCTGGTGTGGCTTCACCTCATCTTTCATTGCCGGACCTTTCTTCTTTGAAGAACCGTGTCCCAGATTGGGCTGGAAAACATTCACAGTAACCGCTAAGAGTTACCTCACTCTTTTGCGTGACAAAGACATGCCCGCATTAAATCAAAGAGGTTTGTTATCTGTAATAAACTTTATGCAGGATGGCGCACCACCACATTATGCCAATCCAGTAAAACGATTCCTTTTGAGTACCTTTGATGAAGAGATACTTATCAGTCGAGGTTGCAAGATCGCATGGCCCCCACGATCACCCGACCTCACTCCGGTTGACTTCTGGTTGTGAGGCTATTTGAAATCACGTGTGTACTGTTCTCTCCTTCAACATTGGACGAACTCAAAGATTCTATCTGTCGTGAGGCTTCTGCAATTCGTTCCGACATATTGCATTCAGCTATAACGGGCGTTGCGAGTCGCCTTAGTTGTGTCGTACAATGTACTGGAGGTCATATTGAACAACTGTTATTATCAGAATAAATGAATGGCGCGTACTGTTGTCCTTTTCATTGTGTTTTGGGTAGTCAACGCCATCTATAGGCAACTTTTTTAACTAAAGCTTTTTTTGCTGCAAAAAAAAATCCGATTACCTTGTGAGCCCTTTCTTTCAAACCGCACTTCTTTATCTCACTTTCTTCTTTTTTTATGAATTTTTAAAATTGTAACGAACTTTTGGCGCACCCTGTATATATATATATATATATATATATATATATATTTATATAAAGACAAAGCAAATCAGAGTAGATATTGTCCTTTAAAAACGGCGCAACAGCATTGCTTCAAATAATTTTTTTATCCTACTCCCGTCCTCACCATCTCTGCCATTAATCGACAAGCAACCCGATAAAAAATGAACAAGTATAAAAAGAACAGTAAAACTATTTAGTAGCTTCAAAAGAGTTGTCAGTCAGAAACTTTAAAACTTCAGGACCGTTCTTGAGGTGAGCAGCATCCATATCACCATGATTGCACAATAGACAACGAGCTGAGTTCATTACACCTATCCAATTCAGATGCCTTTGCAGTTAGTCGTGTTCACTTGTCACCGGGAAACAAACGGCACTCCAACAGCTCGTGGTAAGGAGCCAGGCATTTCATTGTTACCATCAAGTAGAGTTTTCCACTGCCTGTCCATAGCCACTTCAGCATAAAGGGAAACTCTGCCATCCTTTATTTTACTGAGAATTACACTTTTGATTTTACGCAAAGGAAAATGGAGATTTGGCTGGATCATATAGGAACCTGCTTTCGCAAGTTTGTCTGCCTGCTCATTTCCAAAAACATCGCAGTAGCATCGCAAGAGCAACGCAGTCCTTGATTTCAGTGAGTTCGTATAACTTCATTCTGCAAGAGTGGATTATTATAATTTAGATGTTGCTTTAAATATTATCTTGAGAACATCATCCAAAAATTTTCTTGAATGCTATGGCAGCATCACGTACGAAGAATTGGCTGATGTGCGACTTATACAGTGAAGCAAAAGGGAATGGACACAAAGCACGAAGATTGTACGAATAGTGGTTTCCAACTCAACGTATTCCAAGTCATCCTACTTTTTCCAGTGTTGATCGACGACTGCCACGAAATTGTTCGTACAAAACAGCCATTCGTACAAACTTGCCATCCCAAACAGCAATGCAGGACGTTTGCGAAATTCACAAACGCTTGAAATGGAAGACCTAGTCTTGACTAGATTTGAAGTGGCTCCTTCCACAAGTACGCTAGCGATGGCTTATGAAATGGATATTTCTCAACCAGCGGCTTGGCGTATTTTATATGGGAAACGCATGCACCCCTACCACGATCAAAAAGAGCAATTTTTGAAGACAGGATATTATCACTGCCGGGCAGACATTTTGCAGCGGATGCTGGGGATGAAGAATAACAATCCACGATTTCCTGCATTCCATTATTTAGTGATGAGGCAACATTCAGCAGAGAAGACATTTTCAACCTTCACAATAAACACGTTTTGGCTTCAACACAATTTCGACTATTCAACCCCTCGTAGACACTTACAGCAATTTTCAGGTAGGTATCCTTGGTGTTTACCTAGTAGGTCCTTACATCATGCCAGACCGTTTGGCCCCCGCAACTACTTTATCTTCTTGGAACAAGTGCTTTCTAGTTCACTGCAGGCTGTTCTTCATCCAGAGAGACATGTGTTTGATGCACGATGGAGGCCCAGCACATTTTTCCATCAGTGTTCGTAATATTTTGCATGCTACATATACCACACAAGAGACTGGACGTAGCGGATCTGCGAATTGGCCTCTTCTCTCCCAAGACCTCATCCCACTAGACTTTTCCTTCCAGAGACACATGAAATTTGAACAGTACGAGACGCCTGTGGACTCAGCTGAAAATCTCGTGGCTAGAATCCTTGTTGCCGAGGACAAAATTAACACGACATTGGGAATCTTCGAGAGGATGCGAAAGTCGTTCTTTCATAAGTGCCAACTGGGTAGTGAAACTCGTGGTAGCCATTTTGAGCATTTGCTGTGAGATTTTCACTAAACAGTAAATATGAGTGTGAAATTTTCGGTATTGTTCATTTGCTTAACCAACACTGTTAAAAGTTCATGTGGGAATTACTGTTTTTTGCTACTCAGAGTGTAATGCGGCCTTATATTCCTATGCAATTATTGCTTTTCTGTATGGTTATTATCACCTCTTTTTGTAAAAAATTTAGAATTACCCTGGTTATATATATATATTTATATAAGTCATAAAATACACTTACAATGAAAATAAATATGTCTATAATATTTTCTTTCTCTTCTAATTTTCCTATATAATTATTTCGAATGTTAATAATAATAAAATTTTAAAAAATGTGGGAACAAATGTCTTAAAACTATACACATTTTCAGAAAATTTAAAGTTTTTAAATTTTTTGCTTTTTATTCTAATTTTAATATTTTTAAAAAATAGTTATCTAAAATTTAAAATAAGTTTTTGTATCGTAATTTTTAAATAAATTCATAATAAATTTGAGATAGGAAAAGAAATATATATGGTTTGTATGTTTTTAATTATTTTTTTTCGCAAATTGAGCAAAATAGGGAAAATCAAGTGATAATACAGATTTAATAATTTATAAAAGAATTACAAGCAATATAATTTATTTTAATCACACTAATAACAAACAATTATTTAAATACACTGAAGAGAGGTCATAAAATTTTTTATTTGTTCATAATAAATATAAAGAAAGCCTTGTTTAACGCAATTTTCGCAGAAAAAACTTTAGTGAAACTAATTAAGATTTGTAAACGTAGCAAATATATATATATATATATATATTCTCTAATGTGTGTGCAAAATAATTAATTATAAAACAACTCTTAATTATAATACTAAAAAGAGTTTTAACTCTGCTTATCTATTTGGACTATTTTATTACTGAAAATGGGAAAAAATACTTTATTCTTTGGGATATTCTCATTATGCTGTATTCCCAAAATTTTAACAATTTTATGGACTCATTTTCACGTTATTAACTTTTAATGTAGCTAAAATGGATAGAATTTAAACTAGAACAATAAGTGTGTAACAAAATTACTTATAATTACGTAAATTTTGAAGTCTTATCTCTTACAGCTTCCTTATCATTAAATGATCATTAGCTAATTCAGAAGTGAAATTATATTTTCCGGAAAATTAATAGAGCACCCGAGAAAATAGCTTCCCTGCATCATAATACGCACTGAGGAAAAAACGGTTTCACAGGCGCAAAATTAAACTCGATCGTAAAAAATCGACGCCTGATTTTATTCTGCTTTCATACTATTTTAACAAATCTCAAAATAGTTTATTAAGATCATTTTTTATTGGCTGTTTATATGTTTTTAATAAAGATAATTTGATGGTAATGGTTATCTGAAACTTTAGTTTGAAACGGATTAATATAAAAATGGTATAAAATGCTTGTAATTGAATTCGAATTCCGGTTTTATCGTGTCACATCATACTTAGGTATAGAAGAACTCCCAATTATCTGAGCTCTGTCAATCTAAATCGTTGATTATCCTAATCACTTTCAGAATTTTAAAAATTAATTAAATTAAAAAAAAGAGCAAAAGAAGAAAGCGCAGGAAAAGGAAAGGTAAGAAAGGGGGAAAGATGAAAATTCCTGGATATTATGAAGTTAGTAATTAATATATAGGACAATGGATTATGAGTGAGACTGATTTCAAATGGCAAATAATGGTAAACTTATTGAAAATGTTGACTAAGAAAATAATCTTAATGTCGAAGCAGATATAAATTGGGATGTCGTTGGCGGATGCTGCTAGCTATTATCTCGCAGTGTGTGGTCCACCATCTCTGGAGTCAATATCAACTCGAAACTTCTGTATCCAGAGGACATGTTTCAGGTTGACCACGATCTGTAACATCTGGGAGCTAAGCCAACAGCTAGTGAAGCATTTTCCGACTTTGAAGCTGCTTTGAAGGGGATGGACCATCAACCCGAGTGTCATCACATGCAAAGTCTCACTGTCCAGGGGATTGGCAACTTAGCTGCCCGAAAACAAATGAAGGAAGTGAAACAGCTCACTCTGATAGAAATATTCAGTAAGAAGTGACTTTCATGTACAGCACTGTACATGCATGCTGTATCAATGTATAGTACTTGTAAATACCTTAACGTATAATATTGCATTTTCATTTAAATGATTCAAAATTCTTTTTCTTTCAAAATGTGTAGTTTTGTTTCCCATTGTCAGCTTACAATAATTAATTAAAATAGATCCTTTCTTTCAAAAGATCCATTTAATCGAATATTCGATTATCCGAATAGAGTCCGGTCTCAATTGATTCGGATAGTTGGAATACTACAGTAAGAAGCTACAGCTGAAGGGTTGATGGTTCACATGCGTACTGCTCATAAAGATTCAAAGGCTTCTCTCATTCCAAAGAAGAGGAAACGAAGCCGAGCCCGATTCCGTATTGACTCCATCATCTCCTTAGCCTCCAACATTGTTTTAGGGGACACACAACCACTTCTGCCAATACTAATTTCCCCAACAGATTTTAATAATTTGCTCTAGCCCTGCTCCCTTTTCACCACAATACTTCCATGATTCCTATGATTGTTCTTTGACTAGTAGTCTCATGTCTTCCGAGTGCTTCCTATGATTATTGACTAGTACTCTCATATCTCAGATGGACATGAGAATGGGTCCTTTTTTAGTTTCATTGTTTTTGTCCCCTTTATTTTCTAACGATACACTATCAAATAGTCTATTGTTTATTTTGGATTAGCTATATAAATAGAATTGTTACTCTGTTTGTCAAATTTTTTTCCGTGGTTCAATAGAGGGGTTCAATTACAAAATGAAAGGAAACTTATATCAGTATACTGATCACTGCTTACCCAAAAGTATAGAATATGTTTATTTCAAAGTCTTGATTGGAGAGTTTGAGAACCTCCTTTATGTCTGATTTGAACGCTCTGTAAAAATGATTTTTCCACAATGCACATCGCTCTGAAACTCGGCTCACTTCAAAAATTAAACTGTGTCTTCTATTATTATAATATAAACATAACCACTAAATGTGGAAAAAAAAACCATTCATGGTTTGGGATCAGTCTTTCTTTTCATACTCTTATTATAATTATTTTAAGTAATAATATTTTCAATTTCATTCAATTTTTTTAAAAAGTTCAATTTTACCCATTGTATCGAAGTTGATTTCTTTTCGCCGAATTCGTCATTGATCAGAAATACATTAGAACGCACATAAGAAAGGATGCCGAGTTCAATACTTAGTAACTTTATAACTAAAGAAAAAGTTTTTAAGCATTGTATATCTCAATTGATTGGTTTTTAGCTCATATAAATGTAGGACCTCATCGTAATGCAAACCTGCATAACTAGGAAAATAGTAAATATCACACTAAAATATTAAATATCGTTATTTTTTAAATCACAAGATGTTGATGAACGCCAGGTGTAGCCACGGTGCCCTGTTTGGATAGGTATCGTTCTCATTACCAGATGGTAGTAAGTTTGAATCCTGAATTAACCGAATATCCATCGTGCTCACTAAAGTCAGCTGGGAGATGTTAAATACGTTATAGTCGCAATGTCGTCCAAGTGAAATGTTACTTCTAGATAGGCAGACCAAGCATTAGGGGTCTTCTGCTTAGTCCCTGATTCTCAATGAAGAAGACTCTCATCCGGCTACTCCTATCTAACTGGTAGAGCTTAACTCATGGATAGATACAGCGAAGCATGCTGGTGTTACAACAACAATGAACGGCTATGTCCTGTGAAACTTTACGAGCTTGGCGCGCTAGTAACTTATATATTTATTTGGGCCATGCCTAGATTACCTAAACAGCACAAAATTACATAGACTTGTCGCTTCCAAATTTTTCGAAATAATTTATATTAGCGAGTTGCAAGGGAAAAATTAAGAAATTTACCAAGCACGCACTTAATCGAATGCATAACAGCCATTATATTTTTGTTGAATAGTATTGGTTCTAGTTCACTCCACTCCAAAAATTTTGTGAAATCTTGTCTTACTTCTTAACAACATTGGAATTTTTATTAGTTACACCAAAATCATATTCTTTTTCCACTACAATACACTTGACTAAAATTATCTTTTCCATTCACCCGAATGTTGCCGGCCGAGTTTCCAGCCGAATGGTTAGCGCTCTTTCCTTCGGTTTAATAATTCGTGGGTTTGAATCCCGCCATAGGTCTGGATGCTTGTAGTGGATTCTAATCCTCTTTAAGCCTTAGGTACCGGTCAAATTAGCTGTTTTTCTGATAAACAACAGTTGCGATAAGCAAACCAAACTGAACCTGGATTTTGTTGAAAATTCTAAGTTTCCGAAGATACTGAGTAACTTTGTTTGACCAAACGTTCTGAGAGGACCACAATTCGTGTGACAATATTTTGAAAATCCACAACTTCATCAGAGAAGCTATTGTTTTTGTTTAAAATAAGGAGGGTTAACTCTAATTTGATTTCCAGAACACTGTCAATTCAACACATCATTTAGACATTATTAATTCATTACAAAGCCTGTTCAGGGACCAAGAATATCGGATGCAGTGTAGAATCGGGTACCACTAGGTTTAGCGATAAATTTAATTTCTGCTAATCCTGGCAACCTAATCTTTTTATAGCTTGTGTAGTGGCCATCTTATTAGTCACATCTTGGCGTCAAAAAGTTGCCAATGAATCAAAAGGTACCCGATTATAAATTTTTACCAGAATATCTTTTAAATTCACTCTGAGCTGACATTTGAATGGTTAGCACTCTGTTTCTCAATTCAACAGTTCTTGGAGTTGATTCCCGATTCGAGCTTAGATGTTCGTAGTTGTTCAAAGTCCACTTTCAAATTTATGTCCAAGTTTAATTTATATCTTTTCACAAAAATGGGACGATGGAGAGTAAAAAATAAAAAATGTTTAAGTATACCTGGACTCTGTAGCGGGGATCCTAATAGCACAAAAATTGCTGCCTAAACCTCAAAATTCTCAACTTAAAATAAGGATTTTAAAATTATGTTATTACAATATTAGTAAAAGTTAGCAGTCGGGTACCATCTGATACTTTGGTGATTTATTTTGACGCCAAGATAGGCGCCAACGTGTTACTAACAAGATGGCTGATGCACATCTTGTTAGTAACACAAAAGCTATACAGGGTTACCAGAAATTGAATTTTATCTCCAAGATGTATCGCCAAATTTTTTGTCAAACCAAAAGGTACCAGATTTTACAGTGAACCCACAATATAAAACGATAATTTTATCAACTTTATGGCTATTAATCGTTTTGAGAGAAACAATTTTATAATTTTTAATAAAATCCATGCAACTGAAACATAATGTTTAATTACAGTTTTCGAAGTATTCCTAATTTTTATCATATATAAACTATGGTAGTAGTTTATAAAGTAAGCAGATATAAGTTTACTTTGAACTGTCTCTTAAAAGTATGTTAAATCATAACACTAATAGTTAAATAACGGCGGATTATTTTAATATCTACTAATCTTATAAAAAATAACATTTTTAATAACGAAATTGTGGAAGAAATAATTTAACAATATGAAACAAAAATTTTCAAAATAATCGCTATTATTTTATCCCATTGGTAGAAGAATGGTCAACATAGTCCTCAATTCAACATTTTATTGGTTTGAATCCCACTATTAAGCTTGAATGTTTGTGGTGGCTTGAAGTCCACTTTAAACTGTAGACCAGCCTTATTTACTCGCGTATGCAAAATAATAATAATAATAATAATAATTGTTTAGTGAGAACTAAACCATTATTATTGTAAAATAAAATTATATATTGTCTTATAATTAATAAAGTTAAGATGGCTTCAAATCATTTCTTACAAATTTTTAAATCATGACGGTAGTAATTATTTACCGTTATTATGATGGTTAAGAATTTTGCAGTTTTTAACAAACTCGTTAAATTAATAAGTATTTTCAATGTAGAAAAACATAATAAAATAATTCCTTTATTCTTAATTACAATTTTTGAAGTAAGTTAAGAAATTGTAATACGTTTCCAGTTCTATAATTCTGCCAACTGATATCGCTAAACATAGCCAACAGTCTCCTAATTTTGCAACCCAATAAACGGAAAGATGACGAGATCACTACCTGAGTTGGCACCCGATCATTCTCAACACCCTTCCTTTAGAGGAGGAGAGTTTCACTTTTCAAAATTTTAATGTGCATGAATCATCTCAACGCGATGATTTTTGATTACGCCAAATATAGAACCCGATGTCACTTACTTCGACCAATTCCGCGATAAAGATATGTTGCCAAATATGGAGATTTAGTGCCAAATGTTGCAACTTAGTGACTTCACTCATGTTTCATATATTTTATTATATTTAATCTCATTTTTTAATCTTTTATGATTAGATATTTTAAGTTTTAAATTTGTTAAAAAATTAGTATATAAATTAAAAATAAAGTTTAATTACGATCTAAATATTTGCTTTTAAAGCTCATCCTATTTTGAAAAAAGGATTAAATTTTAAAACACTTGCCCTCATTATTTTGTTTGGTGAAAATCTTCGATGGAATAAATATGTAAGTTCAAACCCTCTATATCTTGATTCAGAAAGAGCCAAATTTTTCTACAAAACTAGAAATTATTTTCAATTATTATCAGAAACTATTGACTAGTTATTGTTTTATAAATCAACAGTGTTCAAGTTTATTTCAAATCTGTACTAATACATATTCGTCGAATTTTCCTCATAATTTTTTAAATTATGATAACCAAATTATTTTGTAATTACGATTAAACTTATAAAACCAAAAAACATTTTCTTTGTGAAAAATATAAAAAAATAACTGAGGAATGTCTAATTACGATTTTTAAAGTAGTAATTACTATCATTACAAATTTTTCCATTATTTTTTTAAAAAATTAGTAAATAAAAATTTTGAATGAAAAAAACATTGTTAGGTTTTAAAATGTGATTAAAATGCAATCTTTGCCAACATAACCGGAAGAAGTTGAAGTAATTACATTTGGAAGTATAATCATCATTTAAGCCATCAGGTATTTATTTTCCTCCTGCAAACTTTGAACACAGATAGTCATCAATTCTTTTTTTCCCTACAGGATTTTAAAAATCGTTTGATTGGAGGCTTGGATATAACTTCATCTTAATTTCTTTTTTATTTTAATTTTAGGCAGGGAAAGCTTAATTTAGTTAACGAAAGGAGCAACGACTTTTTAATATCATGCGAACCAATGCTTAATCTCTTAAGAAATTTCTGTTAACTTTTATTAATTTGCAAATTTCCTTAGAGGTCATTGACCTTCCCTACCTCCCTCTTTTTGTTGTCACGGAAAGGAAAGATGGGAAGTCATTTAAATATAAAAAGTAAGATTTCTTAATTTTCAGCAATCCCTACAGAGTTGAAGAAGTTTATTAAATTACTCTTTTTTAAGCTTCTTTTGCAATATTTTATGCTTTCAATAGTTGCATAAGAAATGAATTTAAATTTAAAATTTATTTGCGCTATAAAATTATTGATTCTCTGTGTACTCACAATCCACTTCGTTTATTAACTGAGATCACATTTTTCAACACAAGCCAAATCAGAAACCCTTTTATATACTGTGAGAGGCATTTATCAAAGCATTGGCACAAATTTATATATATATATATATATATATATATATATATATATATATATATATATATATATATATATATATATATATATATATATATATATATATATATATAGATATAGATATAGATCTATCAGCTGACATTATTTAAATGAACTCTTAAATATTCTGAAAGGGTTTGACAATGCCTTTAATTTTAAATTAATGAAAGAGGCCGTGAATGAGGCGTGAAATACAGCAGACTACCGCCGTTCTTTTGTCTTTAAGTGATTCATTATCGGCCAAAAGTAAGTTCTCAAAAGTGAAAAATTCGCAACAACGCTTACTTGGAGGGAGACATTAGATCCAGTTGAGAGTTTCCACCTGTTAATTGGAGTTTAATGCGCCTTCGTCCGGATGCCCGCATCTCATCAATTAAGAGCGAGGTGATACACACATCTTCTCTGCATTTTCTTTGATTAACTTTCCGATGCCACTTAATTAAATAAGAACGAGTCTTAATGTTCGTTGTTATTTAATTAGGTGGAATAATTGCATTCGCTATTCTTCAAGACTTTGAAAAAAAACTGAATAGAATATTCTAGAAGAAAAATATGTATCTGCTATAGAGTTCATATTAAAGGGAGGATTTGCATCTCATCTTGCGCTCGGACTGTGTTGGAAATTTGCGTCAAAGAAATATTACGCATGAAAAAGTTGGAAGAATGTGTCTATTGTAGCCGATAACTTCCCAGCAATGGTTTTTCTTTGTTATAAAATGACTTTTTACACTGTCAAGTTAATTGAATACCTTTCATACAACTTATATTTTAGCCGATTCATTGAATTATCATGTGACGAGTTCGACACCTGATTTAGCAACCTCGTTGATTTAGCACGGCAACAGTGTGACGTTCAACCCCCCACAAAACTTTTAACGTACATATTCCCTCTCAATACAATGACCTGGAATAGAACTTGCTACCAACTATAATAACTATCAATAAGTGATTTTTGCAACAGATGGGTGATTCTTGTAAACAGTGGATGATTTTTGAAACCAATCGGTAATTCTTGCAACTACTGGTTGATTCTTGCAAGCAATGGAGATTATAGTTTTAGAATTTCAACCAACCAAAAATTAGAAGGACTTCTTTCGTTCCAAAAGTAAATTCATTCAAAGAAGTTAATAAAATAAAAATTAAGATAAAAGAAAGTACCTTTCTATCTTTATGAATTTTTATGTTAAGATGTTAAACAGTTCCTTTCTTTAATCTTAAAAATCTTGTCACAATCGTGGTCGTTTGATAATAAAATATCTGTAAGAGTTGTTGTGTGTGTGCAGTTTTTCGTGAGCAAATATTTAACTATTTTTTTTAATTTAATGGTCAATTTGTATGGAAGGGAGGAAAATAACCAAAACATTTGTGATTCATAACACACACGTTGTTCCGAAAGTTTACACTCTCCCACTAAAAAAGAAGTGAATAAAAATCAGCAAACTTCCCTGTATCTAGCTCTGAGTTTGGTTCTTTCAGATAGAAAGCACTAGGAGGGAATCTTCGACGTTTAGATGCTGGGACTAAGCAGAAGTCCTCTCCAGTACCTGACCTGTCTCCTCCAGAGGTATCATTTCGCATGGAGGACCTTGAGACCATGACCTATTCAACATGCTACACCGTCTTTAGTGAACATGACGGATATACGTTTAAGTTCGGAATCGATCTCACTACCTTAAGATCATGGCAACGACGCCCTCAAAATTCAGGCCATAGTGATCTCATAAGAACAAAGTAATAATAATGATATTTGTTAAGTGTAGTGATAGAAGGTTCCAGGTGCGAGTCTTTATCATCTAGAAGCAAAATACAAGCAAAAGACCCCTCCACTTTTCGACCTGCTTACCCTAGAGGCATCATTTTGCTTGGAAGACATTGTGACCATGATGTTTGATAAGTGTAATGATAATAAAATTGAAAGAATAACCACAATATTGATGGGCAACACGCCAAGCTGGCTGCTGAATAGTCAGTACTCTTACCTTCAGTTTAACAGTTAGTGGGCTTAAATGTCTTGGACACTTGTAACGTCAGGAATCCACTTTAAGCCGTTCGTCTTGGTCTAATCATCCTTCGTGTGCAAGAAGAGACCGTTGAACCACAAACAAACCAAATAATTGAAAGGACAATGCAGTTTTATTAATCTGTAACAATGAAAAAACTGTTTCAATCTCAATTTGACATGATATAATATATATATAAAATGTTTCGCATTCTACAAATGTATTTTAATAGTCTTCAGATGCAAGGTTATTTATCGTGTATCAAGATTCCATCAATTTTCAATATGTGTCACAAGCTCAAATATAATCAAATAAAAGCTTAGATGTAGACATTAAGATGATACAAAAATATGCTACTTAATTGAATGTAATGATGAATTTGAGTAAAATGGCTCATGGACCAATGGCTAGCCTTTAGCTTTTTAGTTCTGAAATTTGTGAGAGAATTGGTTAAATAGCATCATCATAATTCAGAGGCATTGTGAACTTCTAATGAGCAGTTGATGTACAAATTAATGATAATTTTTGTTAAATTGATTTCTAATTATGCGAAACTTTAGCATCATAAATCCGTAAAATTTAAGACCTTTAATCTTGCAACATTTTACAAATAACTGATTCTTTAAACAGTAATTGCTTAACTTCCTTATGTTACAGAAACTCATACTTAAAATGACCATTGCAAATATCCATATCTAAGAGAGGAACCAAACCCATGCACTCTGAAACTGAAAACCATAGCATGGACCATTTAACAATAAGTTAGGTTTGAATGGTCTCATTAACTAAAGACTTAGAATGGTCATTGCAAATATCAATATCCAAGGTAAGAACCAAACGCATGGACTATTAAATTGAAAACAGAGCATGGACCATTTAACCATAAGCTAGGCTTGAATGGTTTCAATAAGGAGCTTCATTGATAAGTAAATAGATAACCGAGACATAAATTCGGTGTAAATGTAGCATTTAGCGATTCTATGGCACAGGTCTAAGATTCGATCCTCGGACTGAACAAGATTTACTCAGGCGTTCATCCCGTCTGTGGATCGATAATATGTAGTATCAAACATCCTGGGTACTTAATACTGCTGAGTTCTTAATTAGGCTGACCACCTAACCCGGGACATACATGTGCTACATCTTTTTTTCGTGACCAGGGCCCTCGGTCATAAAAAAATATATGGTTACTGCCGGCCTTGGGACCCGTGGGGGATTTCGTGCCTCTCTGTTTAGTTTAGATGACATAAATTACATTTTATTTAGGGGAGACCAATACTTTAAGGTGCTCCTAAGTTTCTCGCCAACTTGGCACCATATTGTTAGCGGTGTTGGTTTATTTCTGTCGTGTTTTTTTTTCCTTTTATGTTGGTTTATTACAATGCCGTCTTTTTGCATCCAACAAACACGAAAACAAGCTTCGCGAAAAATTTCGCTAAATTTCGCAAAGGGACATCCTAAAGTATATTCCCCCCTTTTTTGTCTTGTGCCAGCTAGGTTGACAATATAGGGTGCGCTGCTCCACTTTTTCATACTGAATCATGTTTGGTGTGGAGTCCGACTGCCTAAGTACACACATGCCATAGGGACCCGTTTATAGGGTAGGCAACCGTTCACACCTCATTCATACACAGAAAGGACAAAGACAGGATAGATAGAGAGAGAAAGTACACCCATGGCCGAACCGGGATTCGAACCCAGGATCTCTCTATTCACAGTCAGGCACTCTGACCACTAGACAGGGCGGTCGGCTCCCTTTTCTTTAGTTTTCCTTTAAGTATAATAGTACGCTTATAAATAAAATTAAATTTCTACAAAATTAAACAGGAAATAGAAAACAAAAAATTATTCTAAAATTTTTTTATAAAATCATATGTTAAAAAAAATTGCTGTGTGCAAATTTGAGATAATTTTCATTTTAATTAAATTTTATGGGTACTAAAATAATACGTGACACACACACACATTTAAATTCTAAAAGTTTGAACAAAGAATATTTAAACTCAAATATCCGGTGGCATTTTAATTGCAATCAAATTGACAAAGGTGTTGAAATATTTCCAGATTTCTCCTGGAAACCACTCGGGACACAGAGGTTTCTCAAAAATCTTGAAATAAATCGATTTAAGGTTCAAAAACCTCTTTATGTGTCTAAAAAAAGTGACGATAACTGGAATACTTACCCCTGAGGAGATGTCATTCTCACCTCAATTAGATCTTACTGGTACCGAGAGTATTAAATTCTTCTTTTCTTACTCTTGGTACCGGAATGAAAATCTTGAATCCCTCGAGAAAAGGAACAAAACACTTTATTCATTAAGCATAATGCAATCAGTTGTTTAAATAAGAAGGGCGAAACTTATTTGAGTAGGGCTTTATTTTTTGGGAAACGTTTCTTTTTAGAATAGCGTTATAAATTTCTTTTTAGAAGAGTTGTACTGTAGAGTCGAATTACTTATATTTTATTTTTTCAGGTGCATGCAATTTCAGTTTAATTTTCATTCCTTGAAGATACACCAGCAAATGAAATTTTTATTTACTTTTATGGTTAATACAAACATTTTTATATTATATCTTGTGTAATACAATAAAAATCTATGTTAATATTAAAAATAGAATTATGTTTTATGTATTTTTTAAAATACAAAAGTATTGTAATACAAAATTATAATTTAAATATTAATTTAAGATTAAAATTGAGTATTTAATTTTATTATACGTTACTAGTGAATTATATATTATTCATTTGAATAAAACTTAATTTTAATTTATCAAATATTCCCTTTTTCTTTAATAATCTGGTTAACCTTCAATTTATGTACTTTATATCGTTAAAATCTGTATAAAATATTTCTTTAGTTACAAAAAATACAGAATGTTTTATACAACACACACACACACACACACACACACACACATATATATATATATATATATAAATTAGGGATCAGAAACAAACATCGAAAATTAATTGAAGGGATGAAAGATCGAATGTCAGCGGCAGGGACAAAGTACATCTCGAAAATGAGTCCCACACAACATTTTGTTCCAAAGGCAGTACTCAGAAAGGGGATAAATTTATTATAGGCTTTTAGCAAGTTATCCGAGAGCTCCTATTTTTTTTATCACTTACGTCGAATGTCGAAAATAACGTCACGAGGGGGTCATCAAACACATTTGTTGCATTTTTGATGACGAAGCCAATGTCCGAAATGTCACATGTGATTGAGTGGGTGGTCTCTGGTCAGGAAGATTGACCATTTTTCTGAGTCAGTTCCATAATAAAGAGCTTGGGCGAAAAAGTAATCTTGACCGAAAGGCTGAACCATAGAAATATTTCGCCGTAGGAGAGTTCAGAGACTTCGAATCAATCCGGGAAAATTGCTGTAATCGCCGGTAAAGGCGTTCGGCGAAAACATCCGTCAGGACATGAACAGATTCCTCTATAAAGAAATGTGATTAGGGTTTTCTGCTGTATAACGTATTTATATTTAGCTATCTTATGGTTAAGGGAAGCAATTGTTTAAATGTCACAAGGTTAGATTGTATGGATAATTTCCTGTTGTCTCTCTGCAATGAAGCTTCTAAATACACTCTACCATGAGGGCCCTAGTTAACGTCATATGAGCGCGGGGCAAAAACTTCTTTCGTGGTCCCCTGAAAACAAAAATCTATTCGATTTGACAAACGATTATATTAAATTGACAACATAAATGAAAGTTTTCATTCGATGTGGGGGTCTTGGCCATCTGCCCTGTATGTCCCTGCCGTGCTCAGCTTTGTCAACCATCATATAATTTTACCTAATGATTCAGTGATGAAATTGATGCCTTGTATAGCATCTTTCTTTCTAGACCAAATCATAATAGGGCTACGTGATTGGTCTTTACAAACTATTTTATTTGCATAAGCCCTATCAACACGGTGATCTTTAGCCGGACTAGGAATCAAAGGCATTGTCTCAAAGCGTTTTTCTACTGATTAGAGCGGCCTCCCTGACTACAATAGACGTTAATTTAACAAATTGTTCGGATTACTTTAGTTTTCAAAACAGAAGTTAAACGCGCCATCCGCTTCATTTGTCGGCACCACTTAGTGATTAAGTCGACATCTCAATTGGTATTCTACTCTCCAAACAATTTTAACTAAACAGTTAGTGGAAAAAAATAAATGTGAACTATAGAGTATTTTTACTTTTAAGAGTGCATTGCTCAAGTATTTTGACTTATAAGATGAAGAATAAACATTATAAACATTAAGTCTTCAGTGTTTGAAACATCTATCCCGAAGGCAAATTGCGAAGTGGATATTCAGATGCTTTACAACGGACTTGGGACTTTAAACTGCTCACTGAGTGAGGACAAAATATTTATTTCTTTAATTTACTTGATTTAGTGGTAAGGAAAAGTCTCTTCACCAAGACAAGTTCCGGGTTCGATCCCAGCTAATCATGAATAACAGGAGACGGATGTTGCGCTTTTGCTCCCTTAATTAATTTTTGTCTGAGTGCGTACTTGGGTGTTCACCGAATTTCATGTCTTGTGGTAAGTGAATACTGCTTATTGTCTGACAAGGCAATAATACGGGGGGATGTTGAAATTCTTTTAAAGAACTTCATTTATTTATTTATTTTTTTGCCATGACAACTTCACCTTTGTTCTTATGAGAAATTACCAAATTTTGAGTATTATAAAAAGTATAAACTGAAACTTTATCTATATATTATTGGTTATTATATTAGGTAGGTGGTTATTTATATTTTGTAATAAAATTTCAGATTTATATTTTAGTTGAGAATTATAGATAATTTAAAAACTTTTAGAGAAAAAACGTAGTTTAATTTTTTATTATTTTTTAACGTCTAGTGTATTAAGCAAACCTTTCGTAAACTATACTACAATAATTTAGGCAATTTATGGTGAAAATATTTAAAAAATACCTCTGTTTTATGGAGAAACATGATTATGTTCCCTTTTTGACAAATTTAACCACAGCCAATCCTTCTAAAAATATAATACATGGAAGAATATTCTATCAATTTTGCACCTAATGTTATAAACCTAGAATAGATTCCGCTTTACACCTCCTCGTGTGATATAGAATTGAATTAAAGAAACATCTGAAGCCGAGTTGGAAACATGCAACTTTTACTTCCATTTTTTTAAAAACGATAAAAGAAGTGGATAAAAGCCTACTATCAAAGGATTTTAATGGAAGAAAAATTGTCGTTATATGTGAAAACAAGGCAAATTGCTTGTAAAAAAAACTATATGAAATTATATTTATTATTATTATTTAAAAACATTGACTATAATCATTGGTAACAGCCAAATTTTCTATACAGTAATTTACTAGCTATCCGAGATTTCCGATTAAATGCTTGACTTCTGCAACATTTGGCATCGACCACTAAAAGCCTTTTATCTCTCGCCCATCGGCATCTGTGATTAATTACCCTGAATGCATTGGGGCATTCATTGACGAGTTATTGTGCTTGGCGGAGACAATGGGGCTGGAATGTTCACCACTTGTGAATTCAGAGAGCCTCTTGGAAGTGCTTATAAATACATTAACTCTTCTTATTAGCCATCGGAGGCGGGTAGATCGAGCGGCGATAGAAATCCAAAATCTCTTTTCTTTTTGTCGACGAAATCAAGTTAAAATCCACTCTTGAAACTGACGTGAATGAGGAAGGCTTGGTATAGTTTTAACAGACCTTTTTGAATACGATCGTCTAAAGTGTCCATTGATAATTGAGGGTGCTGATGATAATTGTTAGTTAAAAAAACCAAGTGATTTATCCCTCTTTATTGTGTATACTTAAATAAAATGAATCCAGGAATCACTTGGTAAATATAAACTTACTATCAAAATTTAGCACATAAAGCTGGTATTAAGTGAAAAAAATGTCAGTTTAGCTGTCATTCTCGTAGAATTAGAACTTCATGATTAAATGTTAACCTGGTCAATTTGACATGATTCAAAATATAATGCGCTTTATTTCACTTTAATTGGTTTGTTCAACAGGAATAAGCCACTGGAAACGTATCGTAACATATTCCCCTTCAATACAATAGCCAAGTTAGCAGCTTAATAAATATAGTTCTGTCCTTTAGTTCAAATGATCATAACTTCGATTCCTGTCTTCGTCAGGGATGTTCAACACGGTCGAGCGGATGATTAGATTTCGGTTTGACTGTCACTTAACAGTCATTTTTTTCACACGATGGCTAATTTGACTGGAATATATGACTTAAAGTGGATTCTGAACCAATACAAATATCCATTTCCCAGGCTAGATTCGAACCCAGGAACTGTTGAGCCGAAGGCAAGAGCGCTAACCATTTAGCTATTAATTCGCCTGTCGAGAGGACAATACGACATCCGAAAGCCATTATGAGGAATATGTCGTTTGGGATGTCTTTGCCTTCCGGAAGACATTCTTATATTTAAAGGACCGTATTTACATTTCACGAGGCAGGAAATAAAGAAAACTCAAAAGCGCCCACTTCAATAGATTGAATGCAGAAGTGAAAATTGCAATATCTAGTATCTGTTGTTCATTAATAGTTGGAATCGAACCCATGCCCTCCGTCATAAGAGCGTGGTTCTATCGTTAGACTAAGGTGAGCTCGGAATCACTGCAGTGGTTCAGAGTCAAATTTAAACTGCAAGTTCGAAGAAATAGGGTCTTTACATTAAAAAAAAATGATAGTGTGTTCAGAAAGAAATCAAATAAAAAATTATTAATTAAAAACATAATTTAGTGCAAAAATAAATATCCAATTCCTTGCGTGAATATCTAAAGATATTTTCTAAAGGATTAAAAATTTAATTCAATGAATTTTCTTTTCAATTATTTGATACGTAATACATTAGTTACAGCATTAAATTTTAATACATATAAATTCACATTATTTACAACATTATTTTATATCAAAAGACAACCTTTCTTTTCTTCGTTCAGATTACACATTTTTTTCAAAATTAAAATATACAATTGATGCATGTTCAAGACTTGTTATTTGATGAAAGAGTCAATATTAGTAGTCAGTTAAGTTTGTTTTTGAATACAAAAGTAGAACATTTTGTTTCATGATTTTCGCATATTTTTTCTCAGAGAGAATTCCTTTGGTCCTAAATTCCAGGTTAGGAATTGAACCCAAGACTACAGCATTCACCTGAAAAGTTAACAAAATTATGAAAAATTTTCCCTTGTATGATAAAACAGGTTTGTCACTGAATGAGTTATTTCTAAAGTCATTTTGATTTTATTATTCGGACTATTTTAATATAAATCATATAAAAACATTCACTTTTTCCGTTTGATTTATGGTGTACAAACCCACTCTTTTGTCTAAAGGAGCAATTAATTTTCATAAGTGTCTATGACATGCTACTGAATGAAACAGCTGCACTTAATACATCGGGACGAAGAAAAAAGAGAGCGTCAAATATCGTGACATCCTCCTCAGCTTTCGCAGTTGCTCTCCATCCCTAAATCTCTTTTTACTACAGTTTTATTGTTTTCTCTCTGCATTTCTTCCACCGTCCTTTGCAAGAGCTCATCCCCGAATCCTTCTCCCAGTCCAAGCAGGCCGAAGTCTGTTTTTAGGATTATGACACTGAAATGAGAAATTGAGGGATCTGTTACAAATTAAATTTCAGTTTTATCTCAGTTCATACCTGAATGAATGGAAATATTATATTGTTCATAGCTGTTAAATTAGGATATTACAATAAGCTCCCGGATGTCTGTTTTCACAGAAGAAAATTGTTTTTGACTCGGTGTAGAGGACACACTAACAGCCGAAAGACTTTGTAAGACATTTTATATTCACCACGTAAATTGTCTTCATTGAGTGAGAGTGGGCAGTATTCATGTGCCGCAAGAAAGGAAACCTGGAAAACTCACAAGCACCCACACCGACTGTTGCACAGGCAAAATACAGAAATAAAACCTCCCATTGCTCTACAGTAGCTGGGATTGAATTCGGTATTTTTCGCTATGAAGACCTTTGCCTTACCAACTTAATGTCGTTTGAAGCAGCGAACTGTTTCTTCATTTTCAAAAATGGCCAGGTGATGAGAACGTCATTGGAGCAGGCATTCTTCTCAATTTATTGCGCTTCAAAGGAGGTGAAACATTGTAACTTAGGGAATTTTTAAAGTGCAAAGACCATGTCGGATGGGTAATATATCGAGCCCGCCCCTTTTCAGTCCTGAGAATGATGCCTTTTTTATTCTTTGTTTCCATGGTAAAATGCTTTGACTACTGTGTCTAATCAAAAGTTGTTTTTAAAAGAATAACCAAATACTTAAAAGCATTCTTTCGTAAAGGTTTTCTTTTGGTTTTGCACTCAGCTGTCACTTTTTGCTTTTCAGCCTATTTCGATTAATATAAACTGGATTTCTCAAACCATTACAAATACCCTCATTCGAGACAGGAATTGAACTCACGAACTCTTGCAACAAAAGCATAGAGAAATAATCATTCCTAAATCAAATCGGTTTTACCGTAAAGAGGTAGTTCTGTAGATATGCTAGCATTTAAATTATTTTGTCCCAAATGGAGAAAATATTTTAGGCATTATTGTTTCTCTTCTAAAATTTATTAAAAATTTTTTTTATCTTAGAATACTTAAATTCGTGTTATTTTTTTATAAAGTATCATTTAATCCTCAATTCTATATTGTTTTAACAGTTTCTTGAAATTCTTCATTTTGACATAGTATAGTGAACAGGCCAACAGCCTAATTTTGTCATAAGGCAATTTAGTATCCACATCATGCATTGCCGCTTAAGAGAAATTTTCATGATAGGTCACATTCGGGTATCACAAGGGAATAAATCCGCAAAACTCTCAAGTAACCACCCTGTTAGACATGCATGCAGAAAGAAGCCTATTGAAACAGTTATAAAGCAAAACCAGCTCAGGTATCGACTTAGTCTTTAGAATTTAACTCATAGTAAAGCAATAAAATTATGCATGTGTTTTACGTTGTGCAGTCCATTGAGAAGTTCTCCTAGAACGTGAATAAAAAATTAATGGATGAATACCGTTAAAAATCTATCTAATAATAAAAATGCATTTTTTAAACTCTATTTATAATTAATTTAATTTATATAATTCATTTATGAATATAGTATATGATTTAATTCCCCACATATTTTTATTCTATTTTATCTATAAATTTTTTATTAAATATATGTGAAAAGTTATTTTTTGTAATACATTTAAAGTTACTTAATTTGCTTTTAAAAAGTGACATTTATTTTAATAATATTTTTAGTGACATTTTTTCTTTAATATATACATTAAAACTTAATAGAAAATTAGGAAAGAAATACAAAGGCTTTACACTTTCCAAATAACTCAACAAAATCAGCAAATTCAAGTAAAAATTACGTAAATCAACCTGTAAAAGGACTGCGAAATTGAGTATTTTTTAATCAAAAATAAATGTCTTAAAATATCTTATTTTTTCATTTTTCAGCACAAAGATAATTAGAGGTTACTGACCTAGAAGAAATAAATTAATTAGAAAAAGATTAAAGAAACCGTATTTGGAGTCATTAAAACTTTCAATTTTCTGAAATGAAAGACGTTTGAACATTAAGCTCAAAGGGGAAATTTTTAAAAAAATATTTTCGAATCAAGAATTAATATCTTTTTCACTGATTTTAATTAATTAAAGAACAAAGTATATACCAGAATACATATCTGAAATAATTATTTCTAGGAAAGTACGCGTAGTTTATTTTAATAAAATAAATAATTTAAAAGGTCAAAAATATAAAGTAAGACATATCCTTTTGATAAATAATAAGCAAAAGAAAAAATTTCTTATCACGAGTGATCAAAGCGATATATTCAAATAAAATAAAACAAATTTAATCCTCTTAATATAAAGCAAATTCTTATATTTTATAAATGTGTCAATAAATGCGCAAGAAAATTTTTATTTGTTATGCAATAAGTATAATAATTATTTGAAATGTTACATAACTGTCGATGACGTCACAGGCAATTAAGTCATGCAGATTCCTAAGTTAAGAAAGCTTACTTCGTAAGGAATTCTTGAACCGAGTCATACTAAAAACACGAATATTTACTTTCAAATAATATTGACACAATATGTGTTCACCTATACTATTTAAAGTGCTTTTGTCGAAGCTTTTATTACAAAACAATTACTCTTTAATTCAAAACGTTCGCACACATTTCAATGATAAAAATTATGAAATAAATGTAATGAAAATTTTTTCTTAGTAATTAATTAATTTTATTCCTATCAATTTATTGTACGTAAATGTGCATTTTAGAAAATCTGAGTTGTATTTTATTTAAATTTTTGTTGCCTATTTTCGCTAAATGCTGTCAGTCATCTCTTCCTATTGCACTGAGGACAAATGATGAAGTATATATCTGAGTTGGCATTATAATTTGTGATGGCACTATCCTGTTGAACCATACCACCAGCAGATTCAGCTGGTAGCTGAATAACTCGCGTTCTGGTCTGTAGTTCAACATGTTGTGTGTTCGAATCCCAACTCGGGTTTCGATGTTTATTGCTGTTCGGTGTCCACTTTAAACTACAGGCACTGCTGAAAAGCCCTCGTGTACAAAACAGCCATCGTAAAGTAACAAGAAAAAACCTTCATTGCACCAATTAAAAAACTGGAGACTGTCGTTACTGGACTGTGGTTCAAAATGAGGAAATCACTGACACTAATCCTTGACTTCGAGTGACAAAATTAGACACCTGGAATTCTACAGCAATAATCTAATTGCAGCTCATCAGATAAATCATTGGTTTGCTAGCCTTCGAGTAGTTAAGCAATAACAATTGCTCCGACTTCTGCGCAACTTTTCAAAATCAAGCAAGCGTACAAGAACCCATCAATCCGATTCCGGAACTCGAGAATTATTCTGTTTGATATATATTCACAAATGAGATTATGTTATATGAAGCATGACATTCAAAGACGAATAGCGCATCCACTCCATATTCTCTTCAAAATTCAGATGAAGATAAAATAAAAAAAAAAGACTGTGCTTATAATATGCGTTTATCACTGCAACCGTATCCTCAAAAAGATAAATTTATCTTTGCAGCCCAACAAAAGACAGAAATGCGTTACTTAGAGGGGAATTGAAATATTGTGAGGAGTTCATATCATGGAAGAATTTAGTTCCGGGGTGCATTTTTTGGAACAAATCCAAGTCATTTGAATCGTTGCGAAATTTCCAAATGGATATTTCTTTGTCTTGTAAAATCTTTTAAATTTCAAAGGGTTGTGTTTGCGGGGGGGGGGGGAGAAAAAAATAGAAACACTAACTGAGGGAGGCATTAGGCTCTTTTGGAATCGATAAGTGTTTCTTCTGGTTTCTTTTCGGCGCCGCCTGTTTCATGCAGCGGAAACTGGAACTCTTTAAATGGACCTTACTACCCACCCACTCTCTTCTCAAGAAGAAAATAATTTATGGTGCTTAAAAGTGTTTTTGGAGAAAGCTTTTGTTTTCCCTAGATTAAGAGAAATTCTTTCTGTAAACTTTCCACGCTCTGTTTCATGTCGAGTGATTTATTTTAATTTAAAATTATTGATAGTTGAGTAAATCTATTTACGATGTATACTTAATTATAAATTGGTGAAAAGAATCATTGGTCCATGAAAAATCAAAAAGTTCTTTCGTTTTATTGAATAAAAATCTGTATTGATGCATATAATTTACTTTAATTTAATTTTCTAACGATAGAACAGTATTTTTCATGTTCTTGTAATGATTCAAAAACTGAGAGGATTCCCGATTGGTGTTAGCGCTGTTGCTTACGGTTCAACAATTCACAGAACGAATGCCGCAACCTGGTTGGTTAAAGCGCTCATTTTCGTTATCGGAAGATAAAAAAAAATCGAATCGCGATCCAGGCGAAGATCCCTTGTATTCGCTTGGTGGCTGAAGCATGTTAAATATATCATGATCGCAATGTCCTCCATGTGAAATGATACCTCTGAGGATCTTCTACTGGGCCTCTGCTTTTAAATTACTAAAATCTTCTTTTGGAGCTACAATGACTCACTAATTGTGTGTTACCCCACTTATATAATGTGTCTTCCTCTCCTTGTAGGTGTAAATGATAATAACCGAGCACTATAAAACAATTGTTTCCTTTCCCAAATCAAGTTTGAATATTTTTAGTGGTTTGAAATCATATTTTAAGAGTAGGTCCTAGAGTAACTGGAATTCTTGTGCGAAAATAAAGATAATTATGCGACAGATAATCAAACCAATAATGCAAAAAATACACTTTATTTGTTGGGTATTTAAGCAATTTGCTTAGATTCCATTGGCTCTTTTATTTTTTCCGACGTCTTTTTACTTGATAAAATTTTTCGAACAAGAGTTGGGTGCTGTATTTCTCTGGATATATTCCTGAGTCACAAAGGAGGAAAACCGGAAAACTTCCAACCACCCACTCCGGCAGAAGCACATACTGATGCGCAATATCCATCTGCCGTTGTTCAGTAGGCCTGTGCCACAGTTAAGATATTCTGAACCCTAACTGTATTCACACATCGTCAGCGACGGAAATCAGAAAATTTTTAATCAACCACCCCGACAAATGTAAATGCCAAAAGTAGAAAATGCACATTTATCAGTAGTTAAAATCTAGTCATGAATTGTTTTTATCTAGAATACAGTAAGGCACTATCATTAGGTTGGGGGCGTAGTGACCAGATTGACGAGGACATCGCTCTCATTATTGTAAAGTAGTGAATTTGAATACCAGCTTATCCAAAGATCCGCTAAGGTGACTGGACCACGTTAAAAAGGTCGCAATGTCCTCCAAGTGAAATGAAATAATGTTACCGTGAGACATCTTGCAATTTCTTTCAAATACTTGTCTCTCTTCTAACATGTGTTAAATAATCAAGTTTGAATTTAATCTGGCGTAATATTCATTGCTCAGAACCAAACTAGGAAATCATTTTAACATCCTCTGATGTGATTGTACATCTCACAGAAAACTGTTGCAGGTTCGATACTGTTATACCAAAACAATGGAAGTTGAATGTTTCATATTTGAATTCGCTATGATGTCTTTTAGTAAGCTCTCTACGCTTCAATACAAAAATATTACAGATTCGAAAGCGGTACAAAAAAGAGTTGAAAACGACGATCATTGGTTCTTTTTTTTTTACGGGCGTTATTTTTCAAAATGTTTAGTGATTATTATAACGGTTTGAATCTATTATTAGACATTTTATTATTTACTGCATAAACTGCCTTTCAAAAGAACTTTTCTTAGATAATGTGTCGCATTCACACCCTCCAATGAAAAATAACCCATAGAACTCCCACGAAAGCACCGCCACAAAGCGTGGATGCAGAAACGCATCAACAGTGTCTGGTATCGAACTTAGAATTTTTTGCTATGAAATGTTCTACTCTACTACCAGGAAAGAATAAACCTTTTGAATTGGTATTTTATAGTGTTCTAGGCTGCCTTATCCGGGGAACGGCAACACGTCGTATGAATTTATTGATCTCGGGCTTTGTTTTAATTTCCAACTAATTGTCCTTGAGGGAAGATAGCAATTCAAAGGATAGAAGAAGCAATTCAAATTTTTGTTTTGTTGTAAATTTAAAAGTAAATTAAGTAAGCAAAGTTGAGAAGAAATTTCATTTCCTTCTTTAGTAAGAACTTATTTTCTAGTGCTGTAAAATGAAATTTACCGTCTTTATAGAACCAACAAACAGTTTAAGTAAACATCCAAGAATAATAAAAGTATTGTTTTTATTCCTTTCCCTGATATCAGCTCAACAAAATTGCGAGAAGATTGTTTCCAACAAGTAAATAAAAACAGTTTGAAAATATTTTTCATCCCCCGCTGAAAATAAAACTCCTTTTTCGGAGGAAGGTTTGAATTTTGTAAACACTTCTGAGTGCATCCCGTGCATGCGAATCTCCAGCCCCCATTCCTCGACTGGGATGCGGAGGAATTCGACCAAAAGGGATCACGCGATTCATCACCTGGTTGTTTACGATCTAAAAATCCGAATAACAGCTCAATCACATTTCTTGAGAAAAACAGTAAACAAGTTTCGCACCCCTGACATGTAGCTGAATTCATTAACTACGCGGGAATCACTTGATTTTGTTGCATTGTGTAGAAAGAAACACCCGGTGTTTGAACTGCATTTCGACTTACAATAATGTGCGGTATCCACTGATTGTGTTACGTGTCTAGACATATTCTCTGGACATATTTGCTGTGGAATCAACTCCCGTGACAATAGTTGATTTTGCAGAGCCATTTAAATGTTTTTGTATAGGAGAGAGCTTACTTTTCTTATGTGTGTGTTTGTGTGAATATACATAGAAAAATATTTTTTAAATATGTCAGTATGTCTAAATTTTTGAAGAGAAGAGGCAATATTGGTAATAGTGTACAATCGGGTACTCCTTGATTTCTTGTCGATATTTTTGAATCCAAGAAAGGGGCAAGATGTGACTCGTAAGATGGCGGCTACATAAAAGCTATAAAAAAATTGGGTTACCAGAAAATAAATTTTATCGCCAAGACATATTGCCAAATTTTTCACCAAACCAAGGTGTTCCTGACTTTTTACTGAACCCGTAATATTTTTGGAAGAATGAAATTGAAGACAGTAAACTCGTGTTGACAAATATAGCATACGATAGATGAGGACTAAATGAAATTTTACCCATAAATTGTATTACTACAAAAGTAAAATATCAAAATAAATAAATAAATAAAAGAAAAAGAAAACTGTATGTTTAAATACAGAATTTTATATAATCATTTGCTGCAATGATTTCTGCTATGCGACATAGCACGAAGTCAAATGGATTTTAAATATCTGCTTAGGCAAGAGTATTAAATGTTGTTTATGTGCACGCACAAAGTTAATCTATAGACGTCGTTAAATTAGGATCACTCCTCATATATATATGTTCAATAAAAGAAATACCCGATCAGATATTTCATTTATTGAACATCTATGGGATATGTTCCTCATTAAACAACGTAAATTTTCAGACGTAAATTACCAAATCAGAAAAGGAATTATGTGTGTTTGCTAAAAAGATGTTTTGAGCATCTCTTGTAGTATGTTAGTGGACATCATCCTGTTCAAAGATGTCTCTGGGATAGGATTGGTAAAACTAGGGAGTTTGCGCTCCAACATCAATTTTATGTATTTGTTGCTATTAAGATTGTCCACAATTAGCATCAGCTGAAACCATTCATGATGAACAATGATACTGTAGTTCAAGGGCAAACACAAAGAGAACTGCTGCTTAGGAAGACCAGTAAGGAATTTTAGAGTGATCGCCGATACCAATTTTTGATCCGCATGCCCAAAAATATTCATGTTGTTACTAATGTCCCTTGGACACATCCCAAGCTCGCTATGCCTTCGCTATGCGAATTTAAGTTAATAAAACGGTACTTCCCTTCCAGTCTCTCCAGATTTGACCCTGACTATTTCAAAATTGTTTTCTCTCATCAAAACTAATGTCAAAAAAGAGTTTGGATTGTGCTTCCAAGTCACAACTGGTATCGCCGCAAGCTTCCTGGTGGAGCCTTTGGCTCGCAAGGGTCTCGTGCTGAACAGACCGCTACCTGTAGATTTGCCAGTGGTCATACTAGGAGTCTCACTTTCAGGGGGCAAATTAAGCTCTTCCACCCTGTAAGAAGTGCAATTCCAGCGAGGCTAGTCCTCAGCACCTACTTGATTGCCTGGATTTCACTATGGAAGAGTTTCTTGGGAGACCTCTCATTTTCCTCGATTTTTTGAAGCTTTACGGCCTCATAGATCTGATATAGCGGAGCTATATCAGATGGGTTTAGTAACAACAACAACAAGTTAGTAGAGAGCGTCTTTCGTTTAATCAGAGCATGACGATGGTGAAAGCACAACTTTGGTCTTCAAATCTTCCGATAGATGGCACTACCAGAAGATCTACTCCCTCAATTTTGATATTGATCTGAAAGCGGAGAAAATTTTCTCCAGACCTTTACGCCCACGGTAACTGTTCAACGACCGACCACAGGATTTTCGATTTCACAGGTTTAACGAGCACGTACTCGATGAGTCTTTTGAGGCATTGGGAATCGAACCCCCCCCCCCCCATCCTAAAGGAAGGTCGATGCCCAAACCATTACACTACCACGGGACAAATATTCATGTTTAAACCACGATCAACTTTGAAGGTTGTTGCCCCAGCATGCTTCCCTGTACCCGGCCCTGAGTTCGGCTCTACCTGTTAGATAGAAGCAGCCGAGTAGTATCTTCAGGATTTGGAAGCCGAGACCAAATAGAAGACCCTGTTATTTGGCCTGCTATCCCCAAAGGTACCATTTCACTTGGAGGACATTACGACCGCGACCTATTTAATGTGCTTTAGCCGCTGCTTGACGACTAGTCCTCATAACACTAGCTTCATCACAGAGGGAAAAATCTCTCGAGCTGAACTGGTGAAACAGCTGCATCAACTGATAAATTCACTTTAAAACGTAAAGCAAACAACACTGAACGAATTCTTTCATCACGTCCATTTTTCTTTGCTACTATATGAGTTACGATTGATGAATGTGCGTGGTAAACTTGCTTTTATAATGATTATTCTTAATTGACCGGTGTTTCAACCATGTATGTCATACACTAATTTGCATACTTATTATCGCTTCATTCAATGGTAAGCAAAAAATGAGATAGTTATATTATCATTGAAAGCATACTTTATCCAATATTTTTCTCACAGGATTACAAAATTTTACTACTATTAATTTTTGTAAAAATAAAAATTTGTAATTTAAAAGTATGACGAAGTTACTGTGTCAGCATTAGAGAATTGAGATAAACTCCGCTAAGTATTGCGACTACGAAGTGAGTTGGGGACTGGATAGCCAGCCTTCAGCACAATAGTTCGTGAGTTGGATTCTCATCTCTTACAGTTTGGGTTTGCTTATCGCACTAAAATCATTATTGGTACGCAAGGATCGATTTTTAACCAAATATTACAGTTCTTTTTAGAGTAAATTCTAATCCAAATTAAATGTTGAAACTTGAATTGGGAATAACACCCACTAATTTTTGAATTGAAGACTATAGATTTCAGCTTATCCTCTTCTTAGCATGCTTAGCTTAGCAAGAATGTTTGTCATTGTTTGAAATGTACTTTAAGCAGTAAACGCTGCTCCAATTAGCTCACATACGCAAAAAGTGACAAACCAAATTTTGCTTAAGGATAATTTCACATAATAATTGTGGGCAATTTCTGTATCATCCTTTTCTAAATACATCAAATGCTGAGCTGTCAGCCGAATGGTTAACTTTCTGGGCTTTGGTTCAACAGGTTGTGGGTTCGAATCCCTTAGGTTATCGAATCTTAGACCAGTAGGTTTGTAGTGGTTCGGAATCCACTTTAAGTCCCCGTCTAATTAACCCTCCCTCGTGTGCAAAAATAATGATCGTTGAATGATTAATAAATCAATTTAAACCTAAGTATATCAAAAATTTATTGATTTGAGAAGTTATTTTTATGGTCATGTAATAACGGAAAAAAAAGCAATTTCATATGTAATTAAATGGAAATATTACATGTCACTATAATCTCATATTAAAAACACAGATTTATATTATTAAACAGAAAATCCCATTCTTTTTGCTTAAATTTAACGATTAGTTTCCCATTTTAAGTCAATTTATATCAGAAACCGCCAAAGCAAAGCGCTCTTGAAGTAACAAGGTTATGTTTCTACTACCTCGTCAATACTGATGATTTCATATCACGAAATACCGACTTCATTAGCCAGATTTTTTTATTTTGCATTCCCTTTAAAAATAGACTTTTGAATCTCAAAATGTATTAAAATCTAACGGCGTTATATTCAGGTCTCAAAACATCTGCTTGAGAAAGATTGATTTCGATTAATATAAATAAGCATCGATTATGAAGTCGAATTCGGAAGATGTGTTGTGGAATGTAGGGGCAACACGTCATAAGCCGCGTGCTACCGAAAATCGAAGATGCTCGCAATCGCTTGGAAATGTGCCAAAAATCGAGACGGTCTACTCCCGTTTCTAGTAAAGGCTTAAAGCACGATGTTGTATCGGACATACCCCCAAAGTGAAGAAGATCGAGTTTGTTAGTGCTGTTACATACATTGTTAGAAATATCCCAGCGTCCCTTCACTGATAAATCGATTTTATATGATCAAAGGCCATTCATCCATTCTTACGGTAGATTAATCCCCATTTTTTCTCTTGTTCCTGCTTCAGTGGAGAACTTTTATTTTATGTGAAAATAATTAAATATAGGTAGGTATGTAATATTCCTTCAAGAGAAAATATCATTGGAAGGGATATTTCTAATTATTTTTATATTTTGGAGGGATATTTATTATTAAAATATAAATAAATATTAATGCACACTACATTAATTATTTACATTCCTTATAGGGATTTTTCTGTCATGGGAATTTTATTTATGCAGATGTTTTTTATTGAAGTAATGAATTCTTCTAATATCATTAAATGCATAAAAGTATATTTATATTTCAGTATTATTCGTTAAAATAAATTCATGATTATAAATAGAATATTATGTAAATTCTATAAGTAATAAGATAAACACAATTAAAGGAGAAATTCGCATCGAATCTGAATTCTCAGACATTTTCAAATTTTATAAATATTTTATAGAAGGGTAAAAGATGTATAATCTTACGTGTGTTTAGCATCTTGGTGGATGCACAAGTAGCTCAAAAGTAATGTAAAGATTTTAGTAAATCCTCTACATATTGACCTTTGCACATTTCTTCATAGATCGCAATCCATATTCACTTGTATTGTAAAAAGAAGAAAACGTGGAAGATTTAATATTTTGATAAAAGGCTTATGTTTCATTATATTAGCATTTGAGTGGTTTATTTCTGCAAATTCAAATTGTGGCTAAACTAAATTATCAATATGAATATTGGCCAACATCGAAACCCGAGCTGTCATCCTTCTATCCAGACCGAAAAAGTGATATTATCGATTATTTATTTATGTAAATAGGCCTTATTAACAGAATATTTAGTTTGGGTAATATTGAAATCGTTTTCTTTTAGAATAAATAATACCTTTTTTAAATTCGCTTTTACAATTTGTGATTGGAATTTACTAAAATGTTTTTATTTTTAAATTTTACGTTTCCAACTGCCAGTCACTTCAAACCGACAGTGGATGTAAAGTTAATTGATGTACATGAATTATAGTTAATGATGTCATCAGACAATACGAGCATTAATTTTCTGTAATTTCAACTTAAATAAGATAAAACTTTTAGTTCAAATTTATTCAATTGTTCCTTATTCATGGGAATGGCCTTCAGTGGATGATGTCATCAGAATAAACAGCAAAAATAGTCTGTATTAACATCAAAATAATTGTAACCTGAATACACTATTAGCTCAAATTTATTATTACGTTCAATTTAATGGGTGGGCATGGCCTAAAGTCGATGACGTCGTAAGCTTACACATTATTAATAACTTGTATTTGTGAGCACAATGAAATTAAAATTAGTTCAAATTTATGCTTAGGACGCATTCCACTTATTATAAGTGTATAAAATATATTTTTAAGGAATAACTTGCGTCTTAATATCATTTTTCATTGAAAATATTCATTTTTTAATTTTAAAATTTAAATGATTTGAATTGAAGAGTTGATATTTCATATTTTTACAGGATTCAAGCGTTTAAATGACACTTTAATAATAAAATAGAAATAATTAATATGTTCTTAAAGTAATTTAATTTACATCAATATATTTGCAGTTCTCTACCACTTTAATATATATATATATATTGAGGATAATGAATTAAATAACTGAAAATACAAAAAAGATAAAAAAAAAATAGTGCTTCATAAATTACACGATAATCAACAAATTACTTTTTGTGCCAGATGTCATAAAAGTAATCAGATAATGTCTTATTCTGGGACAATGACCTTTAACATTCAGCAGAAGATAAGACTATTATTCAATTTAACCGTGACTGTATTTGCGGTGAAAAATGAACAGTTAAAAAACGTGTGCTTAAGTATAATAAAGTGCCGTTTTGTATAATTAGTCTTATCAAATTATTAAATAAGTTAACAACGGATAATGAAAAACAAGAGTTATTCATGCTCGCGCATGTATTTCTTAATTTTCCTAGTTGATACTAGTACAACTCTTAAGCTTCCTAGTTCAATTATGAACAGAGATTTTTTAAACTCCCGAAGTTGGTGTCTTGTGATATAACCACACGTCTCATAAGAATTATTTATTATTATATTTTGCGTAACCAAATAGTTTAGTTTGTCAATAAGAAAATATCAAGTGTAAAAATTTTTGCTCATAAAATATTAACCAATCAATTATTCCTATCGTATTTTTGAGCAAAATTTCGCGGTGACTTGGTTGGTTTGGAAATCGTTCTCGTTTTCGGAAAATAGTGAGTTCGATTCCCGTCGCAACTAAGGATCCATCATATTCATTCATGGCAACGGAGGCGCGTTAAATATGTTGTGGTTGCAATGTTCTCCATGTGAAATGATAATTCTGGGGATGATAGGACATATCTGGAGGTCTTCTGCTTGGTTCTTGCTTTTAAATAAGAAGACCTCCACCTACTTCCGAGACACTGCTATCACACCCACTAGGTGCTTTACTGAATAGGATGTCATCAAACCGAGTATGAACCGTAATGATGAACCGAGAAACCTCAGTAGTAACCGCGCATGGAAACAGAAAAAAAATTTATATTACTTTTCATTGTTCATTCATGAAATATTTTATATTTAAAATATGTGTAGTTGTTAAAAGATTTGTGTGGTTAACATTCTTTATTGTAAGTAAAGAACATTGATTACTTAATCATGAAACATTTTTAAAGAATAAAGAACATTGATTACCTAATCATATAATATTTTTAACGAATAAAGAACATTAGTTACCTAATCTTGAAACATTTTTAAAGAATAAAGAACATTGATTACCTAATCACGTAATATTTTTAACGAATAAAGAACATTAGTTACCTAATCTTGAAACATTTTTAAAGAATAAAGAACATTGATTACCTAATCATGTAATATTTTTAACGAATAAAGAACATTAGTTACCTAATCTTGAAACATTTTTAAAGAATAAAGAACATTGATTAACTAATCATGAGACATTTTTAATTGAATGAAATCAATGTGTAACGAATGGAATCGGGTATATTTAATAAAATAATGAAATCGAGATTATATTTGTTTCATATTTTAACGTATTATCGACCGGTGACGTATTGTCACAAGTGAAATCAGATTCGCTTATTGCTATTAAGAGGAGGAAAAATATGCATTAAAAGTCGACATCAATAGTAGACATCCTTATTTGTTAGAAAAGTCAGAATATAAAAAGAAAGGTTTTATTCTATGTTAAAAATATTCTTTTTTTTTATTCTCAATAATTATTCACAGAGGAAAATTTTGAGAGAAGGAAAATAACTAATCTTTCTTGAAGCAAAAAATGTTCCGAAGTGAGATGCCCCATCGCTTAAATTAATCAGGGCATAATGACAGTACATACTCACTACATACATGTACAGAGTTTGTAAGTACCTTAACTTGTAAAAGGATTATTTTTCCATTTAATTGATTAAAAGTTCTTTTTCTTTGAAAATATATAATTTTTTCACCATTTTCAACGTTCAATAATTAATCAAAATAGACTATTATTCGAAAAAAAAAAGAAACAAACCCAGTTATCGGAATATCCTAACGTGGTCCAGTCCCAACTGATACGTGTTATTAAAGTTTTATTGTATGTACACACATCAAATATTCGTGTAACTTAATAAGTATTGTTGTTTTGTAGTACGTAGTACCAATATTCCTACCAAGATGTCAATATGGTCGCCTAATTGTGATACAAAATGACAGTATTGATAATCTGTACAGCAATTAGTTGTATTGAGTCTGTACACAGATTTAGGACTTTTATAATTCCTTTTCATTGATATGTATTTGATTCTGGAAATGATGTAATGTGATCGAATATTATTTGTCATCAACAAATTCCTTCGAACATGATTTCAAAAATTTCTTATTGTTTATCCAAAGGAGATACAAAACAGTAATACAAAGATGATATTTCAAGGATATAACTGTCACATGCTGACAGTTTAACTGTTCAACTATTTGTACCTAAGACACTGATATTTATTTCTGCGAAGGTCGTTATAAATTTCTGCGCGCATTCTATTTCCAACCTGTTTTTTTTCCCCTATTTCAACACAATCCACAATTCAGTCTTGTAACGAATGTTTTGTCATTCGAAATACATGTCACTAAAATAAGGTACTGTAATTCTTTAAATGATTTTATGTGAGTTCTAAAATTTAATTTATTCTAAATAGACTTGTTAGACTTTAAGCTGTATATGTGCTTCAACATAAATAGACTAAAATGATAAATGCTTGGTGATATTTACTATGGATGATCAAAAAGTCGTGGATCTGATACTATAAAAATTGAAAGCTATCAAATTTACTGATGTGGTCATAAAGGACAAACGATCTAGTGTAATATTTTACATTCCTAAAATATATAGTACAGTTTTTATCCATAGTAAATTTAGTGAAGCTTTTTATCATGGTAAATAATCTAACGATGTTTTATATTGCTGCAAATAAACTGGTACAGCTTTGTTTCAAATAATCAAGAGTTCACGCTACGTTGCTACAAATTATTCTTTACAGCATTCATCATAATAAATAACCAAATGCTACGTTTTTCGAAAGTAAATGATCTAGTAAAATGTTTTATTATAGTAATAATCTAGTACAGTGTTATGCATACACTTTATTAAGGTAAATAATCCAGTGCTAAGTTAAATTTCCTATTCGGGAATTGATTTATTCTAATATTTCATTGTTACAAATAATAATTTGACTATTCGCCTTTAAAATTAATGTTTTTTTATGACGAATAATCTAATAAAAAATTCTAGTAAATAATTTAGTGAATATTACATCACGGCAAATAATCTAGTGCAGTGTTTCATAATAGCAAGAAATTTTGTACATAGTTTCGAAACTAGTGTGGCGAAAATACAAGTATATACCACCTAGTTGTAGTTGCGCCTGGGTACTTCCCTCTACCCGTTACAGGGAAGCATCCGGGTGGGAGTCATCTAGAAGCAGAAACTCCCTAATGCTTAGCCCGCCCCTCCAGAAGTACCATTTCGTTTGGAGGACATTGCAACCATGACATATTTAACATGCCTTTAGTGAACACGACGGATGCACAGTTAAGTAAGGATTCGAACTCTCTTTCTTGCTATAATCAGATGATTTCACGTAATAAATGGCCTAACGGCAGATGACTGCATAACAGTTTAACGCTCGCAGTGTGCATTACCTTGCGGGAGATAGGGAGCGAACCGCATTCATATGTCAAAAGGGAGGAAACCTGAAAAACTCCCATTTTCGACACACAAGTACAACTTGCTGTATTTAATGCAATTTTTAAAAATACTAAGAAAAAATATTCAACATAATTTTAAAGCATTCTAAGAATAAGTATTTCATTCTATCACAAATCTAAACAGATTTTTTATATAACATATACAATACTGGCCTTTAAAATTGCTACACCAAGAAGGCGACATGCTACAGACGTGAAATTTATACGAAAGGAAGAAGGTGCTGTGATATGAAAATGACTAGCTTTTCAGCGCATTCAGACAAAGCAGGCGCCAGTAGCGACACCTACATTATGTTTAAATGAGGAAATTGTTCAGCCGGTTCCTCATACACAAATTGCATTTGAACGTTGTTGTTTGGTGAAAAGTTGTTGTGATGTCTCATGTAAGAAGGAGAAATGGGTACCAGCACGTTTCTGACTTTGATAAAGGTCGAATTGTAGCGTACCGGGATTGCGGTTTATCTTATCGCAGTATTGCCGCTTGCATCAGTCGAGATCCAATGATTGTTAGCAGAATATGGAATCGATGGGTTCAGGACGGTAATATGGAACGCCATGCGGGATCTTAACGGCCACCTATCACTAGCAGCCGAGAAGACAGGCATATTATCCGCATGGCCGTAATGGATCGTGCAACCACGTCACGAGCCGTGAGTCAAGAAACGGGGTCGTTTGGAAGACAACAAGTGTCTGCACGAACAGTTCGACGACATTTGCAGCAGCATGGACTCTCAGCTCGGAGACCATGGCTGCGGTTTCCCTTGACGCTGCGTCATAGACAAGAGCGCCTTCAATGGTGTGATCAACGACGAACCTGGGCGCACGAATGGCGAGACGTCATCTTTTCAGATGAATCCAGTTTCTGTGTACAGCATCATGATGGTCGCATCCGTGTTTGGCGGCATCGTGGTGAACGCACACTGGCAGCGTGCATTCGTCATCATCATATTGGCCCATCACCTGGCGTGATGGTATGGGGTGCCATTGGATACACGTCTCGGTCACCTCTTGTTCGCATTGACGGTGTTTTGTACAGTGCGCGTTACATTTCTGGTGTGTTACGACCCGTGGCTCTACCCTTTATTCGAGTCCTGCGAAACCCTACGTTTCAGCAAGATAATGCCCGACCTCATGTTGCCGGTATTGTAAGGACCTTCCTTGATACGGAACATGTTCGGCTGTTGCCCTGGCCAGCACGTTTTCCAGTCAAATCTATATATATATATCCCGCCAAATATTTTGAAAATTTAATCACTTGTTATTTCTAGTATAATATATTTGCCCAATAAATATCATTTTGTTATCTGCATTTCTTCCTGGTGTAGCAATTTTAATGGCCAGTAGTGTATATTATACAATAATATGTTTTATTGTAAAATATATATTATTATCTGTGAATTGTAAAAAAATGCAAGTAAAATGACAATTATCATAATTTTAAGCATCTCACTCAGGTACCATAAGATTTTGGAATTAAAAATATATTGTGTATTTTAAACATTCGGAAATTTTTATCTAGAGCAACGAATAGTTTGTTTATAGACTAAAACAGAGAATTCGTGGTGTAAATAAATCTCGTATTTTTAAATTTTCATAAGTTTAACATTTTAATTAATTCGTTTTTTTTTTTTTATTTATTTTTTTTTTCTTTGTGAAAATAAATGTTTGTTTTCTTAAGTTCATGTAAACTTCTGACATGAGTCATTGAATGTTGTACAACAGTAAATCACGTGACCAATATAAGATTCGGCATATTGTCTGACACTTCATTTTAAAAGAGAAGCATCAGAAACCATCACATTATTCAACATATTTATACCCAGCATGATGGTCATTGGTTGTGTCAGGTATCGAACATATTACCCCATAAGCATGTCGATATATATATATATATATATATATATATATATATATATATATATATATATATATATATATATATTCAGGGTGTCCCAAACCACATAAACACAGCTAGATTCCTCGTTGGGAGTACATAAAAACTTCCTAAAGAAGCGTTCCTGTACCATCCATAGTTTACGAGAAAAATGCAGAAAACAAAGTATGATGCCACTTCCGGTGCAAGAAAAAACACATTATTGAATATTTCAACAGCAGTCAGTATATGCAGCAGGTATCGACGGGCATACTCCCGAGCAGTTCGTAAGGCCTTTCCATTACATCGGCCGTAGATCAAGTACATGTCGCAGTGGTCACGAACGGAATACATGGACACCATACGAAGACTACCGGAAGCTTCAGGATGCAGCTTTTTAAATTCCAGTTCAACGGCGGCTTAACGTCATTCCAAACGGCGCATCAAAGACGTGATATGCGCGGTAAACGTTTTAAAAATTACCGCCTTGAAAGATATGAAAATAATGTTGTTGGTATGTCCAATGAAGTGTTTCTTGCACCGAAAGTGACGTCATACTTTGTTTTTTGTATTTTTCTCGTAAACTAGGGATCGTACAGGAACGCTTCTTTGTGCATTTTTTATGTACTCACAACGAGGAATCTAGCTGTGCAAAGTTTATGTGATCGTTTTGAGACACCCTGTGTGTGTGTGTATATATATAATGAAAATTCACCATGCAAATTAAAAATTATAAATTATTTATGTCCATTAAACAATTTTTGAAGTGTCGACTGGTTAGTGATTCTAAAGTTAAAGCAGTAGGTCCAAAGTTCAAATCCTGGTTTGAGCATGAGTGTTTCTTTTTCTCTGTGTGTGTTTCTTTATCTTTCACTTTCGGGACAAAGATAGCCCACCCATTGTATAAGTTGCCATCACTTTCCCCTTAGTAGCGTTGAAGATCAGCCGGTCTTTGGGGGGGGGGACATATTTTGAAGTATTTCATTTAAGAAATGCTTTATACCAGTAGGGGGATTCCCTTATACCAGTGATTTTCACAACTAATGTGTGCCACGGTAATTTTGTGAGTCTCTAAATTCTTAAAGTACATCGCGCCAAATTTTTGAAATGTGCATATATTTAAAATTATACGTATTTTTCATTACGAGTAAAGTTTGTTTAAATTAAAGAAAACTAAACTGTAAAAGAAAATTTGTATTCATAGTTTAACAGCATATTTTTTACTGTTAAAAATATTTTTATTTTTGGTATAACTGTGACCTTCCACAAAGTGAAATATTTGCCCCAAAAGAGGAAATGTCAACTGCTCACAGTACCTGCGATTAAAATTTCTTACATTTTATTTTTGTGAATTCGGATTTTCAGTATTAACCAACATAAAAGCGGGAAAAAAGATTGAAACAGATAAACGTAAAAACAATATGAGAGTATCATTGTCCTTTTTATGACCAAATATAAGTGGAATTAGAAAAAAATAAAAACATCAAGATCAAATTTCTCATTAAAATTTTTTATTATTATCTTATAATTATTAATCCCTTAATAAATGTACTGTTGTCTTTGTAATATAAATTACATTATTTTATTTTACATTCAAAATTGTTATCATCAACAATTTTCCACAGTGTATTATAGTTAAATAAGCAATTTTAAGCTTATGTTTTTCTTTGTGTGCTTCCAAATTTTGAAATCGTTAAAAATGTGCCCCTGAAAAAAAGCTTCAGATTCACTGTTTATACTAATGGAATGTGATTCATAATGAAATATTTTAAATATAATAAATAGGAGTAAAAGATAAAAAAAACTAAAGAAATGATGAATTTTTTTTAAAATCCCTTAAATCAATTTAACAATTTTTTTACTGATATTTTACCTGATAAACAATGTATAAACAAATGTTTCTTTGGATTAATCAGTGATTATATATTAATCGGTCAGTTTTGCGAAAGAATGAAAACGATTTTTCCTTCGTTTATTTTTAGGTCGTTTGGTATTGTTTGACCTTCCTTTTGCAAACGGAAAATAAACAGTTAGAAAGAGCGTGACAAATTATATTGATTTTTCTCTTCCCTAGAACCTACCTCAGGTACCTACCCGAGGTACTTCTGCGACTGTGATTTGCGTGTCCCAGTCCTTCTGGGTCTCTCTGTTGCTTAACACGCAACCTTGTAACGAGTCTGGAGGCCATGCATCCAGCATTCTCTTAGTTTATCGTTTGACATTTTTTTTTCATTTTAGGAATTTTAAAGGTGAATTGTATTTTTAGTCTTCTTAAATTGTTTGTTGAAAGGAATTATGTGACATTCCAAACATTCTTATTACAATACACACACACTCACATATATATACTCTGTGTGTGCCAGAAAAGTTTCCATTAAACGAAATGCCTGGTTATTTGCCATGACTTTAGTTTATGGTGAAAATTCAAAATTTTGAGTTGATATAATTGATGATTTTGAAATTAGTACCTGATGAAATTTTTATAGTTATTGGTTTTTCACGAAACTAAATAGAAATCCTTGCACTTAGTCTTGTTAAACAAAAGCTCTCAAAAAAGATACAAATATATTTTCTTCTAGAGGAAATTCCTCCCTTGCTTATGATTTTTTTAGGTGATAACGAATTTTCTCTTACGCATATTGAGTGAATGAAAATAAATTTAAAAGAAGGATGTGAAATTGAAGATTTCCACACCTGATTCTTCCTGATATTTGCTATATATTTTGTGTCCTTTTTCAATGGAGTTTATTTTATTTATTTTTCTATGTTATTTTCTTAATATCTACTAAATGAAACTTTAAATATTGCAAACCACCAAATAATTTCTATCATGGCTTAGGGACGAGATTGATACCTGAGTTTTATTGGTATCCTTCTCTCTAAAATTCTACAATAGACAAAAAAAAAAAAAAAAAAAAAAAAAAAAAAAAAAAAATAAAAAGAAAAAAGAAGAAGAAGAAAAGAAAATTAGACTTTTAAAAAATTTAACATGCATCAGAGCTTTCAGCGCCATGTTTCTCGGCTGAAACATGCATTGAACCCACAATTCTTTGGAAACTACAGTAAAACTTTTTCATAGCTAATACCACTTTTGCATATTCATTTCCTTCTGTTTTTATCTATCGCTGACGTTCTTTTTGATATTCCTTAAAAGGAATTGTAATTTCGAATCCTTCTCAGGTGATGAGGTTGATATCTGAGTTAGCATCCTATTCTGTTATCTATACCAGATATTTATCTGTGAAAATTACGATACTTTCAAAGAGAATAGATTCAGTCAGAACGATGGTTTTAACTTGAATGATGTATCGAACCTGCTAATTTCGAATATGAAAGCCACCTTCACCAGGTCCATATATATATATATATATATAATACACAGTTGGATAATGACCAAGGTGTAATTTAATTAACTAACAATTCTTATATAGAGCTAATATTTAAATAACATATATTTACAAATATATATACAATTTTGGAATATTTACAATTAATCTTCTTAATGTGATAATTAAATTTAAAGTTATGGGGCATCAGAGTCGTCTTGCTGCTATCAAACACAACGTCTTTACTCGTCTCCGTCTTTTGTGAATTGAATTAAAATTTTGTTATAAATTAAAGTTAAAATGACGAACGATTGCCTATATCTAACTTATCAGATGTTCTATTCCAAACAGGCAGCGACAGTGAAATGACATCAATCCTAACATCACGTAATGAAGAAGGGGCGTGTTTACATTAAATATGTCCACCAATCAGCATGTCACGTTGAAATGAGTGACAGAAATGAGCGCTTATGAACAAAACGTATTTTAGTCATCACCTGTGTTTGAAAAAGTGTTTCTGCATGCATGGAGTTAGAAAAAAATCGAAAGAGATTCCTCTTTATTAAAATCACATTTCATTTCAATTTCTTTTAAAAAAAATTCCCCTCCCAGAATTTATAAATTAGTTTGAATGAAATTATAAGAAAACATTTGTTATTTTTTAAAATGAAGACTTCTGTTAAATTAGTTCTCGACATTTGTACTTCAAAATAGTTAGAACACCGCTACCAGTTATTCAATTTTTACAAATGATACATTCAAAATTCAGTTATTCAATTTCTACATCTGAAAAATTAAAATAAAATTAATTAATCACTAAAACACATACAAAAGCGAGCTCTTGTAGAGACTCCCAGGTCAAATTTTACTCTTTGGGTGGCAACGTCAAAAAAAATCTCACATTCTGCATGTATTTCAAGCACAAAATTCAATTTTCCACTATATTTCCCTGCTGATCTGTTGATGAGTTGGCATTTGAATGGGTAGCACTCTGGCCTTCACTTCAACAGTTCATGGGTTTGATCCTCACCTCGGGCGTAAAACATCATAGTGGTCCATTTAAAATTGTGGAAACTGGTAAAATGAGCCTTTATGTGCAAAAACCTTATCGTAGAGTTTCAACCAAGCCAGCCAACTTGCTGGCAGAATGATTTGTACTTTGGTTTAAAGTTCAATATTGTGTGGGTTCTATTCTCACTTCAAAACTTAATGTCTATAATGGTCAGGAATCTACTTTAAATTGAAATTCCCACTGAATGCGACCAAATGTGCAAAAAATTATCGATATAAGCTGTAATCAAATTATATGAACTGGAGTTAGTAAAGTTAGCATATATAACTCTCTCCTAAACCACGATCTTAATTTCAATAGTTCGTGGGTTCGATCCTTACATTTGACATAAATGATCATAGAGGTTTAGTATCCACTTAAAACTGTGAAATCCGGTTCAATCATCCTCATGTATAAAAATTTACCGTAGAGCTTCAACCATCCAAGAAAACCACCCAACTTGTTGGTAGGATGATTTGCTCAATCGGTTGCACTTCAGCAGTGTCTGGATTCAATTTCCGCCTCAAGCTTTCATGTTTATAATGGTCACAAATCAACTTCAAATTGAAATCCCCAGTTAAATGTTTCCTCGTGCGCAAAAATGAAGCTGCAGTCACATATTTAAACCGGAGTTAATAAGGTTAGTTAATAAGGTAGGTAAAGAGTTAATAAGGTAGAGTTAATAACTCTTTCCTGAATGACGGACTTAATTTCAACAGTTCGTTGGTTCGATCCTCACCTTGGGCTTAAATGATCATAGTGGTTTGGTGTCCACTTAAATTGTGGAACTCGGTCTAATAAGTCCTCATACGTAAAAAGGTTACCGTTGAGCATTAACCACTCAACCAAACCATTCAATTTGTTGGGAGAATGGCTTTCACTTCAACACAATATCTAAGGTCAATTCCCACCTTGGGCATGGATGTTTGTAGTGGTTCGGAATCCACTTTAAACCGTAGGTCCCGGTCTAATGAGCCCTCGTGTGCAAAAAATGACCGTTGAGCGACAAACAAACAATAAGGTCAATTCCCACCTCAGGTTTTGATGTTTGTAATGGTCATGAATCCACTTCGAATTGAAATTCAGATTCGAATGAGGCCTCGTGTGCAAGAAATTATGCTGAAATCAAATATATAAGCCGAAGTTCACGAGGACAGTTGAACACTCCTAAACTTTGTCACTCTGCAAAATTAAAAAAAAAAAAAAAAAAAAAAAAAAAAAATCAAATGTACAACATTTAGAAACATTTGACTTTCTGAATTGTTAGTAAGAGCAAGAATTTTAATTCAGAAGTCGCTAAGTAGGGATTAGAGGAGCTCGGCGAGAGGAGTGGTTACCTGACCTTGAGACTCACCTGTCCGCTTTTCTAGGTAAGATGGAAGATAACGGCACACTTACATATGATATACTTCTCATTCTCACTTCAGATTAAATCAAGAAAGCAGCGGATGAGTTATTGGACTCGTGTCTGACAGGTTTCTGAGCATAGTTTACAAAGGGATTCTTTTTATCTTTCTTTTCCTCCGTCGTAAAGTACTCGCCTTGTCCAAAAATAAAGATATCTGGCATGTTTACATTCATTGTGGGTGTAACTGATAAATGGGATTCTGCTCATTAATCAATTGAAATGGAGGGAGAAAAGCTCCCACAATTTTTTTTTTGTTAATCATCCTCATAATCTAAAAGAAATATCCTGTCGCACCAAAATTTATAATATTTCCCATTTTATACACTCTATACAATGTATATGTTTGCATGGTTAGATATTGGTCATTTTGGTTATATATATGTATATGTATAAACACTCTTCAGGGAAATTTCACGAAGATCCTTAGATATATATGTCCTTCATGAATGTCAAAAATTATTGTTAATTAGTTGCATAGTTTCCCTCTTGACGAAGAAGTGGTCTCTGTGCTCTCATCCTACTTTTGGTATTGCAAAGTTTAGTCATAATCTTGTCAGTGATTTTCCATACTTTGCCTTATTTGTATTCTTCTTCCTGTTGTATTATATTATATTATATATGTGTGTTTGTGTGTGTGTGTGCGTGCATGTTTTACAAAACTACATCTCAATATATATATTAGATTTCAATATATGAGCCAATATCTATTAAAATAAATTCAATGTTAACTTAAATTTAACAATAACAATAAATTCAAATGTAAAACTCTCTGTGGTGACTCTTTTTTTATATTGTTCCCTTTTAATAGAAATGAAAGCTATTTTGTATTTTTTGCGATGGTGAGAATGATTTTGATTTTGTTTCCTTCAGCGATGGGTGATGACAGCGGAGGCGAGAGCACGTCCAGGAAGGCCATTTTCTCCTTCATCACCCCAGCGACCAGCGTCCGAGTGCCCTACTCCGTTCAAAAAAGGTCTCTGACCAAGGCCCTGCAGAGGCACAAGTGGTTCGACGAGGGAGACCTTCTCGACACCATGGAGAAAGGAGGTCAGTCAACAGTTTCAATTTATTTGTGCGTGAAATATGATTTTACATAATAGTTGCCAAAGAACCCCAGGACAAGAAAGCAATGATTTACGTATAATAATAAAAATTTAAGTCGTCCTTGCCGATTCAAACTAACTAATATTTTGTCATGTCTTCTTCATTTTTTTTTCTGTTGTTCTATTAGCAACGTGCTAATGGTTTGAAACAATGGAAAAGGCTTCTCAAATAGATGCTTTGGTCCTTATATAAGAAATCGTTTTATTAATAAAATGAATCTCGATACTATTCTCATACATTCGATGGAGAGCTTCGCCTTGTTCGCTGCCTCTCGAAGAGTGCGGTTTGAAGGCAGGCAGCAAATGCGTTGACAAGTCGAATTGACAACGCCGTCTCAATACGATGTGTCGTAGATAAAACGTTTTCTGGCGTCATGGATATTTTAAAATAATGAAAATCGTAATAAAGTGTGGTAGGCAGGATCTCAACTTTAACAAAACTAATAAACACTTTATGATTAATAATTTACGGGAACATACTTGGTTTTTTATTTGGTTGTACTGAAGACCATTTTTTGTGTAAGATGGCATGTTCTCATATGGAACTTAATAATTAATGCATAATTACAGTAAGCATCTATGGCCAATGTGGCAAACAAACTATTAACAATGAAATAGAAGGTCATAATGATTCGGTGTGAATAATTTCACTTTATATGTGTACATGTCATATAATTGCTAAAAACTGGAATAAAAATGTTTCTATTACGAGGATATATTGTTGTGTAAAGGATAGATTCGAGTTCTGTATCTTTCACTCTGAAAAGCATGATCCAATGAATCTGAAGGCACAAGAGTCATTAATTTAATCATAGTATGGGATTTTGTATCAAAATATTATTATTGGACTTGTATTCATTCTTATTATTACTGGACTTGTATTCCTTCTATTTGAATTAGATTTGTATTCATTCTTATTATTGGACTCGTACTAATTCTTCTTCTTTTATTATTATAGATTTGCATTTATTCTTATTATTATTGGACTTGTATTAAGTACTCGAATCGACAGAGCTACTAAAAACAGCATGCTTCTTTTCGTAAGCAAGATAAAATGATGAATGTGTTTAAGATAACATTTGTAATATTCGATATGATTTCACTGAGACATTATAAATCAATTGCTCCATAATCTTGACAAATATTTGATCTATATTTTTAAGTATTTCACTGGCTGTCATTTCGAATAAATGTAAGTTATTATAGACCATAGATATTTGCATATTTTTAGAAATCATATATTCATGCAATATGGTTATTTCCAAAAATTAAGTTCTCTATATTCAGACTTCTACTATATTTTTTATATAAACTCCACATTGTGTATTGCTTCCATATGTGCAACACTGCAACATTTGTTGCAACATATCATTGTTGCAAGTTTTATGCAACAATGAGAACGTTTTGCACAAAAAAATATATAACTATAGCTGAATGCTAAAAACTCATATGGAAAGTACATATAACCAAATTTAAGTTGTATAGAGAAATCAAACATTGCTATTTCATACAGCCATTCGAGCATGTCTCCACGCTTAAATATGTAACGGCATGAAAAATATAATTAATTTTAAATATTCATAAGCTTATACAATACTTTGGCGATGCTAGAAACAATTTGAGATTTAAATATTTATAAATTGCATTTAAATAAGTTTAATTTTGAAATCCTCTTGTGAGAATCGATACTACAAATAATGTTAGCTATTCAATGACTTTTCATAAATGGCCATTCTAATTTTAATATAAATTTGACACGCTATTTCAAATTTTTACTTCATTTTCTTGAATTTTATAAGCTATTATAATCAAAGCATTGCCAATATATGTATACAGTGTGCCTCGAAATGTTGGATTCACCAATAAAAAGGAAAATTATGCTGGGAAAATAATTTACATTCAATCTGGAGTGTAATTTTAGGAGCACAGGTTATAGAAATTCTAAAATAAACCAAAATTATATGTAAAAATTAGTCCAAGAAAAACCAAAATTATAAAAAAATAGGTCCATTAGAGTTTTATAAAAAAATAAATAAGAGAAATTATAAAAAAATAGGTTCAAGAAATTATAAAAAATCGATCAAAGTAAAACCAAATTAAAAAAAAAAATAGGTTCACAGTTAGGACATTTTCTCACCACGATTTTCTAAATAAGCTAATAAACCCTGTTTGGAATCCTTTCCACAAGATCTTACAGTTTTTCCATATTTGGGGGAAATAGAATTTTTTTACTCTGCAAAATAATTGTCCTTCCTTCCATATGTATGCCTAATTCTTGAGAGTAAGCCCCACATGTTTTCTATCGGATTCAGGTCGATGCAGTATAATGACCCTTCCATAATATGTACACCATTATCGAAAAATCATTCAAAAATGGATGTTGCAGTATACGCAATGAGATTGCTTTTTTATTGCCTCTCCAATGATTTTTATGGCCATAAAGATTTCCACACAAATCACAAAAAAAGTAACTTATAATATTAAGAGATTTGTGTTTTAAAGAGTAACTCTATTTCTCTATTCAATTTTCGTACTCTTTACATACATAATTTTACCTCACTCAGTGAAAGAGCTAAAGACCCATTTCGTTTGATAAATGAGAGTGGTTCAAATTTGAATACCTTCATTGTAACCAGAATAATCCAACAATAGATTATAATATTCATGCAAAATTCACGAAAATTAACCCTTTGGTGAAGGATATATAAAATCAGACGGCATAAATATGATATCCCCTCACAAGTGATTTCTCGCCAAATCTAACTTTCTCTGTTTAGATCATCCTGTTGCAAATTTAAGATTTTGTTGTTTTTCAGTTTTTTTTTGTTGTCAGATTTAGTTTTCGTGTTTTTCATCATTTTTACGTTATATATATGGTTCGTTTCCGTGGCAAGAGCATTTGAAGTTTTTGTTTTATCTTCAATTCGAATTTTTTGTTCTACGTTTGCTGTTATGTATCGTTGTCGACAGCGTCCAAACATCACTGTTCTTTTTTGTTTTTTTTATTATTTATATATTTTTTATTTTGCTTATTATATATTTTCTTATGTATATACATATATATATTTATATATTTATATTTAAACCTATTATTATGTTTTTCTTTTGTATTTTCAGCGTCGTAAACTGTTCTTTTTTCCAATTTCTTTTTGTTTATTTGTTGTCTTTTCTTCCTATATTTTTGTAAATTTGTTATTATATTTTTGTTTTACATTTTTCCATGATATAACCGAGCATATTCGACATGTGAGCTTGACGTCATATCAACTAAGTCATTGTTATTTACTACTTATCTCTTTTATCGGTTGTTTTGAAGAAAATGAAACCCAACAAAAAATTATTTTAGTCATTTTTAGTAATACTTTTTTAGATTTTGTATACTACTGTGTGATATAAAATTTTCTAAAATGCGTATTTTTGGAACTTAGGGAAAATCTCCGTTTAAAAAACATGCATTTAACTTGGTGATGAAAAAAAGTCCAATGGTCACTAAAAAGGGGATATTTTAGTTGTTCCAATCAGACTTATATTTTCAAAAAGTGCTCAAAATAAAAAATTGTATAAAATAAGCTTGTGTTATTAATTTCTTTTAACAAGTTGTTTCCTGCTTTGTTGGTAAGTCAATTTGACGCAGTCAAACCAAAATCATGATTCATGTGACCTTTAAAAAGTCAAATGACTTTTAATTTAATTAAAATCGAAATGACTTTTGAAAAGTCAAAGAGGAGAATAATAGGTTTCTCTTCCAAATAATACACAATTATTCCAAGATGGGCTTAACAGAAGTCCCGGTATTGTTGGCGTTTTGGAAAAAGAATGTAAAATTTATCACCCTCAAAAGATGTTGGAGATTCCAGGTTTTAAGGCTGATGAAGATTTTTCTGTCACATGAAAAATGTTAGAGATAGACGTCTAGTTTATTAACCATGCACAAAATGTGAGTAGGAGATGTCAGAGAATTTTTCTTAATTTTTTTCTGAGAAAAATTTCTCGTTGTGGTTGACCCAGCATGCTTCCCTGTACATAGTCCTAAGTTGGGCTCTACCAGTTTAGATAGAAGCACCCGGGTGGACTCTCCGTGATTTTGAAGCAAGGACTAACCAGAGGACTACTTGGTTTGCCACCTCAGAGGTATCATTTCACTTGGGAGACATTATGACCAGGAGATATTAAATAATCTGTGAAAAAAAGGGATTGGATGATTACAACCCTCTTGACTAAGATTGTTTACCTTTTCATTACCGAAACGTTCAACAGCGTGGGCTGGAATTCACTGGAAGTAAATATCATTCTGATGAGAAATGAGAATTAATTTTACTAAAAAAGAGTTACCGATTTTGTTTTCAGTATGGATCTAATTACATGGAGAGATTTTGCATCGAATCTTTTCCTAAATAATTAAAATTAATATTGTATAATAAACCCTCAAAAAAAAAAAAAGATACTTACTACACCTTCTTAGTAAATCTAATTAACAGGTGAAAATTCCTAACACATGTAACAGTCAAAACCTTCAAGAATGTGTTTGGAACCATTATTTTGATATGCACAGAAAATCTGAGAATGTGTGAGTACATATATAACCTTAATTATTCAAAACATTACAACATTAGGAATAGAAGTAAGTAGTAAGTAATCTTGCAAGGAGATAAGGAAACATAATATTTAATCAGGTTTGCAACTAAAAGAATTCATGATTGTTTGATAACAAGCATCATGAAAAAGAAAAGTACAACCCTTTTTTGTGCTATTAAAATAAGAACAGTTGCACTCAAAGTTGGAGACTTTGATCAAGGAAGCTTTTAATCTCAAGTACACAAAAGAGATGTCGACAAGGCACATCACCATTTCACAATGACATATCCATAATATCGTTGTTTCTTTGGGCACAGATGCCATATTATCCATGATGCCAAATTCTGAATTTTTCAGCTATGAAGAAATATTGTCAAGATGACGTATCGTGACGTACGTGATGACGTAAATACTAGTGTTACCAAAATAGAATTTTCTGCATAATTCTTATGTCTCCATATGTATGACATAATAAAAACGAGGTTGCCAGATACATAAGAAAATACACCAAAAAGTAAGCCAAACTCAGAATTTGACATCTTGGATTATATGGCACCTGTGTCTTTCTTTGTTTCAGTTGAGTTCGTGGCTACATCATTTTATTACAATTCTCATGGGTCAGATAACGTTTCATCTACGGCACACATAGTTAACTAATATATCATATTGACACAGCGTTGTACATACAACTTGTAAATGAATTTATTGCCTGCCTTCCAATCGCATTCTTCGAATGGCAGCAAACATGAAGAATTTCATCATCAAAAGTCTGAGAATAGTGTCATTTTGCTTATAAAACGATATCTTATATAAAAGACCAAAACATCGGCTTAAGAAGTCGTTTTCCATTAATTCAAGCCATTTACACGCTGACGAAAAGCAAAATGCAAAAAACAAGACTTTATAGTTAGTTTAAATCAGCAAGGACGATCTAAATTTGGCTCAGATACCATATCCAGGGTATCTGAGCCAAATTTAGATCGTCCTTGCTAGATACCATATATAATCCAGGATGGCTAACTCTAAGTTTGGTGATTTTTTGGTGGATTTTCTTATCTATCTGACATTCCGGTTTTTATTGCGTCATAAATATGGTGACCTATAAAAATTATGCAGAAAATTCTATTTTGGCAACCCTACTATTTACGTTATCGCACACGTCACCTTCGTAACATTTCTTCATCACCAAAAAAATTCAAAATACGGCATCTGTGCCTTGAATTTTTAAAAATTTCATTCATTAATAGAGTGCTGAATTAATAAAACGATATTTGTAAGCAATCTCTGGCACAGCTGCCGTATAATCATTGGTTACAAATTCGGAGTTTTTTGGCGACGAAGAAATGTTGCCAAAATGACATCATTGTGACGTAATGCCGCGCGAATATTTGTTGTTGTTTGGGAATAATTGTGACGTAATAAAATCGTTTTTGAAATACTTTACATATCAAAATATTAAATTTAAACCTGATAAATAAGGAGCGTGAATATATATTTTTGAAATTATAAGATTTTTAAAAAATGAAACATAGAACAGAAAGTGAAACATTAGAAAAATTAAAATGAAGCATTAGATAATATGAATATTTTCCTTATTCGTATTCGTTTCCGAAGTAATTTCGGAAACGAATACGACTAAAGAAAATATGAGAACTTCGAAAAAGTAAGTATGTATTCTAAGAAAATCGGAATACGAATTCTAAAGAAAATTTTAGAAGAATGAGAACACGAATACCAATGAAAAATAAAGATACATTCAGAAATGAATAAATATAAATTATAAGGTACAATTCAAACTGTTAATTATAATAATTTTTAAAAATTAAGCAAAAAACAATAAGTTTAAAAATGTATATACAAATTATATAGCATTTTATTTTAATAATATTAGTTGTAAAAACGCCAAACATAAACTAAAGAAAGAATACAAAATTGTTTATTTAAAGTAATAAAAAAAGAGCAATACAACCAGGAATTTAAGTATCCAAAATGTCAAGCAAATTCTAAAACACACCTTACGAAACTAATTCGCAAAAATTTCTAATAAAATTTTGAAATGGAACAAAATGTTCGCGATGACAAACACTAGAACTCAGAATTGAATTTTCACCTTAATTCTTATTAGTCTTTATCTGTATGACGTAATAATAATCAGGTTACCAAATACAAATAAATATCCGCCAAATAATCGCCAGTTTCAGAATTTGGCGCATGGATTATACGGCACCTGTGCCAAATCTCTTTTAAATATTCAGACGAATGCCTTGCTTACATCAACATTAAATTTTAAATATTATTGGACTTTTCTTATTAAAATATTCCAGATGTGATTCCAAGCACTTTAGAACAAAATGCAATTTTTTTTTTATTTTTTTATTTATTTTTTTTTTGACAAACCCGAGTGGATTTTATAACGGCTGAGCGCCTTCGTAAGTCAAACAATTCACCCACTCTATTATTTTCTGGAAATACTTTTTACATATGCTGTTCTCTGTATTTACCACCACCTATAGGTATAGATCAGGGCCTCTTCTTCTCGCTGTCTGTATTCACTACTGGAAATGATGAAAAGCAAGAAAATTCTCAAGCATCCACTTAGACAAAGCCTTAAGATGGGGAAGATTTGGGAAATTATAATTTATTGTTTCATTTACAATGGCAAACAGTCAAGGAATTCATTTCTTTTAAAAGTTGAACATTTAAATATATTTTTTTATTTTATAGCAGAAGACGCAAGCTTTGATTAGAGTTTTGTAGCATTTGTTACGTCTATAATTATACTTATATATATATATATATATATATATATATATATATATATATCTTCACCATCCCATTAGTTTTGCTAGTTTTCGACTCTGTTATTCTGTTCAAAAATTGTGTTACTAACAAGGGCGAACTCTAGTGTAGTTTTATTCGGACGGTTAAATCATAAACCAAACACTATTTTTTTCCCCTGTGAACAAGAGAAACTCGTTACGTGCTTAGTCGTCCGTATAATGGACTGCGAAATCCATTTGCTTAACTGCTTTGGATAATTGACAGTTGGGAGGGACTTTGATGACATGAAGAACGATTCTAAAGCTCCTGCCTTGTTAGTGACTTTCAGAATAATTACATCTGTAATAATATAAGGTACTTTTTACTATTCAATAATTTTTATAATAATTTTTGCAATATAATTCAGAATTATCAAATTTTGAAATGAAGACAATTTTTCTAATTATTTTATACATATATTCAACTTAGACAAATGGTTGGATCGTATTCTTTCAAATAAAAGCTCTCATGTTTGAATCAAGCCACTAAACAGCTACTTGACACTCTTTAATTTATAAATAAACTATAATTAGATTAAGGTGTTTTAGGGTGCAACTGTGGAGTTGTAGATATAAGTGCTCAAATTCTACGAATATAATTCGAAATGACACGAAAAACATATTATCGCAAATCTTGTGGTCGAGATCTAATTGAAAAGCATAAAATATTTTAAAGATTTTAGTAGTGCAAACATTTTGACAGGTGAGCATGTCAGAATTTGATATTGGTCATGGTAACCTACTAGGCATCAGCCTTCCGTCCGGAAGGGCTGGGTTTAATTCCCAATGTCGCCAAAGACTCATCGAGAACATGCGATATACGTGTTCGTTAAATACGTGGAATCCAAAGTCCTATGGTTGGTCGTTGTGCAGTTACCATGGGTGTAATGATCAATAGAAAAGTTCCTCCCCTAAATCAAAATTGTGGGAAGGGTGGTGCCATCTATCGGAGGAGTCTTAGAGCAAAGATGTACTTTCATCTTCGTGGTGCTCTAGTGAAACGAAAGACGTGCCCTTTTGACTTAATTTTTCATAGTCGTGGGCTAGAGAGCTTGTCTTGTCCAAGTGTCATAAATTACAACAGAATTTGGTATGAATTGGGAATTTCCAACATCTTTACGGAGATAGACTAACAACGAAAATCTGTCTTAATGAAATTGAAGATTCTGATGATTTAGCTTCATTGAGAATTTTCCATAATAAACTGTTTCCAGATATCACAACGGAGTAAACCCTGGATACTACTAAACGTCCATGACTATAAACGAGTGGGCAAAAATTCAGCATCCATTTCCCGTTATTCAACAAAGCCTGACATTAATCTTGGAACATTTCATTCTGAGGAATGCTGTTCTGTCAATTAACCATAGTAAAAACATCTAGTTAAAAATTTGATTTGTATTAATTAAATTTTTGTTAATAGCTCTATTATTAATCTGTTAATATTTCTGATTTTCATAATAAATTTTTGAATGATAAATAACAGAATGATAGGTTATTCCGAATATCTTCGTGGTGTATTCCCTAAAGAAGAGCCACTCGTCAAGGTACAAATAAATACTTATTTAGAAATATTTCTAAGAAAAATGTTATCTTTCGGAATTAGCTTTCTCAATATATCCATATTTGGTTTTCATAGCGATCTAAATATAAATGATATAAAATTTATAATTTATAATAAGCATTTTACTGTGTATTAAACCTCGTATACCTTGACTTAATGTTAGGAGCTTGCTCCTCAAAGTTGAAGCTACCAAGTTTGGTCAATGTCACTGTTGAACAGCGAGGAACTAGTAGGATAAATCCCTTCATTTCGAACTTTGCGCATTTTTTCGTAGCCAAGTAATTTTAACGCTGTTGCCATTAAAAAACACCGTTTATATGAAGAAAAATGTCGTAAAATACAAGAAAAAACTAAACCTGACTACAAAAAATTTCAAAAAAGCAACTGAAATTCAAATTAGCAACATCAAAGAGAAAACCGGAAACACTATAATCAAAACAAAAGACGACAGATTTTGCGAGGAATTTCTACGAGGGGATATATCATATCAACAGATGTAAATACATATTAATCTTCTGCAGTCGCTTGGACTTTTCTATGTTTAATGTGAGAATAAAGCCCACTTTCTTTGAAAATCCTTTCGATAGATGACTGAAAGGTAAATGGTTTACGTCTTCATACGCGTAATGGTGAGCCTAATCATCGAAGGCGTTTGTTAGATATTTTAATAGCCATCACTTGAATTATTTTTCTGGAGAGTTTTTCCTAGAGAGTGGCCCATATTCCTGTGTCGTAAGAGAATGTAACATATTTAATTACTAATATGCAACAAAACATTTTTAAAAAGTTATTGCATTTATTTACTTCAGTTTTATTTAAAAGCATACATCATAAGACATAAAGTTAAACAAAGGGAAACAAAAATCTTCTGATGATGGAATTTCTCGCACTATCTCCACCGTCGAGAAGTCACCATCTTTTACATTTTTTATAACTCTCCCCTTATCAGCTACAGCTATCAAAATATTCACCACTCCGGACAAAAGGGGGGTGCTACTATGCTCACGAGAAAACCCGGAGAACTCTTTAGCAGCCACCACGAGATTTGAGCCTACAGACATCATAAATGCTAAATTCTTCCCCATTGGTCAACAGTAGCTAGAATCGAGAACCACATGCATCAAAAGGGGATGTCCTACTACAAAGCAACACTTTTTTTACTATATATTAATGCCTATAGGCTGCAGTATATTAATGCCTATAGGCTGCAGTATATTAATGCCTATAGGCTGCAGTATATTAATGCCTATAGGCTGCAGTATATTAATGCCTATAGGCTACGAAGTTAGATCTATATGATGCTAAAATTTAAAAATTATTATTATAATAAATTCATTTTAACAGAAAAATACGATAGTGAAATACTGAAAGCCGTTAATCGTGAAACAACAAACCCGCGAATGACTGTTACCAACAGCATGTAAACTGCAACCGCGATGTGTTGGTGGCATCAATCAAGTTCGCTATTGTGCCGCCCATCCTTTCACAAATTGGTGACGGAAGAAGCAAAAAAAGAGGAATTGCGCATTTATACACCAAACAACCGGTCTGCCAGTGTCCATTCCGCATTCTTTTCGGACGTCTTACGTCGTACGGTTGCGCAATAGGTACTTTTTTTTCCTCTTCATCCTTAATAAAGGCAATTAGCATGCATTATGTGAAAACATTTTATTTCTTCTCTCATCTGTAAACCTACATTTTTAATCTCTCTCTTAAGAATTTTTTTTTATTAATTACGGAATTGGAATTACTGTCTTGATTAATCGCTGCATAAATTATACATTCTACCTTGAAAAATGATGGTTGTTATTTCAATAATTTTCTCAAAATAATGCTGAGTTGGTTAAAAGAAATTTTTTATCAGAAAAATTGAGGAAACATTTAGGATGATCATTCAAGTGAGTCAGATCTGGCTACTGCGATACCTTTCTGGCTGGCAATCAATTTTGTAACACGCTTAAGTGACTTAGTTAAAGCCTGCGTTGACACTTATTTTTCCCGCCACGCACTTATAAATTTTTCTCATTTTTTATGTGGAATAAAAAAAAACTATTATGTAGTATCAAAAGAAAAGTAATACTTATTCAAATATATTGACGACTGAGATTCGAACTCAAAATAAATTAGTCAAGAGATTACTCTAGTGATTCCAGAGTATATGACTTAACAAATAACACTTATCTCGATAAATCCCTCGATAGAGCTCCAATTTAATGTCCATCACCGACTGGTGTGGAGAAGAACTGTGCGAATAAACAGTGCCTGCTCAGATATGGATCGCGTCACTTGATTGGATCCAAAATTAGAGCAAGTATTTTCAGATAATTATTTATATTTCATCCGTTGCGTTCAGTGGTTACAATTGGCAGAAATGCAGAAAAGGTACGTTAATCACTTATACCGATTGTAACCAACAATCACAACAAACTGCTTTGTAATCTTGTACCACGATTGAACCATAAATATCAATAACAAAGAGTAATTTTTTCCTTTCAATCAATACCGGTGGAGGGACATTAAAACTTACGAAATTTGAACATGCATAAGCCTTCTCAACTCGAAGGTCTTCGGTTGAATCAGAAATTATATTATATATATATACATTCAATCCAGGCAAATGTAAGAATAACCCATTTTGAAACTTAACTTTATTAATCATATAATATTAATATTTTTATATTTACCATTAATTTCATTATTACATTAATATTTTAATATAGTATAAGTAAATAAATATTATAAATTATATACTTTATTATAATGCAAAACTAGTATTTCTATATGTATTTATTATATGAAGCATTTAATTTGAATATTTATACATAATAAAGAAAAGCCACAGTTCCGTTTTTCTAATTATCAAACAAATATACCACCTTTAGGCATTTTTTTAAAATTCCTTTGATAACAGAGAATGAGTTTTTTCTTACAAACAAAATCTCTTTTTTAGGAGATGAAAAAAAATATGTCTCCCGTGTTCAATTTATTCCCCTCTCCTATCAAACTTGTCCTTTATTTTTTTAATGGGAATTCTGAAATTTGGCAGCATGTTTTGGCATCACTCCGGCATCAGGCGATTATCGATTTTTGTTTTGGATAAATGCCCGCGAATTTTTGTCGAATAAGTTTAGAACAGCGTCGAGAATGCTGTTTTATTTCCGAAGGTATGGCGCATCATGTACACGGGAATCGATTCAATAAACTCCCGTTGCCAGAAAGTTCGGATTAATGATACTGCGGGTATGTTTGCTCGTTCAGTAAAATGTTTACCGATAACTTATTTGAAATATTTCCACTTTTACGTTATCTTTCAATTTCTATAACGCATCGCTGAAAATATTCGTAAATCGTAATCTAGTATAAATAGAAATTTATAAAATCATATAAGTTTGTTGGATGATTTCTTTAATGCTGAATTTAATTAAGAACAACTGCAGGAAACGAAATGACACTTACATTAAGTTGTTTCATTTTGACTAACTTGAAAGGTGGATTATGTTTCATTTCCAAAGTTTGATGAGTGTTTGTAATTAGTTTAAACACTGATTGTAATTGGCTCAAAAAACGCTTGTGCATTGGTTTTATGAATTTAAATGTTGGTACATTCTTTTTTCGCTGTAAGAAAGAAGCATGTGTCACTTCTCCTGCTTCAAAAATTATCAATTAAACGTAATCACTAAAAATAGCTAAATAATATTTACGGCGTCATATTTCTCCTACTATACACATAACATTTTTTTCAATTTGCGAAAATTCATTTTTGTTCTCTACATTGTATGTGTTTACATTTTCCTCTCAAATGCCACTGATTAGAAATATATATGAAGCAACACATTGGAAATGAATTGGATTTAAACAGTGATTAAAGTTAATTTGAAATTCGCTGTAATGTTGCTTAATGCCATGATGAACACTACTCCGAAACTCTGTTCACCTCCTGAACCCAAGCGTTTGGCGTTGATTACAACTTTTAAAATTAACATCTTATTGCATAGCCACTGGGTCAGGGGCTATGCAAAAAATGTGGGGCATCAGATCCAACCTTTTTTCTATATTCCCAGAGAGTAATTTTTTAAATAAAATAACGCTTCATACAACTCTTTTTCGATTTTTGAAAAAAAGATCTTTATTACAGAGAACTTATTTTCGACTTTCCCAATACGCTCCCGATCAGACATACTCTGGAATGAGGTCAAAGATTCTCGAATTCAATATTTAATAACTTTATAATCAAAGAGAATTTTCAAACAATTCACACTTCTTTTCCTTTGCTTTCAGCTAATCAATACGACAGGCTTCAGTTTATGGGGCAAAACAACATAATTATGTAATGAGAAAAGTTAATTTTTGTACAAAGCATCTTACTAACATTTTGTGAAAAGTATGTAAACAAGAAATTTATAATAAAAATTGATATATATCGTTATTTCATATGCGATGTTTCCCCGAAAACCAGGGAACGCCGAAAGAAACACCCGACAGCTAGTGGGATTGGGAATCGTGTCTTGAATATATGGTTCACAAACGATCGATACTCAGACACAATTAATTTTTGTTCGTAAATTTTAATTGCACTGTAATTCCAATTATCTTTCAAAAAATTTCTTAATTGTAATTATATTATTTGACGTATAATAGAGTAAAACATTATGTAAATTTTCATGCTTAGAAGTTATCCTGTATTCCTTGAATATATAAATAGCGAACTCTTGAAATGAAATTTGAATTCTTAGCGTTATGCAAAATATTACATTATGTTATGATTAACGGTTAGTCTATAAATACCTATCAATAATGAATTCTTTCTCATATTGAACCATGATGAAGTTGACACCACAACTGACATTTCAACTGGCCGGTACTATTTATTTGTTAACAAATGGTGATAAATTTATCATGAAGTTAGTAAATGAGAAGAAAAAACAATATTATGGGAAACAAATAGAATGTAAGTTTATACTGTTATAGAAATCAAGTACATCAGAAATTTCCAGACATAGTTTTCTTGAGGATTTCTTTTCACCATTTGTAATTACATTTACGTCACTCAATAATTATGAAATAATTCACATGCAGGATCATATAATAAACGCTTAAAATTTTCAGAAAGCAATAGCAATGCATATTTTGTAATATGGAATTTAATAAATAAACTTATGTGAAACAATAACGAAACACGGAAATCGAAAACCGGAAGTGTTCAAGACGACACAAACGCCATCTCCTACGCCTAAACTCCGCATACATTTCCATCTGCTGCATATTATTTCCAAACAGAATAAATATCGCCTGCTTTAAACTTTACTTCCTTATTTCTTTTTCAATGGATATAAGATTTTTTTTTTTATTGAAAAAAAAGTTTTACCAGTTTCAATTTTTCAAAACTCATGGTAGAAAATAAGTTTACATAGAAATAGTAAACAGAAACCATTTATATCCTTTCCAGTTTTTGAGTAATTCCTTTTCCTTTTGGAAATGGTCTCTTCTTGTGAAAATATTTTACTCTGCTGTCGGAATCCCTCCTTTGAATAGTGAAGATTTATGCATGGAAGGTGCAAGGAAAAGCACTCTACTTGTTTCTTGGAACTTGTTGCCACGTTTGAGAAATGAACTTTGCATTTTTTTTTCTTCGTTGTAATGACATTTGTTATGGAAGAGCTGGTTTCTTTTTATTTTGGTTTCAGAGTTTCAGGATAAGAAATAGAACACATAAAAGTACGATGGGGGCATATATTTTCATGATATATGGGTATATGCATATATATGAGTGTATATAAATATATGTATGCACAGAGAGAAATATCTCAAAAATGTTACGGATTATTATGATTCCGAATATAAATTGTAGATATGAAAATATTTTGATCATTGATATATGATCAGCAAAAATAAAGGATAACAAGAAACAATTAAATTTTATTTGAAATCTAACTGATTGAATTTAAAATAAAATTTAAACAACTCTTTGCCAATGAGCAGTAATTTAATTTATATTATGCAGTGTGAAAATTAAAGGTATTGTTGATGCTGAAAATTTGTAACGTGGCTGCGATGACCATGCTTAACCGGTTGGTTGTTCCATGGGTTTATAAAAAAACACGATTTTTGAATTTTCTTGTTTCATTGTATTAGTTACTCACCAATCATAGACAAATTTTGGGATGTAACACATGACATTGTCCTGTTGAAATTCTCCATCCCAAGGCCAATAATGCCTGTAACACTGTTAGTTATTTACATCCAATTACATGTATTGTAATATAATCTTCTTTTATAAGCATGATGTGTTGTGTACGACAATTTCAATGCTGTTCATTTAAAAAAAAACATTGTAAGCATAGTCACGGTGCTATTCAGTTATAGTAAATTCTTAAACTGAGTAGGTTCTAGGTGTACTTCCATCTTTTGATGCCAAATTTACTAAAGCAGATCCTTGTCATCAAAATGTTTGGCATAAGCCAAATACCTTTTTTTTAAACCTATATCCCATCATCATTATCGCTTTTCTCCTTTCTATTATCGTAATTTTTCTTGAAAAATTGCTCGTAAAATCATAGTAACACATAAAGATTGTTTTGTTATTAATATCTATATAAACACTCCATTATATTACACATTCAAATCTATATAAGTATAAGGAAATCCTTCTCAATCTACTTAGTAGTTAAAATGTATCGTTGATTCTAAAATGTTTATGAACGAAATATTTCATTGAAATTTTATCACATAAATTTCAATATCGAAAAAGATTAAAGACACATATATTTTCATTAATTGTTATATTTTGTGATCAGTGGCATTGGATGACATTCCTGAAATTAAAAATGCTGAGGCATGATTATACTTATATTTTTTCCACCTTGCTTTCAAATGACGTTAGGGTTAATGACATAGGTTAAAGAGCTTAATACTGGGGGATACGGGTCAGTCACCCCGGCTTTAATATCAGAGGAAGCCCCCAAATCGAATATAAAGTTTATTTTACGTTTCTTTCTTTGTATGAACTTCTTAAACAAAATATCAGGGTAAGTGTAAAATCCAAAATACATCAGTTTTATGTTAGTTTCTTCTTTAAACTATTGTTTCAACATCTAACGTATAGCTCTTTAGATGTGCTCCATCCTTTTAATGGTGGATATGGAATTGTCAGAAGAGCACTAAAATGGGGAGAACGCCCGACCATTTGGGGATGTGACTTTATATCTATTTTAGGTTCTGGTCAATTCTCTTGCTAAGGTATCTAAAATGAGGGGAAACATTTAAATACCTCCATAAAGTTTGGCTCTTCCCTACTGAAGAAATGAAGCAGGGGAGGGCCCCCAAAAGAACTTCTTATCCTGGTCCCCAATTACGTTAAGTCGACCCCTGCATAGGCTATCTTGCAAAATAATCTAATTTTGCATTATGGCCTATATTTCTAATCCAAAACACCCTGTCTTTTATTGGTCAAAAACTATTCCTGTAAGTAATGAATTATATTCATAACAATGCGGTACGACGATATATATTTGTGGCAATTGTTCATAAATTACATTTATTTTGTCTAATATGGATTTAAATATTTTCTACTTGGCATACACTATTCATTTGTCATGGTTATAGATGTAGCACATATTTTGATTCCCAGAAGATCCTTTTTCAAACAGATAAATGTACATAAAAAATATCACTTCTACAGACTTGCGGAAAAATTTGATAAATTTCCGACCCTATATAAAAATAAAATATTTGTTATGCAATTGTCATTATTTATTTCTTTTATCTGTCAGTAGATACGTCATGCTTTCAGAAGAATAATTAGTACTCTGGTTTTCGGTTCAACAGCTCGTAGGTTTGAGTCCCCCTTTCCTGCAGAGGTGAGAAGTTTTAAATTAAATTTTGAGTTCTGGTTCTATTAACTCTCATGTGCAAAGAGTGTTTGTTGAGTGTAAATCACCCAGAAGATGCTAAATATGTCGCTAATAATCGGAACTTTTTTTGAAATACTCTCTATTTTGCTGTTGATGTTCAATTATTTTTATTTCTAGGCATATCGAAAAGGGGAGTTTTTATTGCAAAAACCTAAGCTTTTCCAAAATCAATGTTTTACAGTTTCTATAAAGGATTTTTTTGTCAATAAATATGTTGCCAAACATGTCATATTTTCCGTTAAAGATTAAAACAATATAGCAAATCGCTTCGTATTTTTTTTTTTTCATAAATATCTTTTTGCTTCCTGGAAGAGGAATATTTGATATATTTCCTAAAAATATATCAAATATTTTGTCAAGAACTAAAATTTAATTCAAATTTATGAAATTCACTATAACTTATTCCATCTCTATATTCATTTGATAGATTTGATGAACACTCTATCACAGGAAAGAATTATTTCCTGATCGATGGTTTGCGTCAAATGAACCAAACATTTCTCCAGAAGCTGTAAAGCGTAAAAGCGGCTGACATACAATGGCCAAAGTCCGTGATGTAAGGGGTTTTACATCTACCGGGTAAATTACCTTCTGAGAGGACTTTTCACGGAGAGAGTGGGCCGTATTCACGTGTCACAAGGGAAAAAAATCCGGAAAACTCCCAAGCACCCACCCTGGCAAACATGCATGCATGCAGAAGGTAAAGACGCAACATCGATCTCCCATTGTTCAACAACGGATGGGATTGAACCCAAGACATACTGTTCCGAAGAGAGCTGCCCTACCACTAGACTACAGTGAGCTCATATGCATTGTAACTAAAACTGAGCAGTAAAATATTAAATGCATCAATATTTTACTGTTTTATGGAGTTTTATTTTCCTGTAAATATAAAATATTTGTAATATTTTACCTTTAATTAAATAGATAATTAAAAAGGATCGTTCATATATATTGTAATACATATTTTACTGTTTCTATTAATGCTTTTTGCGTATCTGAAAAGTAAGTGTTCAAAATATATATAGTTCGACAAGAATTAAAACCTATGCGAAAAAAATATTTTTTTTTTTCAATCGGATTCTTTTATCTCCTATCAAATGTCCGAATTTCAAGCCAATAATTTAAGCTATTCTGGAAGTACTCGATCACACTTTTTTTAAACTCCTTTTATCACACCACTGAAGCGCAATCATATGTGCGTTAATTTTCCCTCCAAGAAATAGCAATAATAAACGAACAATGTGACGCTCAAAACCAAACAACTTAAGAGAAAAAGAGATAAAATGTTTAATCGACATCAAAGCCATTGCAAAAAATATTTCTTCAAGGAAATTAATCTATCTGCCTGTAAACATTCTTGAGTGAATGATGTGTAAGAAGAAGATACGACGGACATAATATATATTAAAAAAAAAAATAAATAAATAAATGAAATAAAATTTTCCCATTTTCATTAATTATCTTAAATGTGAGATGACGTAGTCTTTTCTTTACTTAAGTTCAACTTGTTTTCTGCAGAACACAAAAGGGGGAAAAGTCTTTATCGCTGAAACCATTTGTCAACAGAGCACTTTTACTTTGTTTACCCGCGGCAAGGTCGTATACTCGATACCTGTTACAGCAGCGGAAAGGTGTTGGAGGATGGAAAGAATGTTGCGCAGTAAAAATGTAATCCTATCATTATATTTAAGGTTGAGGAATGATGGATCCCCTCATTATTAGAAAATTTTTGCCGCATTCTTGAATTTCAGTGAAGTTTTTTTTGACCGTTCTTCTCTCCCCACCCCTCCCCTTTTTATCGTATTTTAAATTTTGTTACGCTTATAATAAATGTATAATGTCTTATTCTTACATAATAAATTACACTCCATTTTGTTAAATATTACACACATTTTCCTCTGTTTCTTTCCTCAGTTTTAAATTTTATGAAATTGAAATATTCTTGAAATTTGTTTACTAGATTGATGTGTGAAGCTCTGCACACAATTATTTGAATACTAGGTCTAAATCGATAGCGATATACAGATGAAGCTGGATTTCAAGTCATTAAAAATGTCTAGAACCATAATGGGAATCGAACTCACGAAATATTGGTCTTAAGACCAGAAGAGATAAAAAGGAGATGGATAAAGCTTATTAGTTGGGAAGTATGTAAACTCCAGGAGCTTATGAAAATTTGCTACCGACTGTTATCCTGTTGTTCGTATTCGAATATACTAAATATTTTTATCGTTCGAAACCCTATTGTCAGTGGTCGAACTTATTTTGTAAGAAGTTAAAATGTTTAAGCGTTTGGATAGAAGGCAATAAAATATCAATCATGATAATCCAAAGAAAATTAACTATCGATGTCCCATTGCTTTTAGACGAATATATCAAAAAATTTTATTAGAAGTTGAAACTCGAATGTAAAGAGTTCTATGTCCAATTAGGGAAACATTTTGTTCTAGCGTCCAGAAGGTAATGGGCTCGAATCCTCACCAAGCTGAGTAATGTCATGTTAAGAAAAATTATTCTTGTCTGTTTTTCTCTGAAAATTATAAATTTCCGTTAGTGAAGTGAAAGCGGCGTGTATATTCAAGTGACCACCTCATCACTTGACTGTGGTTTAAAATCAAATATCAGATGTCAGTGACTTCAGGAGGCAAAAATGAGCACTTGCAGTTATTTAATTTATGAATGCACGTATTTAATTTTAAAAAATGCACATAACATTTCTCATCATTTTGTATATAATAACTGTAAATGATTATAAGACTTTAATAATATTTTGTCCATTTATATACATATATATATATATACTTTATCATTTACGTATATAATTTAATAATTTTTCTTATTTAACACACACTATATAAATATATACAGTATATATATGTTTATTATAATGAACAAACATAATTTTATTTAGCAAACGTTATATCTTTATAAAAAGCATCAAATTATGCACACAAATTTTTTACAAAATGCAATTAAAGTGTTGCATGAGTTTCGCATCAATTAAAAATAGTTTTATTTATTCATTATAAAAAACAATATAATTTATATTAAATTATAGTGTTTTTTTTAATAAAAAATTGAAAAAATTCACTATTAAAAACGAAAATTTACTGAAACGTATAAAAAACACTTTTGAAATTATCAAAATTCAAGAACATGCAAAGAAAGTTAATGTTGGCGTAAACAAGGCATTTAAAATCTTAACATTTAAAAAGGATTGCTTAAAAATATTGCAGTTAGATACTTTTACTTCAAGAAGAAAGCAACTGAGGACGGAAAACGTGGCGGTTGCTTATACGTTTTCGATATTTTCTAATAGACCCTTTGAGGCCCACGATCATTAAATTTAAAAATAGAAATGTTTTTTTTAATCACAATTCTATACTCATGTGCAATTGTAATTTCTTTTTTTATTATTTCAATATGCAAACTATTAATACTAATTCACTAACGATTACAGTGTTTATTTTACAAAATTAATCGTAACTCATGCTTATTTTAAATTTCCCTCAAGAAAATTCCGAGCATTTCGTCCACGAGGATCCTATGATGTTATATGCAAATATCCAATTATTAATTTAGAATTCTATTAATTAAGGAAATTTTTAAAAATTTAAATTGTCCTTGTCGATTTAAACTAACCGTAAAGTGGATGCTTCGTCTTGTCTTCATTTTGATTTTTCTTCTGATCCAGAAGGCTATTGACTGTCAACGTGCTATTGGCTTGAATTAATGGAAAACAACTTATCGTCATTAATTATGTGTGGCGTAGATGTAACGTTATCTGAAGTCATGGATATTTTAAGACAATGAGAATCATAATGAAGTGCTTTAGCCATGATTTCAATTGAAAAAAAAAAAAAGCTCATACTGTGTTTTCTTAATTTGAACAAAGTATTAATTTTTGTGATATTGTGTAAAATTTGCTAAGAAAATAAAATATTATATATTTCTGGCTATCGTAAAGGCAACACCCTGAAGGAAGCATGCAAATAAGAAAAAATTTACAGTACGGATTAGCGGAGGTGAAATATGCAAATGAGATTAGAATTTCTGCGCAGACGCTCATCACGCGCGCCTTTGGCGCCACTCTAAAGCGTTATTTAAGTCTTGGAAATTTCGACGACTTCAAATTCAGCAATTGTGTTTTTCTTGTGATTAAAAAAAAAAAAAAAAAAAAAAAAAAAAAACTATTCCTTGTAGGAAACAGCGATTATCTTTTTTATCAAGTACCCGAGTTCGTCAGAGAAAGGATAGTGGCCTGCCTACCAAGATTGCGAATTATCGTTCAGGAAAATCAGCAGTCGTGTTGGACGAAACCAAACAACTATGTGATCGTTGGATACAGGAGGATACAATGGATCGACGTGTTCGATCTCATCCACCTCAGTGCACCACTTCACGTGATGACCGGCAAATTGTGTGCATGGCAGCGACGGATCGCTCAGCCACATCACAAACCGTAGCACAGCACATTCAGTCTAAAACGCATGATCCAGTCCGCGGCTTCCATTCGACGCCGTTTACAGCAGACTGGTTTGTCTGCTAGGCGTCCATTGCCTCGTCTACCCTTGATGCAAAACCACAGAAATCCCCGCCGCAATGTCGCGATGAAAGAAAAATGTGAACGGTAGAATGGAATGAAAACACTTCTGTCTGCAACACCACTATGCTCGCATTCGAATCTGGAGACATCGTAGAGAGAGGATGCTGAATAGCTGTGTTATGCACCGCCACACAGCTCCTGCACCGGATATTATGGTATGAACAGTATTGGATATCACTGTCGCACTCCTCTAGTACGTACTATCGGTATTTTAAACAGAGCCAGTTGTCCTTCATAACCTTCAGGGGCTTGCTCACAGCCATATTTCAACAAGATAATGCGCGACTACTTGGCACACATTGTTCAAGTATTGCCCAGACTGAATTGCTTTCCTGGCCGGCTCATTCTCCAGATCTTTCACCAATAGAAAACACGTGGTCCAAGGTTGCTCAACGATTGACCCAGATGACATCTCCAGATACCACGCTAGATCAACTTTGGCAACGTGTAGAAGCTGCTTGATCTGCTGTACCCGAAGAACACATCCATAATCTCTTTGAATCAATGCCGAGGCGTATAGCAGCGGTGATCACCAACAATGGCGGCTACTCTGACTACTGATTGTGGCAGGAGCGACACCTCATAGAAGTCTATAAATTTAATGATTTGATACTTGGTCAACATGTTATACAGAAAATAAATTTTGTTGTGATATCACTGTTTTTCTGTTTGTTTTAATCTGGGTGGCCAGTAGTGTATATTGCTAATTTTTTTTAAACTCATTTTAAGAAAATTATATTTTTAACAAAATGCATTCACACTATTTTTATTCTCTTAAAATTTCATTTGTGGCTGCCTGTGTGGTGGGAGCTGTTCTGGGCATTCGACAATTCTCATGTGCAGAAGTTTGATATCGCATATTGGATGGCCTGAGACTGTTGTCATACCCACAACATAAACTGCCTTCTGAGATTACTTTTATTAGAGAGCGAGCCACATTCACATGTCGTAAAGAAAATTTGTTTCATTTACTTTACTTTAATTTACTTTCGATCACTAGCTTCTAAGCCATTCGTTCACTCGCTCTCCAATACTACTTGGCTGTGTTCTCATACTGAGAAAGTACGGTACATTAATTTAATGTTGAAAAATCATTGGTTGGTTAGAGCCACACAAAACACAGTTTGGGGAATCCACCCCTCTAACTCTATAGCGATGCTCCTGCAGGCAGTCATGTCCAGTCAGTCCTCTAAATAGACCCACCCCAGTCTTTCTTGGAAAACTGAGGACAGTTCTCTCCTTCCCCAGAATCTTCCATCTCTCGTCCCTTGCGCGTTGAATCATACTCTGTTCAAGAGTTTCTCTAGCACTCAGCTTACTAAACAGTTTAATCGTATGAAAAGAAGAGGACGATTTATACGTTGTTCTATCAAAGCTCCTTTCTTAGCCGTGCATCATCAGCTTTTTCACTGCCAATAATTCCACTATGGGCAGGAATCTTCAGCAAGGGTCTATACTGTAAAAAAATTTTGAGACATTGTTCAATTATTTAAAAGAGATCGAAGTTCATATTTAGAATTTGATAATATGACAGCTCTTACAAAAATGTGATCGCAAATCGATATGTCGTAAAGAAGAAACTCCCCAAAACTCGCAATCAGTCCTGCTTCTGTCGGGTCCGATGCCTGCAGAAGATAAAAGCTTAATATCTCTGTCCCGCTATTCAGAAGTAGCAGAGATTAAACCCGGGGCCTTATGCTCCAAACAGCGCGGCTCTAACCACTAAGCCCGATGCGACCTATGGGCAGAAGCTGTAGGGACCCATTCTTAACGAAACGGGAAAAAAAAAAAAAAGAATACCTCTAAATCACCAATAGCTAGAAAAACGTTTCATGTGTGATGTGGAAGTATTAGAGGGAGTTATCAACTGAGGTATTATCGACTTCGTCACTTGAAAAGAGCTGAGAAATAAATTTTTATCTGCTGCAGTTGGCAGAAAAATTAATTTAAACCATAAAGTAGTAAATAAAACAATTAAAAAAAACAGAAAAACAAATTTGCTTAATAAAAGCAGTTCGGTGTAGAATCAGATATTACTTGGTTTGACGCAACATTTTGGAGATAAACTTAAATTTCTGGTAATCCTCTCTTTGTATAGCTTTTGCGTAGCGGCCATCTTGTAAGTCGCATCTTGGCATCAAAAAAGTCAACAAAAAAACAAGAGGTATCCGATTGTTAAGCTTTTACGAAAAAGCAAAATGCTTTTACAAAAAAAAAAAAAAATTAATAAATAAAAAAAAATGTATTTTCCTCTAGAGAGGCAGCTGTAAAAACGACGGAAATTTTCTTTGGGTTGATGGGGGGAAAAGTGATGTAAAACACACTTCGGACGACAGTTGACGGCTCGAGTAACGTCTTGACTCTCCAGTTCCCTTCAACAACAGATGTTTTTGTCGGATATGCGATTTTTCCTCCCCATTCCTGCGAATGAAATGGAGGAGCACAGTTGAGGGACACCTACGAGTTCTGCTGACTCATCCCCCTCATAACAGTTCTTGAGAAGAAAGTTAGAAGGGGAGAGAGCGTTAATTAATAATTTCCGCTTCGGAGGCCCTCGTCTCACAGAGATCGCTTTCATTGGAACAATCTGTGGTAGCCTTCTTGATTTTTCCACGAAAATGAAGGTCAAATTCTCAGTCATCCCCCCCTCTCTATTTCTCTCGAGAATTTTTATATTCTCCGAATTCCAAAATGATTTCTGCCATTCGAATTGGTCGAAACTTAATCATAAAATTAGAAAATTTTCATTTGTCATGGGCAATCAAATTTAGAATAAAATAAAATTATAAAATTACAAATATTAATGAAGTCATTTTGTAATTTTATTTATTCTGAATTGCAGAATATTGAGACGCTGTGTCATCCATTATAACACGGAAGTAGTAGTATGTTTGTTATAAAGAGACAAATATTCTTATAAATAGAGTAGACAACCAAATAGTCTATTTCTCACAAGCATACTTAGACATAAATCTTAGAAAAAATCTAATCAGGTTTTCTCCTAAGATTCTGTGGATCGGATATTAGTGAGAAAACTTTATTATTTTATTTCTCATTGCAGAGCATTAATACTTGAGTCCTAAAACAGTTAAGAAGGTAAATGTCTTTTTTTCCCCCATTCAAATATTTTTAATTTTAATCCTTTTTTAAACAAGAGCGTGTAGCCCAACTTGTATGGTGGTTTTGATCCTCAGCTCTCACAGAGTGGGGTCAAGTTTGAATCCCGAATAAGGATCGGATGTAAAATTGGTGAAGAAGTCGGACTTTCTGGCTGTAAGGGATCCCCACTCCGAAAAACGAAAGCAGCGCACCCTCATTTTCCTGTCTGGTGTCATATTCCCCTCAATAAATGTTCTTACTTCAGCTTGTTTGTCTTTTCTTTTGCACACCAGATAAAAACACACGGAAAAAAAAAAAAAAAAAAAAAAAAAAAAAGCGTGTCTTGTTAACACTTTGCTCGAATGGACAATTTTTCTTAACCATTGTTTTATGCATTCTTGATTAAGTTATCCATTGCGTTAGATCTTTCCGGAGTTTGGTGATTGAGCAATGATCTTGGAAGTGAAAGGTTCTAGGTTCGAAACTAAACACTGTTGACAAATTGAAACAGATGTAGCATTTCTGCTTTCTAGATGAACTTCTATTAGGTCAGATATAGGGTGATTTTCCGGGTATTTCTTTAAGATACTGCGGGCCTTTATCATGAAAATCCTCTCGAAGGATTTAAGGTGAAGGTGAAAAATGGAAAACAAAAACTAAGAAAAACTTTGAAGATGATGCAACAATTTTTTCGATAGTAATTTTCGATATTTAAGTGATAGATTGTAACTGAGAGCTGCGCTTCATGTAATGTTTCCCTTTCATATACTGCTTGACACGAAGGCAGCGGTGGTCTGGTTAGTTAGGGCGTCGTTCTGATTCTCCGAAGGTAATGGTTTCGAGTCCCGGTTTAACCGAAGATCCATTAGGTTCACTAATAGCGACTGGGGGCACGTTAAAACTTGCCGTTGTCGCAATGTCTCCCAAGTCATATGATACCTCTGGGGGAGGCAGAAAATGTATCGGGGGTCTTCTACTGGGTCCTTGCTTCAAAACCAGGACGACTCCACCCGGCTGCTTCTATCTAACTGGTAGAGCCCAACGCAGTGCTAGGTACAGGAAGCATGCTGGTGCAACAATTGCGTGACACGTTACGGAAAGCATACTGATCGGATCTCAATGGGACTTAGTGATAGAAGGCTACCCGTAGAAGGTATCGAGTTCGATTCTCGCAATATTCGGAATAACAGGAAATGAATTTTTGATATCTCATTCTCAATTATATTTATTGGAGTAAGAGCTATGGGAATAATTCTAAGTTTCTTCTCTTACACGTATGAGTGATAACGCACTCTCTCTGAAAAATTACGACACTTGATATATGTCCAAGTGCTTTTCAAAAGCTTCCACCTGTTGGATTGCCTCCCATGCGGAGTCAAAATTCTGCGATAACCAATAAATAGTAGAACCAAGGGGATATAAACAGTAATACTCAGTGAAATTTTTCTTGTCATTGCTATTGCCACACCATGGACCACAGTATAATACAATGTTTTTTTTAAAATGAAATTGCAAGATAGATACCTCCACTCTCGTGTAATGGGAGATATGTTTTTTGTGCATTACTAAAATTAAAAGTTTGAAATATTTGTATCGCTTCTATAATAAGTAGTCAGGAAAAAAATGATATTTATTTATTATAATTATTTTTATTTTGTTGCATGATCAAATATAGTTAAAGACGAATTGCAAACAAATGAACATAAATGTATAGACGATTTATAGTTATTTGATACTTTTTTATTAACAAATACTTTTCAAAAATAATAAATTCTCCGCTTCGATTGTTTAAGATAAATTTCTTGTGAATGAATTGTGATTACTACATTAACAATAAATTTATAGTTTTGATAGTTAAAAGTGAATTTATTATTAATGAATTATGATTATTTCATTAGAAATAAATTAAGATTTCACCTAATCATGCTTTATTATAAATTGAATTTATTGTGAATGAATTGCGATTATTTCTTTTACAATGCTTTTATTCTGAATTTGTTATTTATGAATTACAATTATTTCATTAACAATAAATTCAAATTTTTAAAAAATTCACACAAAGAATTTATTATTAATGAATTATGACTATTTCACTAACAATAAATTAACAGCTTCGAAAAAAAAACATAACATTTCTTTATTTGTGATTCTGTTTATAATTGCGTTAAAATATGGAATTTCGTAAATCGTTTTTCAATAAATGCATATAATATTATCCCATTCATAATGGCAACACCCAATGCTCAACTAATGCAAACCGAAACCGCACAATTGTCGCTAATTAACTAAGGTCTTTTCCGCCTCGTCCATCATTGCTTGTGAAATTTACGATTATCGTTTTCTGTTCGATCTTCACTCATTTTCCCACAATGCATTGGGCATCTCTGTCGGAATTCCATTTTAGTCTCTTTTTCCTCTTTTGTGTGGTCCTGTCCTTTAATGAGTGAAATTTATGTCCTTCTAACATGTGCGATGAGAAAGGGGGAATGCACTCGATTCTTGGAATGGCCCTTTGAAATTCCTATTCTTAATTGTTAATTAGAAGCCGTGTAAGAGAACGTTTGAGGCAACAGTGGGGGAAATATTTCAGAATTGCGATGAAGCAGCGGTTGTTTGCAGAAGGAGAATTGTTTTCGACGACGTTTGGCGAGTTTCGGCGGATATTCATAATGCTGTTGGCAGCGTTGAATGAAGAAGTTTGTTGTTAGCTCCTCTTTGTAAACGTGTGTTCGAAATTATTATTCCCTCCAAGAGTTTATGTCTCGTTAGAATTCGAATTACATTAGTGTTCTCTTGCAAGAATTTTCCATTATTGCAATTGAGCATTAAACCGAATGATTAATAATGCTAATTAGAGCATCAAAAAAATATGATGGATTATTTTTGAGGTATCAGTATCAATATTTGTGATAGTAAAATTATCTTGAAAAAACTTAAACAAATATTACCAAGTAGAATAAAATTTTAAATAATTAGTTAATTATTAGTGCATAATATATATATATATATATATATATATATATATATATATATATGCTTGTGTATATATCATTTTGAGGGAAGAAATCTATTCGTTATGATGAAATAGCTAGACTATGGGGGGAACTTTATTTTTTCTAATGCCCAGCTGACCTTAGGATTTAATGCTATTCACCGCTACAAGGAGCGAAAGTGATGGCATATTATACAGTAGGTATACCTTTCTTCACCCCGTAAGTAAAAGGATAACAAAACGCAGAAAGAAAGGACCATTCATACCAGACCAGGATTCAAACCCGAGAACAACTGCTTTGAAGATAGGGACGCTTCTGCCATCGATTGGTTATCAAACTTAAATTCACAAAATTATTCTTAAAACCTTAAATGGAAGACAAAAATGAAAGGGGCCTTGTTAAACCCAAAATTATATGTTCCGAAAATGTTTTCGAAGATTTAATAGAGTTTTAGATAATATATGTAAATATTGGGATTTTTTATAAGAACTATTAGCTAATAGAGAGAGAGAGAGCTTCATCAACACGAAAATTTTTGTTGTGGTCTGTTATCGACAACGCTATCTTCCGAAAGACGCCATTTTCCTCCATATTTATGAGGAACATTCTTCGTACTGCTTTGTGTGAATAAGAAGATTCTCAAACAGCGTATGAACTGTTTTTTCGAGACAAACCGCAAAACACAACCTTCGTTAGTTCCTAATTTTTCAGTTATTGCCGAAATCGACACGCAGATGGTACCGTCCTTTCTAAATGTTCACATTACACTAGCGAAGGCTGCTTCAAAGTTATCACAGCCGCAGGTACTGTTTATAATTTGTTTTGACAAGAGTGAAAGAATCTTTCGAATACGAAAACAATGTCGCTTCCTAACAAGGCTAAAACACTCTCAAAATGTGGCCCGGTTGGTCAGGGTGTCGTTTTCATTTTCGGAAGGTAGTGAGTTCGAAACCTCGCTTAATCGAAGATTCATCGTGTTCGCTAAAGGCAGAACTGCGTGTGGTCGCAATCTCGTCCAAGTGAAAGGATACCTCTAGAGGTGGCACGCCGAGTATTGGGGGTCATCTTTCTGGTCCTTGCTTCAAACTCACGAAGACTTCACTCACTGCTTCTGTATAACAGATTGAACTCAACTCAGAGATAGGTACAGGGAATCATGCTGGTGCAACAATTGTCTTAATAAATATAATATTTACTTTGACCCGGCATACTGCTCAGGTTAACAGCCGATGGCTACTATATAGAATTTTCAGGGCTGAACTAAGTATATTTGGGACCCGGGAGTAAAATTTCTTTAAGGGGGTTCCTCTTCTTCTCAACAACAATTTTTTTATTCGATTTAGCAAACGATTCTATTGTATTCACAAAGTAAAATGAACTATCTGTTTTATCTGGGGTCTTATCTAATATATGGGCCCGATGCAACAGCCCCGTATGCCTCTGCCTTTATCAGGCTGTGGTCATTTTAGCAGCATCCACTATGTTAATTGGAATGACTTTTCATAGATAGTGGGCTGTATTCACGGGAAAGCCCTATAACGGAAAAATCCCAAGCACCCACATCATCTGACATGCCTGCAGAAGGCAGAAATACTGTATCCATCATCTGTCTAAAATTTATTTTTGTGCAAGATCTTAATTTTTTTAATATATTATTCACTTAAACATTTGGGTTGATGCCGGAGCTGGCATTCTCATCGCCAAATGCCACATAAGTTGATGAATGTATAGCCGAAAGATTATTTGATCACGACAAGCCTTTTCGATACGGAGGTCAAACAAAACTGATTCCTCTTCTGGGTTTTACTCAGCCCCAAGCCACAATATGCTTGAATTTGGTGTTCAATATTCAATTGGTGATCAATATTAACTTCAAATCGCATTTGAAGTTAATATTGAACCCATTATCTTCCATTTACAAGAGTCACATAGCTGGACAGCGTACGTATCGAAGAAATTGCTACAAGCTGTGGTCAAATTTATTAAACAAGCGTAAAAATGACATCCGAAATATAGATTTTAATCATAATAAATTGTATAAAATATTGAATATATAAGAGAAAATTATGTATATTAAATATGCATAAAAATTATGTATGAGAAAATTATGTATTGAATATATAAGAGAAAATTATGCAGATTAATAGTAGTTTAGTAGTGAATTAATATTGTATTAAATTTGTTTTGACTTTATATGATTCTTAATATATAAGCTGAGAAAATGTTTTGGGTAATAAAAAATATAATAAATTTAAGGCGTTAGTTAAATCATATATTAATAGCTAGGTAAAAGCTACATTTAAAATAAAAAGGACATTTCAAAATAACAAGTAAAATTCCCTGTTTTTAGCTGCAAATATAAAAATTTTCATTTTTCTGAGTAATAATCATAATTCTTTTACAGTGTCTTCTATATGTATGTATATATATATACATAAGAACATCACATTTTTAATTACATCTCTGGCACAATGCTCAAAAAATATTTTTTTTTTCTTTCGGATATTGTTGCCAAAATTTTTGAAGGAAATAAACAACTTAAATATTGATCTCACGAGACCTTGGTTTGAAGTTTCACGTTGGCCGTGAGTCAAAAGGTAATAGATTTAATATCATAAAGCTGCTATTGGCTGTGCTCATCGTCCTAAAATACAGTCTTTGTACAACATTCAAAACACTAGGACACACTTTCCCTGGAGTCTCAACTTATAGCCTCATGAATAATTCATATAAATCGCTTGGTTTATAGGGGAGAAAAGGTAATTCTTTTGTGAAACAAAGTTTATTAAGCTTGTTTTGGCACTTGCCCTGTTTCTAGAGAAGGTATCAGAATAAGAAAAAAATACAATTCTGCCTCCAGTCGCATACATATAGTGCTATATTTTCTTGAATATTACAAAATGATTTCTTACATAGGAACATAAAATCTTGAAAATGAAGAATTGATTTCACTTTTTATTAGACTTTCATGAACTTTCAAGCTATCACATTTTAGGCTATCCACTTTCTTTAAGAAATAAAAAATTTGTTTTAATAATATTTTATAATATTACACTAGTGTAAAGAATGAATAAAAGTTTAGAATCCGGTACCCCCTTGAATTTTGGCCCCAAAATAGGAGCCAAGATGTGATTAACAAGATGGTCATCTTCCACTACACAAAAACTGAACTAAGTATAAGGTTATTAGAAATTAAAACTTCATAACCAAAATTTATCGCCAACATTTTCGCCAAAGTAATGTGTGCCCAGTTCTCCACTGAACCTAAATAATGTATAGTAGCCCTTCATATATCTCAGCTTGTATTCCACGAAATCTTTCATCATACTAGAGGGATGAGACTACTTGGCTACATTAACTGAATGTATGGCTATATTTCTAATTGAGCTAAAGACCACCATGTTGAACAGGTCTGTGAAGACTAACTTGTAAGTGCTTAATGCTCCTCAACCGCTGTGGAAGTTCGCAAAAACTGACAAATATTACAAGTCCGTATCTCTGAGAACGTTTCGGGTGTCGGGTATGATGGCTAATAGCTTATTCGGCTACTCAACCATGACGTAAACAAACGAAATTAAAAATAAGCGAACGATTAAATGTTGATAAAATGACGAAGATTACCCCCGATCTTTCTCCGTGAACTTATATAACATCAGAGCAGATGTCAACGAAGTTTTATGGAAGCACTAATGAAACTTCATTATCGTTAATGATTCATCTTCATTAATTTATTATGAAGTACTTTGACAACATGTTATGATCAGCCTAAGGTTATTGTAAAACTTTTTGTGTCCACCTCGTGAATTCTTTCGATAGATAGCGGTCCCTATTCACTTACACTGAAAAACTGCCAAGCTTCCTATTTGACAGGCGAGCATGGTTTGCGCTCTTACCTTCGGTTCAGCAGTTCATGGGTTCCAGTCCTACCTAGAACTTGGATGTTCATAGTGGTTCTGAATAAACTTAAACCATAATTCCCGGTCTAATTAATCCTCGTGAGCAAAACATAATCGTTGCCGACCTCCCTGTCTAGTGGTCAGAGTGCCTGACTGCGGATAGAGAGGTCCTGGGTGCGAATCCCAGTTCGGGTATGGATGTACTTTCTCTCTGTATCTATCCTATCTTTGTTCTTTCTGTGTATGAATGAGGAGTGAATGGTTGCCTACCCTATAAACGGGTGCCTACGGCATGTGTGTACTGAAGCAGTCGGACTCCACACCAAATGTGGTTCAGTATGAAAAAGTGGAGTAGCGCACCCCATATTGTCAGCCTAGCTGGCACAAGACAAAAAAAACTTATTTGTTGAGCGACAATTAGCAGTGAATAGTATCGAACCTGTGACTTTATGATCCGGAGAGCTTGCTCCTCACACTAGGCCATGGTGACGGTCTATTTTGTAATATTTCATGACATTTATTTTCCTATGTAAATATCCTGAAATATTACAAAATAGACCTTCACCGTGGCCAAGTGTAATATAACCTTGTGTGCCCTATATGCTGATATAATATTTTACATTGAACATAGATCTGACTTTCACTGAAAAATGCCTTTTACCATTTGTAGCGTTTATAAAGATATTCTGCCTATAAGAAAATTGTTTCTTCAAAACAAATATTTTTACGAAATCATAAGCATTTTTAAGAATATTTTGCTCTGCAGAAAATTCTATTTTTCTCAAAACTGAATATTCTTTAGCAAAGCATAAGCGTTTGTAAGAATACTCTGTTTTAAACGAAATTCGTTTTCTCTCGTTTCTTCAAAAAAGTGTACATAAAATTATTAATGTTCCAAAATGTACAAACGTTCGTAATTTTTAGAATTCAAGAATTCGGTTATACTTGATCAGTTAACTTCGAAAAAGTGAATTCGTACTGAAAATACTTTACTCAAACAAAATGCATGCTTCATAAAAAAGAAAAGAAAAAAAATCTGATCTGGTAACTGAATGGTTAGCACTTTTATCTTCAGCTAAACACACACACACAATCCGTTTGTAGTGGTTGGAATCCACTTTAAACCTCAGGTCCTGGTCTAAGTAACTTTCGTATATTAAGAATAAAAATGATCGTTGAGCAATAAACAATGTGAAAAAGTATAAGTTAATACATAATGTTTACAAAAATTTTGTACATAAAATTATTAAAATATTCTTTTAACAAGAATTGGAAAGAAATTAATAAATAAAATCTTTTTCTAAATAGGAAAGAATAATTTTTTTTTCTCTATCTTACTAAATCATTATAAATTTCTGTTTCTTTTATTTGAGATTTTATTGACAAAATTAATAAACCTAAACCAAATAAAATCGCATAAAATATTCAAACACTTCATCACCAGCAAATTGGGATAAGTATGACAGCGGTATTACAAAAGCGATTTAAAGATATATTTTCATTATACAACTTGATTGAAAAATCAATTCTGGAGCTCATTTTAAAATCGTCTGCGTCGGATGGAATCGTTTGGAAAGATTCCAGAGAAAGAACGCTTTTCATATTCCTTAGTCCGTGAAATCGTTTTTCAATGCTTAATTTTATGACACTAATGATATGCCGCTTATAACATCACCTATTTTTGCAGTTGACAGTGTAATTAAAATTCGAAGCATTAATATGAATATCGTTTGCATATTCAGAAAAGTGATCTAGCATCAAAAATTTATGATAATTGCTGGATATTCTACCGTGAAACTTAATTTATTGTTTCCCCTAATTGCTTGGAAATTTTTTTCGTATTTCCAACAAATGTCAGTTAATCTCGCATTTTGAAATAGATTTGTCAAACAGGAACATTTGTTTTTAGCACGTTTCGTTTCCGAGTTTCTGCTTCTGTTTGACTGAAGCCACTAATCACAATGCTTGATGTGTAAAACATTGTCGACATTGCTATTGTAACTTCTTTCCTACAAATCCATCGAAAAATATCCATTTTACTTAAATTAAGCTTTAATAAATTCTCGCAAAATATAACAGTATTCCGATGGGTCAGGTATCGAACATGTTACCCTTAGAACCTTTCCCACTAAAGATTCACGGCTTTACATTTAAGAGAATTTATACGTAGGTTAATTTGCTTCACTGCATTACCTATTGACAAAAATACAAATTACCACATTTATTAACAATGGTCACAGAACAAGGTTACACCTGATATGATATTATCGTGATATGAATTTCGTAACTACAGCAATAGAGGAACATTAGACCCAAATAAAATGAAGGTATTTACTTATTAGTTTTTATGTGTACTGGTATCGAACTTATTACCTTCTAGATGAAATAACGTCTTCTTTTCTAGCTGTAATGTCAGCACTTTGAAACTGAGCATTAAATCCCAAAATGCTGTGTAACCCTAATTATGCGAACATTAGTAACATTGATTACTTTGGTTTGAACTTGGCTGCCATAAAATGATGTAAAACAATGAAATTACTGAAATTTATGAAATTTTCTATGGCAGCGATTTCACAGTTATGCAGGGCCACAGCATTTTGTTGGGGAAAGAGACCAACGCATGTCATAAAGGTAGTGAGTTTGATACCTGTCTTAGCTGAAGACCATCCTGCTGTCTATGCACGTTAATCTTTCTACAAACAAAGTTTGACTTACTCAGTATAAGTTGACAAATGAATAAAAAATTCGAACTCTGTGTCTTTCAGTTCAGCAGTTGAAGAGTTTGATTCTCATCTCGGGCTTAGGTATTAGGATACTTCATAATACATTTTCAGTCGTAGGTTGCAATAAAATTAACATTCGTGTGTAAAAATTGACTGTGAAGAGATTAACGTATTTATCACGGCAGTCTTTGAATGTATGAAGTATCGAACCCTCTTCCTTCCAGACAACAGAATTCATACTTTAGCAATGAAAAATTTCTTATTCCAATGTAATCAAAGTAACATTATGATGCCCTTTTTCTAAACATAAAGTGGTTCTTTCTTTCGTTCGATTTGAGATTATGGTTACATCACTTTATTAGAATTCTCATTATTTTATCATATCCATAACATCAAATAACGTTTCATCTACGTCATTCACATAATCAATCACGGCATCGTACTGAGACGGTGTCGTACATCCAACTTCTCGACGAATTTGCTGTCTGCCTTCAGATCGCATTCTTCGAAAGGCAGCAAACAAGGCGAAGTTCCCCATTTTATGAGAATTATGTCTAAATTCATTTTGTTAATAAAACGATTTCTTATATAAAGACCAAAGCATCCCTTTGAAAAGCCGTCTTCTATTGTTTCAAGTTAGTAACATGCTAACAACAGAACAGTAGAAAAAGCAAAATGAAAAGAACAAGACAAAACATTCACTTTATGATTAGATTAAATCAGCAAATATTTAGATTTTAAAAAATTACATTAATTAATAGAATTCTAAATTAATAATTGAAATATTTCTAAGCAATATCTTTTTTTCTTATTTATTGTTTTGTTTTACCCACTTCTGTAGTTTCAAATCTTATTATTTTTTTTACTCTATTTGCAGTGATGTACCCCATTATTCATTTTGCTGAAGTATGTCCCAATGGAAACAAGCCCCCTATGGCTTTGCAGGATCCAACTGCCCTTGGACAGGACTTCAATTTACAGCAAGGTGAGTGGAAAAGATTTTCAAATCCTTACGACATAAATAGTCTTCGAAGGATCTGCATGCATTTATTTTCCAAACAAAAAAGATTTAAATAGACAATAAATTTCCTTAAGATGCTGAAAAAGTTTGAAAAAATAAAGTTATGGAATCTCTAAGTCCTGAAATACATAGCAATATGTCTTACAAGCGATATTGCTACATATGGCATGCTTTTCTGATTCCGTAGAACGAATACAGACAACAGAGACACCTTTTAGACACAATTACAACTAATTTTGGAAATCGCTTTAGATTTTAACGGTTTTCCTGGTCCTTTCAATTCCTGTGTTTTTTTCCAACTCTCTCTATAATTGAATATGAAATACTTCAATTCAAAGTTACAAGCTTATCTGAAAGCCGAAGTATATTCATATTAAACTGGAGCTCTGCAGTTTCTAATTTCAGTACAATTTCACTGATAATCAGAGCCGTAAACACAGAAATTTTTAAATATTATAACAGTCAGAAATATCAATGGGTTTCGATCAGTTGAACATGGTGGACCAGTTTAACTCTTGACTATTCTTTAATTCCATTGTTCTTCGAAATAAAGCTGAACAAGTAAACAAGCATGCTTTATGTGTCAAGACATTCACCGTGTCTTGACGACCCCATCAAGCGCAGACTCATATAAACTGCATCATTTCTGTCTTTTTATCCTAGGTATAATGGGAATTTTCCATCCTTCCTCTTTTAATTAGAACCTCAAAATTTATATTTCCAAGTAATCTTTTCCATACTCTTACAAAAAGTATAGCTCTATCTTTCGGCCAATTTTTTTAAACTATTTTTTATTTTACTTTTCATTATTTGAATTTAAAGTTGACACCGTACCATGTGTGACCTAGTAGCAAAACGTCATTGTAAAGCATATGTGTGTGTAAGTAATATTGTTTAACTATCACCATGCCACACGTGATCTGACCTGTAGAACTCGACAGCCTCCTCACTGACAGGTATTTATGCAGAAATCTCCTAATGGATCTTGGAACACATATACGAGGGTCACTCTGAAATTTTTGAGATACAACTAGGTTTTTTAAGTTATACTTTAAAACACCCCAGCCATACACAAAATTTTAGGTGTTTTCAAATTAGTCTCCTCCAGCATCAATGTTCTTTTGTAGACGAATTTTCCATAGATTTAATGCCTCAAGCCATTCATTTCTTGGAATAGATGAAAAAAATGCATTTATAGCCACATCACTCTCTTCTTCTGAATAAAAACGACGTCCATGTAAGTTATTTTTTAGATTAAAGAATAACCAATATAGCTAAATCAGGTGAATACGGCGGATGTTCGATCACTTTAATTTGTTTTTGTTTAAGAAACTCAACTGTTAATCCGGCTGTATGTGAAGATGCATTGTCATTGTGAAGCATTAGTCCCCTAACATTCAGTTCTTGTAGAATTTTTGGAAGACATTTAGTGGTACACCAGTTTGCGGTTACTGTCTTCTGTCCTTCCAACTTGATGGCTTTGACCAATCCCGTACTTCTGAAGAAAACGGCATACATCACTTTTTTCAGTGCGCGTTGTTTTTTCACCATTGTCGGCGTGGGATCATCTTCAAAGACCCATACTTTGCTTTCTTGACGTGTTGGAACGTCAAAAAACGGAATGTACTTTTCATCGCCTGTTACAATTTTAGAAATGATGCGGTGGCCACCATCATTTAGCAATTTAAGAGTTTCTTACTGTTTCTGACACGCTCCTCTTTTTGATGCTCAGTTAGATTATGGGGAACCCAATGGCAAACTACTTTATTCATATGTAATTCTTCATGAATGATTTTGTGTATGGCTGCGAATCCAATGTTAAGTTCCTCCTGTATCATTTGATAGGTACAGGGATTATCATCCATTAACATTTTTCGTATGGTTGAATCCGGGATTACTGCCGACGGTGGCCTTCCTGTGTGTTCTTCATCCTGAAGAAAACTGCGACCTCTTCTAAATTCTTTAAGCCATCTGAATACAGCAGCACGAGCAGGAGATTCATCACCAAATGCTAATTGCAACCGTTGGACGCATTCTTCTTGATTTAAACCTGCTTTAAAATCGTGGAAAATCATAGCGCGAAATGTTCTCGCTTCAACTCCATTTTCTCTTCTGTTTAAAATTTATTCTACGCTAAGCAAGTTGAAGTAAGTCAGTAAGAAATCGTCTTTTGTCTTAAAATACTTTGTATTTTAAAATTAAACCGTTATTTTTATTTTCTAAATTCTCGTCTGCGCGTATCTCAAAATTTTCAGAGTAACCCTCGTATTATAATGTATTTCCAGGTCATTTTGATTTCCTATTTCTTGTACCTTAGGAAAGGAAAAATTTAATCATAAATCTCTCTTTGTATCCAAATAAGCACCTCATAAAAAGGCACTCAGAATTTGTTTCACAGAATTTGCTTATTGCGATATATTTTGTCACTTTCATTCAAGAAATTTTGGTATACTTCGACATTTTATAATTTCTTTAATTGTTATAACGCTTTCGGTCGTCTATTTCATCAGATTGAAAAGCTACTAAACTCAGTCAATCTTCTCATAGCTTCGAAACATGGTTATGTGGCGAGGTCGAAAACTGAGCCGTCACATTCTTCTCTACATCAATGGAAGGATTTTGCGACTACGGCATATTTTGCTTTGCCTCAGTTGTCATTAATAATTCGACTGATGATCTCATCACCTCCTGGTCACGAGAACAACTTTCCCATCTGTGGCCATAGCCACGGGATGCACAGATTCATTTTCAGTTGCAATATTTACCTATTGAATAATCGATTACTACGATGCATTTTCTGTTGCCTATTTCTACCAACTGTTAGATTTTGATAAATGGACATGAGAAGAGGTCTATAACGTATCTTGCACTCTTCTTTAAAAATATCCGCATCACAACAATGGTGGGACATGAGACCTTGTGTACAGTTAATGTGCATAGATCTTCTCAGCACAATAATCTGCTGCAGGTTCCGATATCGAGCTTGTTATCTTCCACGCATACATACATACAAAGTGATGCAGGGGAGCCATGGACCCATAAATTAGCGTATCCTAAATTTGAAACACGGTCAGATGGCAAGGTCACACCTGAGCTGGCAACTTTCTGTCCACATCCATGACACACCAATGGAAGGAATTTGAAATCACATATAAACGTGGACACTTCCTTGACTCGCTGAGCTTCAGAAACACAGAAAGGGATAAAATGGCCCCCCTCCCAATTACTTCCCGCGGCAAATGATGCTTCAGTTTGCTGAAGCGGTATGAAGCTACTGAGCCACTGAAGCTTTGTTCGTGAATATTATTACCCATTAAGTCATCCTAAATCATTTGCTTCATAAAAAAAATTACTGACGACCTTATATATATATATATATATATATATATATATTGAAATTTATATTAAGTAATATATTAATTTCAATGTAAAAAATAAAATTTAATTTTATCAATGTGTGTAAGCTAAAATTGAATTACTAGAATTATAACTTCTTTGTAATCAATCTTATAACTTTTCTAGAAATGAGCGCGAATATTTTTTTTAAATAATTTCTCTGGCAATAGATGGTAAAATCTGAAAGCAAACAGTACGCAAAACCATTCTTTTGCACAACTTTTATAAAAGTTTTAAGAAAATGCTGAAATTCAATACGGAAATTAAATTAGGCAACACACCTTTTTATTATTTCCGAATATATTTCATAGATGGCACTGACATAATCTCTTATCGAACTCCCAGTAAACGTGATTTTTTTTGTATGCATTTCTAATCTGCGAGAGCGCACGTTTATCTTTTCAAAATTTCTCACAAATTGAATTTTCTTTCCTTTCTTCGAAGTTTAAAATTTTTTCTTTATTATTTTTCCCAATCTCTTTCAAATATCTGACGTCTTCGGAAGACGGTGACAACATTAGAATTTGACGAGAACGTAAAATAAATAAAAGAGATTGATTTTAACCCTTTTTTTAATTGCACTACTCAAATAAACTGATACCGATGTTACCTGTTTGTTTTTCTTCTATATTATATCCTGCAAACTTTGCTTTATCATTATTATTTTAAATTAATTTGCAGGCAAAAAAAATTTTAAAATAAGATTAATAAATAATAAAATGTTAACGATAAAACGTAAAAAGTAAAATCGATTCTTAAGAAGACACACACATATGTATATGTTATTTAAATGAAAATATCTATAAAGAATATTATAATATTACTCAAATGGAAACCATTTAATACACCATTTAATAGCTATTAATTTTTTGCAACAGTAAATAAATTTGGGATCAGAAAAAACAGGAATAATGTTAAAACCTTTTCATTAGTATCCTTATTGAATGAATATTTCTTTGGCGTCATTTTTAACGTTGCTGCGTCATTGTTTGACTCAAATAAAGATTCACGGCGTGTTTGTTGTAGCATTTTTTAGAAGCCAAAATCTTGTACCTTTGAAATTATTCATTGCATTCTGTAATAGTTAAGTCTCGAATTTGTTTCCATTTTGTTGTGTAAAATGAGAGAAAAGTATTAGAACTAGATCATGGATTTATCAAAGAAACAGTTATGCATTTTTCCCCAATAAATCTGCGCCCCTTACTTTTGATGCCATATTGGCGAGATAATCACTACATAGGCACTATTATAAATTTTTCTATGCTAACTACAAAAAGTAAAAATAAAGTTAATAGTTGTTTTAACTTAATACACGTCGATTCCTGAGATCACAAATAAATAAATAGCATAGTAGTAACAAATAAATTGAGGGGCCGCGGTGACCTGGCGTATTAGGACATCGTTCTCATCATCGGATAGTAATGAGTTTGAATTTCGGCTTAACCTAAGATCACTAAAGTGTTCAATAAAGGCTGACTATGGCAAGGTTAACGAACCAATGGCACGCGTGCCACAAGTGGCACGGTTGAAAATTTTAATGGCACGCACGAAAACAAAATTATTTTTTTATAAGCTATCTTTTTTGACAGAAATGAATTAAAAATTAATCTACGCTTAATTTATAATTTATGATAGAAACTTGTAGTACTGAATACCTATATTAGTATGTTAACTAGAACACAGTCAAATTATACATTTTATTATTAAATTCCCGCATGAATTCTCACGAAGTATTTAAAGATGCGCATTAGATGCACGTTTTTGCGTATCCAGTTTTGCCTTTTAATGCTATTGCAAATTGTTGCCGTCGCGGTGCTCGAATCAGACTGCATCAGTCTTTTTTAGTAAACTGTTCAGTGACAAAATATAACCGTTTATTATAGACAGATATTGTGTTAGTTTTAGGGGTAAATATTTTTACATATTATTTCACATTTTATATTCTGTATTAGTTTGAAAGGACATATTACATCATGACAGAAGTTTTAATCTGTAACAACTTTAAGGTATTAAAAGTTACAAAACTTATAATTTATTTTGCTTATTTTTAAACAATAAGATATTTTATTATTATGAGAAATTATTTTATCATTAAAAATCAGTATAAAATATAGAAATAATTATTAAAATTACCTGTAATTAATATATTTATTATTTTCTTGTGTTGGTAATATTTTTTGTACTTTAATATGTGACGAAATATGTTTTTGCAAACGAATGCAGAATAAATTATTTATTTTATAACACTATTATTAATATATATATTCTTCGGAACTTCTTATTATGTGACTAGTTCAATGAAGAAATCGAAATTATCCTAAACGTGTTATCGTAGAGAATTTCAAGCTTGGTGAACCGATATATTCGGTATGATTGAAAAGGACAGTGAAGCAATTTGTATCTTATGTTCTAAAGCTGTAGTCTGTAGAACATTTTCAGTAAACCTACCATAACCAATAACCAACTATAAATTTCTTCTCGATCGAAGTGCAGAAGAGCAAAAAGAGTATATATCATGCGCCTTAAAAAGAAATATGCTCAAATAGTTTCTTTAATGAAATATATTGGAACTCAATCAAACACCACTGCTGCTAGTTATCAAGTTTCAAAAACTATTGCTCAATATGCGAATTTTTAAAGGATGTTTGGTTGTAATGTGCGTCATATAGCAAAGTTATATTTTTTCACTGATTTATACTCTCACTTAAACGAATTAAATATAATACAAGTTGTTAATAAAACAGTCATTATAATATTTGACTTTATCAAAGCGTTGGAAGTCAAATTACAGATTTTTTTATCGAGATATTCTTTCAAATTCATATAAATATTTTCCAAATACAAAAATAAAAAAAATAAAAATCTGAAAGTGAATGTTACGAAAATCTAAATAGTTATTAACGAAATAATTTTCACTGGTAATTCAATCCCTGATTCAGGAATTTTTTGCAAGACTTACGCAGTTTAAAGAATTTGCAGAAATTTTAAAATTTATTCTATATCCTGACACAAAACCATTTGAAAAATTAAATTTAAAAGTCCTTAGGTGGTTACATTTTAATGAATTAGAAGTGGAATTAGTTGAATTTCATTTAAGTACCATATGGAACAAAACATTTGTTGATTTAGAAATTATTGAAAGAAATCAGTTATTCGATAAAATAAATAAAATTGCAGAAGATGAAATTCTGACTACATGGAATTCAACTCCTGACACGTTTAATTGCTTAAAAATATCAGCGAAGGCAATTTTATCAATATATTCATTGACGTGGGCATGTGAATCTCTATTTTCAGAATTAAATTTTATAAAAATTAAAAATAGGAATATAGAATGATGGATGAGTTGAGCTCTGCCTGCGTACTGTACTGTTGAAATTAACTAAATATGAAATCCATTATTAAATCTTTATCATCTTGTGTACAGCAACAAAAATCACATTAAAAGCAATTGTTTTTAACGTGAATTTTGTTTCTTGCATATTGCTTTTTGTAAAACATTGATTAATAAAAAATTGTTTAAAGGAGAGTTGATTTTATTTGTTTATTTAATTATACTTAGGTATAATTTCACCACGCTAACATTTCGAATGAAATTTTATTTCGGCACGTTACCTATTTAAAAAAGAATTTTTATGACTTTGTGGCACGGACATCAAAAAAGGTTCGTCATTCCTGGGCTTGGGCACATTAAAACTGTGTATGGTGGAATGTCTTTCAAGTGAAATGATACCTATGGGGGTGGCAAACTGATCTTCTGCTTGGTCCCTGCTTCAAAATCACGAATACTCTACCAAGCTGCTTCTAACTGGTAGAAACCAACTCAGGGTTGGGTATAGGGAAGCATGCTGGTGCAACAACAGAACAAATAAATTGAATTACCCAGACAATTAAGTTTGCCTCCTAACTTCTCGGCATGAACGGTAATAAGAAAACCATTTTGCAATAAAATTACATTTTATTTGCATAATATGATAATTCGAACCAATTTATTGTTAATGAATAATGCCTCTTTTGGATGAGTGAATTCTCAGCTTTTCCTCTCTTAGTAAACCCCTTTAAAATTCATCTTATAAATGATAAAGCATCTATTTTGAAATAAACGATATTATAATTAGATGTAAAAAATGACTAAGCGAGCAAGTTTTATAAACTCGTCGAAAACTGTTGTTGACGAAAAGAGACAAATAAGAAACATATTAAGTGGCATAAACGGAAAAGTACCCAATTATTGGCACGTACGTTGAGAAAAGAAGTTCCAATGGCTCATGAGATTTTGTGCTTCCCGTTAAGTTCAACAAAGTGAAGCATCATTTGCCACGGTCAGTGATTGATAGGGCGACCACATTCTCCTTCTCTGGGTTGCTGAAACTTCGTGGGTTGGGAATGTGCCATGTTCATCTGTGGCATCCAACTTCCTTCCAGTGGTGTGGCAAGGAGGATGCCAGCTCAGATCTCGTCACCTCACCGTAGTTCAAATAAACGAGAGGGTGGTTAGCGAATATTCCAAACCGATTAATTTTAAAGTACCATTTGGGACCTTCTTGCATTGATAAGTATATATGTTGGGGAAAAAATCTTGTTATTTGGCTTCATTTTTTCCCTGGCAGAAGATATTTACGCATGCATTATTTTGATTGTACTCAGTATTAATGAGGATTCTAAAGTTAATTTTGTTTTCTCTCTCTCTCTCTCTGTAGGCATGTACACCGAGATAAAATTCTCCAGTCCGGGAATAGTCCGGAAGATTCCGTCTACAAAAGAGGATCACATCACCCACAAGGCTTGCATCTTCATGGGTTTCAAGAAGCTGGACAGCTACTTCAGCGAGGTGCTGGAGGACAGCTGGAAAGATTGGACGGGGGCGCGACTCGTCTACATGAACCTCTCCGATGAGTTCGGATTGTCCAGGCTTTCCTTCTACAGGAGGGTTGCGCCCCGGGACGCCGACATGTTCATGTACATCGTCATGGTCGAGTGCGATTCCGTCACCTCCAAGAACCAGATCCGGCTCCTGGACTTTGTTCAGAGGCTGCGGGTCGAGAGGATGATGGGATACTTGTCCGTCTACCGGGTGGAACGCCTGATGCCATCCACGGCGAATGTCATTAACGGCCTGCTCACAGAGGCCGTGGACGTTTCCGGCAAAGTGAACATATGACAGCTGGAGCAGGTCCTGGGCCTCATCACGGACGCCGTGGAGAAAGTTGGCGACAAACCAGTCGCCGAGACTAGAATCAGAAATGCGAGTGGATGACGGAGTGTTGAAGCTTCCTTGACCGGATGTGATATCTCACTAAGCAAATATTCCTTTCTAAGGTCTTTTGTTTCCACCAATCAGTCTACGTCTTTCAGCCAAATCCTCTCCATTCCGTTCAAAGCATCTACCAAATTAACCCCAAACTTTCAAGAATATAGGGGTCAACGATGGAAGTATTGTGGGGAAAAAATGTTATGTAATCAGGTGGGCGTGATTTCGCTGATAACCAAAACAGGTGTCAGAAAAATTATGGAGATTTACGTAAACTACATTGGTTTATTTAATAAAAGTTTTATAAATTCCTAATTAAATAAACTAAATCTCCGATTAATAATGAGAATATAAATAAACTATAAAATAATAAGAATCATAATAAATATTCAACAAGAAAAGTCAAATTTGAGAATTAAATTCGAATGAATGAATGAAAACGAGCAATTGTGAACACAAATTTCACATAACTTAAAATTTTAAATAATGAATTGGATGAAAAGTTGCATTTATAATTAAAATTATAATAATTTAGCCACATTTGTTATAATTGTTTCAATAAATTTTTCTCAAATATTAAACAGTGCGTTCGTAATAAAAAGAAATATATTAAAGGATTAACAAATGCTATGCAAAAATTCTGGATCTCTCTGAAAAATTCAAAATTTTAAGTTGCTATAAAACTGTGAAAAATTGGCGAAAAATTCTCAAAATGCAAGATCACGCCAAAAGGATTATATGACATCTGTACTGTATTTCAGAACGGAGGGGCCAAAAAAGACCAAATGCCTGCACTTAACATACGTTTTCTTTTCTAAAGTATTTTGAATTTTTATATACAATGCTGTGATTCACTCCGCATACGAGGGTCATGGTCGAAATATATAAAAGTGTACAAAACCAGATGAGATTGACTCTACTGCCCTCTAGCGATTACAGTGGTAAAATTATGATTTTGCTATGTTTTATACTGGCAGCCAGTTTTCTAGCGTTTTGTGCTGCTTTACAAAGACTGTATTTCATTAATACTCGTGAACTTTTCTGCACTTCTCTCCAATATAAATTTAAGTCTGAAATTATGATTTTTAATGCTGCCAAGAGAAAAGGCTTGAGTGCCAAACACTTTTCTTTCTTTGTAATGGTATACTTTATTGTTCAGGTATTCATTACTATATTCTCCTTTATTGCCTATTGTTTTATATCTAGGGCAGGAATTAATCATGACCATAAAAATATTATTTTATCGATTTAAATTAATATAAGGGGAGACAACTCAGTAAATGTTAATTCCATTTAAAAGTGCTTATTGCATTGAAAACTAAATGTAAAATTTAATCATCCCCTTTCAAAAAGCCACTATTTATGAACGTCTGAAACATACCACTGACAATTAGATAGGCTTTTAATTCCGAGATTTGCCTAAGTCAGCAGCTATAGGCAAACGATAATTTTCCAAATATTTAAAGCTGCCTTTTTTAACCTAAATTCTGGTGCTAGATAGTTTTTTCAGTCACAATTTAACTAGCTATAGTTTATTTTACAATATAGTACACGTCACTAGTATTTTAAATTTGTGAAGAACATAGACTCTGAAATTTTTCGCAAATAAATTTGGAAAGGCTAAAGTGAAAATGTGAATAACTTATAAATAGGTTAATTATTTGTATCAAAACTGAAACATATTTTTAGATCCCAGGTACTAAACCTCTTCGAATCCTGCCAAACACAACAAACTAAGATTCAAATAATTTCGAATCCTTACACTCCTTTGGGTAAGAGAATAAAGAATATTAGGGACACAAAATAATATAAAAAAGCATTCAAATTTAATCACAGTTGGTTTGCTTATCTAATTAACATTTTTATTAGCCAGCATATATATATATATATATATATATATATATATATATATATATATATATATATATATATATATATATAATGAGAATAATAAGACTAAAAATAAAAAAAATACGCTCATATTCAAATCACTGATAATATTAGAAATTTTAATAATTAGTCCTTTTACTTAATGTATCGTTTTATTTGTAGGTATTTAATAGGCTTAAGCAGCAAGATTAAATGAAGTTTCTTCATTTTTAATAGTTTGCAAGTAAAATATGTATTTTATATTATCATCAGCGAGTTCGTCGGAACGTCAGTTATCAGCTGAATATGAAATTTGCTTCGTCAAAATTTATATCCAAATAAGAAATTTTATTTCTAAAAATTCATATTCATTTTTAGGATTATGAATTTCCAAATAAGAAATTTGCTTCGTCAAAATTTATATCCAGATAAGAAATTTTATTTCTAAAAATTCATATTCATTTTTAGGATTATGAATTTCCAAATAAGAAATTTGCTTCGTCAAAATTTATATCCAGATAAGAAATTTTATTTCTAAAAATTCATATTCATTTTTAGGATTATGAATTTTTAAAATTCACATTTATGGTTTTAATAATAAAAGTTAACTCAATTGAAAAAGTATTCTAACAATATGAAGCAACTGAGCATCGAAATTTGGAAGTCTGTAATTTGTATTTATTACAAGTGAGCATGTGAACGGAAATTACTTTCAAATGTAAAGCTATTTATTTCATTGATAGAATTCCTGAAATTTCGCTGAGGTCAATCACCCACATTTAAAATGTTTTTGCAGTAAAGCCGAACCACCAACTGAGAAATTTCTTTGAAATTTATCATGCATTCAATGGATTATAATATACACTGTCACATTACTTAAGAACAATATCGATTTTTACTACAGCTTTCGAAAGTAAGTGCTCTTTGTCTCCAATTATTAACCTTAGTATGTATTATGATAGCATCCGATAAAATCTTACCGCCCACGATTGAGAGCTCGTATCATCCACCCACTTGTCGGCGGTAAGCTGAAAGGAATATAAAAGTACTGAGGAAAACGTCATTTTATTTTACATACTTTTTCTGCACTGAAGCAGAAACGCTAGAATGAAAATGTTGATTCCATTGAATATTGGAACAACAAATTTTATCGACTACAAGTAATCAAACGCAAGGGCAGACTCATGTAATGACAGTAATGAAACAAAAAATTCTCATATATTTTAATTTAATTTTAAACTTGGCAGTTTAAATTATTGATTTTAAAATTAAAGATTTGTCTATTGAATTTACATTTAAAAGCTAATCAATGTTTTAAAAACTCAATATAATTTTACATCGTTTAAATTACATAAACTGATAATTTCATTACAATTAATTCTAAAATTTAAATGTAAAAATTTTTAATATTGTAATAAATTATTTTAAAATAATTAATAAGCATAGATTTTTAAAATAAAATGTAAATTAAAGATTTTTGAAATCATATTTTGTTAAAAAATTTGTTAAACACACAAAAGATTTTATAATTTAACTTATTCTTTAAATATAGAATTAAAAATTAATTTTTATGTATTTATTTTTCAAAATTAAACTTTTTAATATTTTTATTATTTATCACAAATTAAAACTATTTAAATTTTTATTTATAATAAAATAAAAATAACCTTCTTTTGTAATCTCTTATTAAATAACTCAAATTAATTTATCGAATATTTAAATTACTACTTAATATTTTAAATCAAATATTATCCTAATTTTTTCAATTTTAATTTCAAAATGTTTAATAAATAATTGATATTAATTGAACAACTAAATTTAATTTCAAGAATCAGTTTAAAAATTTTGAGTCAATATTTAACCAATTATATTAAAAATGATTGAATACTTAATTCTAAAATAATTAATTAAATTTTCATTTTATAAGTTTGTAAAATCGATAATCTTGAAGATTAAAATTAAATATTAATTTAAAATTAGGTAAATAAAAATGATATTTTATAACTACAAAAGATAAATAACAAAAAAATTATCATATTAGATATATAATGAGAGAGATAAATTCTGTTCAGAATTTAAAATAGAGACTCGAAATATTACAATGCGATAAGAATGAGTCGACTCTGGTTTTTTTCAAAATTTGCAGGATTCGAGAGAATCATTTCAAATATTTGCAATTTATAATTTATTTTTTTTTTAACTTGATTACCTGGAGTATTAATTATAATATAATGTTTTTTAAGACACTTTATCAGTAAAGTAGATCTAGTATATTAGGATCATCACAGTTCTAAATATAAAAATAAAACTTAATCCTTTTTTTTTCTATAGTTTTGATCCAGATGAATTCCATGTATAGCTAGAGATTTAATTTTAACTATACTGAACTATTTGCATGTAGTGTTGTATACATGGCAGAATCTCATTACTAAGACCACTTATTGATGTTTCCGTACGTAAAATTATTGCAATGCTGCCTTAGAAATAAGTATTGGAGTATTCTGATGTGTTGGGCATTTTATTCTTTGTAACCTGCCGGCTTATTGTTGCACATGATCACAAATGACGTTCGTTTATTATAGTCACATCCACTATACGTAATGAACCACTTTGAACATGGTATTTGCTTTCAATTCATTGTGTCCAAGTGCTGGGACAATGTTCTTCAGAGTGGAAAACACTGGGTTAGATTCCAGCCACTGTAGAACAAGCAAAGACAGATGTTGCGCATCTGCAAGCAGATCTGTCGTAATGAGAGCTTGGAACTTCCCTGGGATGTCTTACTATGCTTCTGGTTTTGGGTTCGATCAGTAGAGTACTGGTACTCTAGTCTATGAGTGTCAAAGTAGTGCTCTTTGTAGTGAAAGGTTTTCGGGTTCAATTTCTGCCATTGGGCTACCCAATACGTGGCATTAAATGGTTGGCGTTTTACCAATAACAGCCCACTTCAACAGCAGCTGCAAAGCTAACAGGTTACAGAATTCTGCAGTTTCTGAAGTGGCGTCTCATTTGGTGCTTAATCACTCCTTTTGTCGAATGTTGCAATTTTATCAGCACAACAACATTTGCCAAGATAATTTACGTTGACTTTTTTTTTCCAAAAATTTTGTTGCAGGTTTGCGAGACGCCCTTCCATTTGCTGTTAGCTGTTGAAAAAAGCGGAGTCATAACTATGTGATTCAACCTTGTATAAAACATATAATCCTAATATTTTAACGACTGAATATAGAACACGTAGAAGAAGTTCTCTTGAGCAAAATATGAGCTTTAAGCCATTGCCTTTCAAATATTTCCTGATGCTCACATAATGCACTTGCAATTTAATTAAACACTTGCGTAAAATCAATTACTCTAAAAGAGGGTTTTAAAGTCATTTTACTGGGAATGGTAAAATGTATATGAAATACAAGAGGAGTGAAACGTGAAAATTACAGTGTAAATATATATTACAGGTATTTCTAAACTGTCACAGCTCAAGGAGACAGTTCTTGGAAAATTTTCATAATGTGATCTAAATATTGGTACAAGTAAGGAGAAATTAGTTTTGAATCTCACCCTTCAAAACATACTTCTGTCACTGTAACTAATTTGGAATGTGAAACGCTATATTTATAAGTCAAGTTTTGCTCAATTTTCTACAAAATGATGAATGCTTTAGTTGTGTTGCATTAAAATACGTGCGGTATCAATATAGCGCGTGTGCGATATCAATATTGGGATTACAAGAAAATTTCCAGTTTTGTTTGGGGAAAAAAAAAAGATCATGCAAAACTATATATACTTTAACTAAGCACACTTTAGTCAATGTAACTGTATTCGATTATCATTTTACAAAAATCAACCCTTTTTTTTTTTTTTGCAAAGCTCTTGATGTTTCGCTTTAAAAATACATGTATGATATATGAATTAAGAGAAATTAAAAGAATTTGTATGCAAAAAATAAATGGGGGAAAACTATTTAAAAAATGCACATTTTAATAATAACATAATTTATAATTATTAGTATAGAATATGGGGAATCACTGTAGAATTATATTTACGTTTTTTATTTTTACATTGATAGCAGAGTATATTCTACAGTTACGCTTATTCATATTGCTTATATATATAAATACAAATACTTTAAATATTCTCATATTAGGTTATTATAATTTCTTCTCATTGATTACAAATATTTTTTCCCTGGTTAGTATAACTTTCTTAAAACTCTTAACTCTCAATCGAAAGTAATAAATTGTTTTATTTAAAATTTCAAATACAAACAAAAAATTGATTTTAAAATTTTCCTCTGAATTTTTCTATTAGATTTTTTTTAATATATTTGAATTCCCATTTTTATCTTAAATCAAAATCATTTAAATTAATTTGCTGCTTAAGGAAAATGTATGCAGACTGTAAAAGTTTACAAAAATTCAGATGAAAAAACAAGGTCTGAAACCCCAAATTGTGAGGTTTTACTTTGTTATTAAATATGTTGGAGTCTTATCCGCAAACGAAGATTTCATTTTGATGGAAAAATTCTATATTTAAAAAAACATTTTCATTTACTCCCTTAAAGGAAGTTGGGGCAAAAAGTTTTTTTTCTCTATTTATTGAGATATTTTTCTGAAACTCATTTTTCTACTAATGTGTTATATTTATCTTCAGAAGCGATGTGAAGATGCTTACATAGTGATAAGATTACGGTCTCCGAAGTAGAAGGTCATAGGTTCGATTCCAGCCATTGTTAAAAATAAGAGAAAAGTGTTGCATGTCTATTCTTCGGCATATTCATCAGTAAAAGTGAGTGCTTGGGAGTTTTCCTTAGGACACCTAAATAAGACCCATTAACTAATAAAGTCCTGAAAGGCAATACTGGTGTTCACACAAATAGCTTGGCAATGAGCGTTAATTAGGATAGCTGTTCAACAATGTCAAAATGTTATAAAATATATAGCAGCTCCGTTTTTTTTTAATATTTGATAAAGTGGACTTATTGGTTTTGTTATAACTTCGAAAATATTCTTTACGAGTAATACTTATAAAAAATATTTTCTTTATTTGTTGGAAAGTTATCTTTACACATTTTTTATGCACAAGTTAATAGAATATATTTAAACTATTCAAAATCGAAAAACACATTATTACTTGTTTTAAATTAATTCTAATTTTAATCAATTTTAAGACAAGATTATATGCATGTGTTTAAAAAATGAAAACACTACATTTTAAGAATCTACTGTTATTATATTTTTTGTTGGTTATATTTAAATTATAAAAAAAAATTTTAAAGTAATAAAGTAAAATTTGAAATTAAAATAAGCAAAAATTATTGTTTTGCTACTTTAGATAAATAAAAATTACTAAAAAATTCTCCTGATCTCCTCAATTGTAATCAAAATCAAGAGTTTTAAAAATTTCAAATTAAAGCATATAAGTTATTAAGATAAATGAATATTATAAACATGCCATTATAAGCAAATCGACTTTTGTCCTTAATTTTAGATAACATGTACTTGTTAAATAAAAGCACTATATGCATCGTTTATGTTAACATAATCTCAATAATTAACTAGATTGAACGGAAACAGATTTTAAATTTTCGCACAACTAATGTGTGTGGAATATAGATGATTTTATTATAGATATTTGTCTTTTATTCTCAGTATTAGAAAGCAATCCAGATTTTTCAAACTTAAATTCAGAATGGAAATCATAAAACATAATAAAATTCGAAGTTTATCGGACTATAAAGGGATTCGAACACATTTTAGCAAAGAATTCAAGTATAAACTACTTTCAAAATAAATAGCGCTCGATATTTCTTTAAAAGAACTTTGCTTTCTTAGCACACAGATTAAATTGTTCACTACTTATAATAGATGTAATAAATTAATAATTCACATAAATGCACCGATTTGAACTTCTAAGACAAAACTTTTAGTAGAAATAATTCTACTATATGCATCTCTGCCTAGTGCTTTCATTTTCTAACAGAAGAACTATTTTTCATAATAAAAGTTTAAAAATCATATTGACTCAGAATCTTTTTAGATTATAAATCTCTTTTTAGTCTATAATCTTCTTTTAAAATAGAATTTTTGAAGAGCATATTTGAAAACTACTCTATAAAATTTTTCATCAATTTGGCACCTTTACTGATCTATTTTATCAGCTTCTTAAAGCGTTTCATCTAAATAATATTTGCTTACATTTATTCGTCTGATGAACTTACTGGGAAATTTCAGAGTAATGCACATTCAGTCTCCGAAATAGTTTCTATTATTTTCTAAAAACAAAATGGAAGTAAAATGTATTATCTCATTAAAATGGAAAAGAAAAAGAACTATGAAACGATTTAGCAAAACATTTTCCGAATCACTGTTCAAACAGGAAATGGTAATGTCAACAACGACAGATGAAAACGTCAAATCATTCAATTTTCTGAAAGCGCAAGCCTGGAAATGAGTCCGTATACCCACAATTCTTGTATATAAACAAAAAGGCAGGCAGCTGTTACATTACACTTCCTTACAGTTTTAAATATAGGACATGAAAAAATAAACGGATAATCTGGAGTAATGATTATCAACTTTTTTTTTTTTTCGCGACACATTTTTAACCATTTCAAAATTTGGTGGCACACAAAGAAAAAGATAAGTTTAAATGTTATTTATTTACTTATCATACATGGTGTAAAATAGTTTATGATAATAATTCTGAATGTAAAATAATATAATATGTACTAAAAAACAACAACAGTAAGTTAATCACTTTACTTATAATAAAAAAACAATTTTTACAATATACATTTCTAAAATTAGGCGGCACACTTTAAGAATTTTGCGGTACAGTTGTTGAGGATCACTAATCTAGAATATAGAAAATCTGACAGTCTAACTTATTTTTGTACTGTATTTGTAGCGATTTAATATAATTATTTTAATAGTAAAATATTTTACTTTGCAATAATTGTAAAATTGCCACAAGTATAGAAAACTAATATAGAGATGGCTTTAAAGATATTATTGAATATAAAAATTCAACTTTATTTATTTTTATGTATAAATTTTTGGGGGCCATTTCACGCTCCTGCCAAACATGGCTTTTAATAAATTTAATTTTTGGTGATTAAAAATGCATTTATGAATTGGGGTTGCACGGGTAACTTTCTGTATGAATGCATTTTTTAAAACCAAGCTAATTTTGAAGCTTTATATTCTTTTCGTATTATAAATATCTGGAATTATAATTATCGAAGAATTTTACATTGAAAATTTTTATGTTGCCATTTTTATAAATTAACTGCATTTATACAAATATTTTAAATTTATTTAATATTAGAACTATTAAATTCAGTTTAGAACTTTAAAGATTTAAGTTTAGAAGTATTACCATACATTCTTCAGCTTTCTTTTAAATTACTAGAAAATACTTTAATTAAGATGTGGTTAACAGCGGATTGGGAAAGTGAGGGATAAAGTTTTACATAAATTATTTGTTTTCGGAATATTATAGATTTTCTTTTCTACTTCCAAATTCCAAAACGACATATGTGAGGACGATTTCAGAACATTTAAAATTATTTTTAATTTTAAGTCACAATAATTCATAAAAATATTCAATAAGTGAATTTTGAAATAGATATTTTGAGTTCAGCGCAGATACGGATACCCCTTGGTTTGGAGAAAAATTTGAGAATAAATATTGGCGATAAAATTTAACTTTTAGCAGTTCAATTAGAATTGCAACTAGGGTTGCCATTTTGTTTCTCCCAACTTGGCTCCAATCAAAGGGTACTCGTAAGTAATCTTTTAACGATATTTTTAAATATAGTAGATGGTGGTTAATAATGGCTTGATACTAGTATCCGTAACGCAATGGATTTGGCGACATTAAGATTTGAATTCTATCTTTATGTATTGCCCTATTTTGAGGTTCCCATTTTTTTTTAATTATGAAACCCTTGCTTATGCTGACGGTTATGAATCGCTTTCCTTGATCATTGACGGCATATTTGAAAAATTTTCCTAACGCGTTACGTATATTAGGATTTAACCTAAAAATTTAATAGATATTAATTGCTTGGATTAGTTTGTGATCAAGAGTATCATCACTTTGTCTATTTGGAGACTTGATGCGATTACACAACTTTCCCACTAACTTCATCAGTGTTCTTTATAAGATATTTACTATAGACGCAATAGTGTGTAGTATTTTACTTACCATACCATTTTTATAGAAGAATTAAAGAAATTAGATGTATTACATACATATACATATATTGTAGAACGTTGCTAAGAAAGAAGTGAGATCAGCGAAAAAGCTTGTAAATTATATTAACATATTTGTAACAATTTATGTTCTAGTTAATTTTTGAATAAATTATATACTTTTTTAAATAGTTTTAAGAATAATTTTCAAAAAAATGCATGAGTTTAATATTAATTGAGTTTAATCTCAACATATAATAACAACGTTTACTATATGAGAATATAATGGGCTTGGTTTGGATAAAATATTTATTAATGTAAAATAACTAAAGCAATTTTAAGAACACATTGAATATTTTACCTTTTGGAAATCATGGTAAATCTGTAGCAGTTAAGATTATATTGACAGATCGCCTAATTGATAGGAAGGTTTTTTTTTTTTTGTTTATTACTAAATGTTTTTCTAGAAAAATATAATCGAAGTCCTCATACAGTTAAGAGAGACACAAATTTATGGCAACCTTTTGAAAGCCAAAAATTGCATGGCGATTATTTTGACGACGAACATTTACAGGATAAATATTAAATATTTATTTTTATTAAACTGTTTTGAATTTTTATGAGAATGTGGTTCTAGTTGCTTATGTTTATTGATGAAAAAAACATGTTGACGTTTATTTTGAAGTCAATGGTAAAAACAGAATGTGTTTTTCAATATAAATTGTTTGTAAAAAAAACACAATTTGCTACTTTATACTTAACAATGCAATCTGTGATATTATCGCAAATCTTGAAGCTTATGAAAAGGTTAGTACTGCAGACAGAAGAAAAAATATTGCTTAGTAAAATATATTTCATTCATGTGTGTATAGAATATAGCACTAAAAATTAAAGTAAATATTGAAAAGATATATTTTTCACTAATTATGCATAACAAATTAAAGTTTTTTTATTTGATTATATTCACATATTGTCAAATTCATTTTCTGTGGATATCTTTTTCGAAAATATTTTAAGCATCATGCCTACTAGCGTGAAAGTTTTTGTTCGCTGTCTATTCAGCCAATCACTTTTGTTGAAATAAAAACCATTTTTAACATTAAGCTAAAATTGACCAATTGAATAGCATAAAAGTTAATTCACCACATACACATAAAGGATTTTATCAGAATTAGAAGGGAAAAAAAGGAATTATATTTTTAAGTATTCACATCAGTATATTATGTGCAAATAGGAAATATTTGTGTAAACTTATTTCTATATCAGTTAAGATTTTGCCATTTGTAACAACAGTTATTAAATATTTTTATGAAAGTTAGTAAAAGTGCTTCACTTGTTTTAAAAATATAACAATTTTAAAATATAATTTCTTATTCATTACTCGAATTTTACTTTTTCTATATTCACAAAGAGTATAAAAAATTTTAAATAAAAAATTAGACATTAATTTATAATTTATCAACTGATATTTTAAATATGTGTAGGAAAAAAACATGATATTAATTAAATTATCTGAGATTAATTAGTAATATATAATACGAAAATTACTTTTTGTCATATGTATATAAATTATTTACTTCATATCTGTGTATTTATGCACTAGGGTATTTTAGGAAAATCAGTTGAAATAATATGTATATTTCAAAATCAAATTAAACTCTCCTTACTTTAATAAGTATTACTTTAATTTCTTTTACTGTTCTAAAATCTTCCAAAGACCATTAATTTAAAAGTGAACATTTATGTGATTTTATTGATGCGCGGGTCTTGTATATATATAATATTTTACTTCTATGTGCTTTTTTACATGTAATTTGTTTCTGTATTTCAAGCGCGTGTGTATATTAATTGTCTTTCTGTCAAAATGTTCGCAAGTTTGTATACTGCATTGTAAAATACCAACGAAGAAAAGGAAAAGGTAATAAAATTTCACCATTTTAGAAAGTTGTCTCTTGTTTTTATTTTAGTATTTCTAGCAATATTGAGAACTTGCGAAATATTCCCGATCAAGTTAGATGATACTATTTTATATTATCAGCACAAGATTCGTCGCCAAATCTTTTAAATTCGTCGAGAAACTTGGTAAAAATCGATATTTTTTCGGGGTTTTTTTTTTTTTTTTTTTTTTTTTTTTTTTAAATCAGAATACTGTATTGCAATGTTAAATTTCATAATTTTTTATTTTTAACATGGAAACAGTAAATAACTTTGCTTACAATTGTTTCAATACTTCTAATTTTCAATTCAATAGTTAGGATTTTGCGATACAAAAGATTCCGAACCTGATAACAGCAAAGAACTGCATGATCTCTGCCGATTTTCCTTCGCGTAAGTACATGCTTAATTAAGTTAGTTGTATTATTTGAAATTATACTTAATTATTCGAAAACTGCATGCTTAATAAAATTGTATTGCACCAATCCAGCATTTTCTTAATTCATAAGTGGCGTTAGTTGTTTAAGTTACATAAATCTGACTTTAGTTTTAAAATTTCAAGTCAGATGGAAAAATTATTAATATTAGAATTAATATAGATGTAATTAAATCATTTATTAACATTTAAGCTTGGTAATGTTTATGTAAACAAAAACAATAAACATTATTTCAGCGTATTAATTTTATTGTATATTAATGGTACTAACGTCACAAAATTCAACAATTGGAGATTTTAGATGTGTGTTTAAATTAAAAAAAAAAAAGTAAATATATAGAATAAAAGAAAATAGAAAAATTTAAAGCGTCCTTGTCGATATAAATTAACTATAAAGTGTATGTTTTCCCTTGTCTTTTTCATTTTGCTTTTGACAACGTGTTAATGAGTTAAACGATAGAAAATGATGCTTTGGTCTTTATATAAGAAATCGCTCTATTAACAAAATGAACTTCGACCAGATTTTTAATTTGATTCTGACTAGTTGACGAGCCCAGACTGTACCTTAATCAGTTTGGAATACTCGCCCATTAAAAACGCTTCGTCCTTTTAAATCACAGTTAAGTGCCAATTTCACACCTGTGCTGGCACCCTCCTCTCAATATCCAAGCCACATCAGCGGAAGGACATTCGACGTGGACACGTCCAAAACCCACGGAGCTCCAGTTACCCATTGAGGGTGAATGTGGTCATCCTCCTAACCATTGCCTGCGGCAAACGATGCTTCACTTTGCTGATCTTAACGGGGAGCGGCGTAAAGCTGTTGAGCCGCTGGAGTTCTTGGTAGAAACGATTTTTGTAATGAAGTTGTGTTTTCCAATGTAAAGCAGAATAAATGGTTAGTTAACAGCTGAGTGATTTACATTCTGGCCTTCGGCACAATTCATGGATTTCATTATTTTCCTTCTATGCTTCAAATTTGAGCAGCTGAATGATTTGCACTTTTTCCTTCGGTACAATTCGTAGATTTCATTACTATCCTTCTACGCTATAAGCTCTGAGCATTTGAATGATTTGTACTCTGGTTAGTTAGCAGCTGAGTGATTTGCACTCTGGTATATAATTCGTGGGTTCCATTACTATCGTTCTAAGTAACAATTCTGAACAGATGAATGATTTGCATTTTTTCCTTTGGTTCAATTCGTGGTTCCACTACTATCCTTCTAAGTTGCAATTCTGAGCAGTTGAGTGATTTTCACTCTGGTTAATTAGTAGCTGACTGATTTCACTGTGGCTCTATATATGGTAAGTAATAATAAAAATAGAATACCCCATAATCGTTAATTTTGTGATGCTATAAAAGTAAACCTTTTCATTTCATTTAATGTTGCTAACTTATAAATACATTCGCTATTTTATTAGCTATCTTGGCATTAATTTTCGAGTCCAATTAAAATATGAGCCAGTTAATATCTACTAAATTCGAAATGTGTGTGTAAAATTGAGCAGTGTAAAAATTCCACCTGACATCATTAACTGTCACCACTAATTTAGCTTAGGGTTCTTATAAACTTCCAAGAATCATATTCCAGAAGTGCTTTAGGAATCAAATAATTTCCAGGACATTTACGTTAAATAAATTTTTTTATTTTAAAAATTGCTCTTAACCAAATATGCATGTAATTATGTATACTCAAAATTTTTGAATTCCACTTGTAAATATAATAATTGAAAAAAATTAACGAAAATATTTTTTTTATTTCTGTTAGAATTATATTTAATGATTCTTCAAAATCCTTCAATGAATTTACAGCAATGAAAGAATTTTTTTATTTAATTAACCAACATTCTACATATAAATTACTGGATTAACATTGCATAAAATGTTATTTTAGAGTTTTTAAACATATTCACAATAGATTCCTATCTATTAATTTATTGAGTATTTCAAGATGTGCATAGTAATTACTTTTCAAATATCAGTATGCTTATTAAAAAAAAAAAAAAAGCAAAACAAATACAATTAATAGATAAAGTTTCCAGGATGACTTTCTCCAAATTACTATTTAATAAAAGAAATTCTCAATTTTTCTTCTGTTTACTTTGAAACAATACAATTTCACATCCATATTCTAGGTTCTTTTCTATTTCTGTAATCATTCAATAGATTTTCATACTTCTTGATTATTTATATTTACAAATAAAGAATATATATATATATATATATATATATATATATATATATATATATATATATATATATATATATATATATATATATATATATATATATATATATATATATATATATATATGTGTGTGTATATGTATATACACACTACTGGCCATTAAAATTGCCACACCAAGAAGGCGACATGCTACAGACGTGAAATTTATACAAAAGGAAGAAGGTGCTGTGATATGCAAATGATTAGCTTTTCAGCGCATTCAGACAAAGCAGGCGCCAGTAGCGACACCTACATTGTGTTTAAGTGAGAAAATTGTTCAGCCGGTTCCTCATACACAAACTGCATTTGAACGTTGTTGCCTGGTGAAAAGTTGTTATGATGCCTCGTGTAAGAATGAGATATGCTTACACGTTTCTGACTTTGATAAAGGTCGAATTGTAGCGTACCGGGATTGCGGTTTATCTTATCGCAGTATTGTTGCTCGCGTCGGTCGAGATCCAATGACTGTTAGCAGAATATGGAATCGATGGGTTCAGGACGGTCATACGGAATGCCATGCGGGATCTCAACGGCCACCTATCACTAGCACCCGAGAAAACAGGCATATTATCCGCATGGCCGTAATGGATCGTGCAACCACGTCACGAGCCGTGAGTCAAGAAACGGGGTCGTTTGGAAGACAAGAAGTGTCTGCACGAACAGTTCGACGACGTTTGCAGCAGCATGGACTCTCAGCTCGGAGACCATGGCTGAGGCTTCCCTTGACGCTGCGTCATAGGAGCGCCTTCAATGGTGTGATCAACGACGAACCTGGGCGCACGAATGGCGAGACGTCATCTTTTCAGATGAATCCAGGTTCGGTGTAGAGCATCATGATGGTCGCATCCGTGTTTGGTGTCATCGTGGTGAACGCACACTGTCAGCGTGCATTCGTTATCGTCATTCTAGCCCATCACCTTGCGTGATGGTATGGGGTGCTATTGGATACACGTCTCGGTCACTTCTTGTTCACAATGACGGTGTTTTGAACAGTGCACGTTACATTTCTGGTGTGTTATGACCCGTGGCTCTAACCTTTATTCGGGCCCTGTGAAACCCTACGTTTCAGCAGAATAATGCCCGACCGCATATTGCCGGTATTGTACGGACCTTCCTTGATAAGGAACATGTTCGTTTGTTGCCCTGGCTAGCACGTTCTCCAGATCTTTCACCAATAGAAAACGTCTGGTCAATGGTTGCCGAGCGACTGGCTCGTCACCAAACGCCAGTCACTACGGTTGATGAACTGTGGCTTCGTGTTGAAGCTGCATGGGCATCTGTACCTGTACATGCAATCCAATCTTTGTTTGACTCAATGCCCAGGCGTATAACTGCTGTTATTACTGCCAGAGGTGGTTGTTCTGGGTACTGATTTCTCAGGATCTATATATATATATATATATATATATCCAGCCAAATTTTTTTTAAATCTAATCACTTGTTATTTCTAGTATAATATATTTGTCCAATAAATATCATTTTGTTATCTGCATTTCTTCCTGGTGTAGCAATTTTAATGGCCAGTATTGTATATATATTCGTTTTTTGCATCATGTAATTTGTACCTTCTAATTGTATACAAGGCCCCTTTTAACAAATGTAAGAGTTACACTACCCCTGTTAGGAATTCCAATATATATATATATATATATATATATATATATATATATATATATATATATAATTATATGTATATATATATATATATATATATATATATATATATATATATATATATATAATTATATGTATATATATATATATATATATATATATATATATATATATATATATATATATATATATATATATATATATATATATATATATATATATATATATAAAGTTTTCTCGTGGTTTTTAGTTGAACTCTGCCATCGAGAAGACGTGCAACAGAGCCAGGTTTGTCTTCACACAAAAGAAATTGTTCACGTACTAAAAGTTATACTTGAAAACCTGCCTATTCAATAATCCCTAATTTCACTAAGACGAGCAAGTAGGTAACCATGTAATACATTATATATATATTTGTTTGGTTTTTCCAAGGTCCACTGTTCATTGAAAAGTCACTGTCCACCAGGGATGCTAAATACTTTATAATCTATTTAAGTATTTTCTTCATTAATAAACAAGTGCATCCCTTTGTACTGAAATTACAAGCAATTTTCCCCAAAGTTGATATGAAAAGCATATTTTAACCAAAAAATCTTATATTTAAATGTTAATATTCAGTTCTTATGTAACATTAAAAAAACAGAAACAAATAGAAAAATAATCAATTAAAGTCGTTCGTTTGATTGCCCAAAATGTCAATTTTGGTGACTACTTCACTTCTGTTCCCATGCACAAAAGTAAATATTGCATACGGTCCTAACTAAACTGGATTATCATTGGAATTATTGGGGCTGAAAAATATCTGTAAGTTCTCTATGAGGCTACCGATAACATTATGAGTTAATACTCAATTAGTTTCAGAAAATTTCATTGAAAATTTTAAAATATTTCATTGAAACTAAAATCCCAAAGTAAATTATAATATTTTCTAACAAAATATAAATTCATCAAGATATGTCGTAATTTCAGGAATAATTTATAATTCTCAAGGAATCAAGTCAAAATTCCAGGATTATAAAGGCCCTTAGAAATTTTTTTCGATTTCCATTGATTGTACGAATTTTGTTAGCAACTATTAAGTGTGAAATTCTGTCATTTTTTTGATCGTATATAAAAACTTATGACAGAGTTCAATAACAATAAAAATATTGTGCCAATAACAAAATTCGTAAATTAACTATGGTAAATCCTTTAATTTAATTTACATTTCTAGTTCATAAAAGTCTTTTCCACTTTGTTTTATTAGGAACCCTTTATTTTTAAATCCAATAAAATGGCAGACATGTGGTTGAGAAATTAGACTCATTAAATTCAAAATGTTAAACAAACATGTTCCATTTAAAATCGTTAGAAAGTAATAGCTAATTTAGAAGACATTAAGTGGAATTCTATCTATACTTTTCATTTTATATAAAAGATTATGTAAGGGTGCAGTAATAAAAATGCTAATGTTTGTGTGACATAATTCGCGCGAATCAGAACTGTTAAATGAAACAAATACTATTCTCCTCAACATTGCACATTTAGTAGCAATTAATAGATACTGTCACTTCAATTTTTATTGCCTCTCCAAATTTAAGGCTATTTGCAACAAAACAATTAAAATGGGAGTTTCCATAAGAAAGCATTGTAAAATGAAGCAGATGATCAATTCAATTAACTCAGTAATTATTAAAAGGTATCCCCATTTTAAGGCACGGAAAGAGACAAATAATGAAATGATTTTCATATATTCGTTTTAATTTTATGAGCAAAAAGCATTTGCAACAATCGTATCAAACTTAAAAACCATCTCTGAAACACATACTTCTACAACAGTCTTAATATTCTCGCTTGGAAATCTGTATTTCTCTTGAGAAACTAAAAAAAATGCTTTTTTTCTAATGAAATTCTCTCTATATACTATTCAAGCTGGTAGCAGAGTGGTTAGCGCTCTTGCCTTCATTTCAACAGTTTACGGGTTCGAGTCCCATCTTGGGCATATGTGTTTATAGTGGTTCGGAATCCACTTTAAACCATAAGTCCCGGTCTAATTAGCTCTTGTGTGCAAAAAATGACTGTTGAGCAATAAACTAAACCAACTCAGTCTGTGAGTTCGACGTTACACCCTTAATGTAGAAGATAAAAAATTATAATATTATTTGTAATACAATGGAACGAATGAAAAAATGGTAGTGTTCTTTTTAAATCAGTAATTTTAATTGAAAACATCCGAATTAATTTCGTTCATTATGGCTACTACATAATATCCTCATCTCTACAATTTATTTTATTTTATTTTTTTTTTTTTGAGTTTAGTAGACTATACCAACATTTCTAGTAAACTAGAACGATAACAATGTTTGCCAATCACTAGTAATTTGTAATTAATACTTTGGAATAGAATTATATTTAGCAGTTGTTAAACAACACATCTCTCATTTTTATTATTTGATAGATAATGAAAAGTTCTAAGGATATAGGTTATTATTTTTTCTTCCTATTTCTGCAGACCGAAAATACTTAACGCCTCTTCATTTTGAATCAGGATCAAATAAAAGATCGACATCTGTGTGTGAGCTGTCATCTTCCCTTCCATAGCATATCACAGAAATGGAGGGTTATGTATCGCATGTTAACATTAAACGTGCGTAAGCTCTTTCAGAACGAAAATCTTCGGCTGGGTTAGGTGTCGATCCTATTACCTTCTGAACACTTTTCACCATCAATTTGCCACAGTGGCCTGGTTGGTTAGGTTGTCGCTCTCATTATCGGAAGGTAGTGAGTTCGAATCCCGGCTTAACCGAATATCCCGCCGTGTTCGCTACTGGCGGCTATGGCACGTTAAAACTGGATGTGGTCGCAATGTTCTCCAAGTGAAATGATACTTCTGGGGTTGGCAGGCCAAGTATTGGGGGTCCTCTGTTTGGTTCCTGCTTCAAAATCAAAGTCTCTACCCGGCTGCTTCTATCTGACTGGTAGAGCCCAACTCAAGGCTAGGTACATGGAGGCATGCGGTTTTGTTTTGGTTTTGTCTGTCGCTCAACGGTCATTTTTTGCACCCGAGGGTTAATTAGACCAGGACCTACATGGAAGCATGCGGGTGAAACAACCTTTTATCATCAGTCTATTTCAGTGCTATTTATTTTGCAATCAGTGAAGCAACAGTTTTATTGCACAATCTATTTTAAACCAGTTTTTAGTGATTTTAAATGCGTCGACGTTCCCTAAAGCTTTTAAAACTGTCTTTTACACTTTAATTATTTTTATTGGTTTCATAATGTATAATTGTTTCATTGTTTTCATTAGATTAATCTTATTGATAGATCAATGGTGGAAAAAAAAAGATGGTCAGCTATATTTAATAATTCTTTAACTATTTAAAATAAAAGAGTACTTTTAAGCTTCTTCTCTCATTTTTCTTCCGAAAGCTGTGTTATATAATTTATGACAACTTGTTTTCATTTCCCTAAGAATGAACTATTAAAAATGTCATTGTACATTGATTACTGCACTTCTTATTACTTTTTATATAAATTCGTGCTTTATTTATTTACAACACACAAGAGGATATACTAAAATAAAGTAGAAGACAGAGACAGATACATTAATTTATATTGTAAACCTGGTTGTTTTATATAAAAATGATTCAAATTATCAGTTTTCAATCATACGATTTATAATAGTAAATTAATTCATATTGATGGAACGCAATAAAATGTGGAATTATTCACTATAGCGTTAGATTTCTGACACAAAAAAAAGCATTTAAAAATTTATCTACTGATTATGCTGTAGAGACATACAAAAAATGAATACAAAAATGTCAAATAAAATTTTTTAAAAGAATGCAATTATGTATTAAAATCTGTGTTTCTGATAATAAAAATTACTATTTTTATCTTGACATTATTCTTCAAAGTGCTGGATACCACAAATGGAAAACAATTAAAAAATGTAATTTATCATAGTATTGCAATTTTAATATATAAAACTATTAAAAAAAAGATGGAATTATTTATTACAGAGTTAGGTTTCTGATGCAAATACATTTTAAACACAGTCTGCACAATTTTATGAACTATGCAAACACCTGTGGAGGTTTTCATTAGATTGCACATTTTTATGTCATTTGTTTGTAGGAAATAATTAATGCTTATCAATGTTTTTTTTTTTTTTTTTTTTTTTTTTCTGAGGAAAATAAATGTGTGGAAGCTATAAAATTGTTTCATTACAAAAAATTACTGTTTGCTTAAAGTTAAATAAAAGTAATTGTAAAATATTCATTTACTTTCCAAGCAATTTCCAAGCAATTACTTTTATTTTGATATATTTAATTTTATTAAGTGTAATTAAACAAAATAATCAGCAGCTTATTTTTAAAATATACTTATGTTTATATAAACTAACATAAAACTATTTGAATAATACTGAGATCACAATTCCTTTATATATTAAAATATATATAAATATTATTATGAATTAAGAAAATTGTATAATTAATTTAAAAAAGCCATTTATTCAAGCTGTTCAATAAATTCTGTGTCAAATAAAAAACTGCTTAAAATTTTTGAAAGAGTTTCAAAACAAAAATGAATGAATACATAATTATTTATATGAATTATTTTTATTAAATACATTGCATTTAAAAATATATTTATTCTATACAAAATCTGCAGTACTAAAATAATCTTCAATATCAAAACAAAACACATGAATCTGTGAACATTATCAATAAAAAAATTCATAACAATACTTAGAATATCATGTATAAAATATTGACTTTCAGGAACAAGAAAAAATGCATATACCAATAAAATCCTCCAAAAATGTAACAAATGAAAATGTATTCATTTCTTTTGTTTAAAAATTGTTTTTGAAAGAGATACTCATAACATTTTCAACAAAAAATACTAATCAAGAAAACTCTTTCAAATAAATGAAAATTGAATTAGAGGATTTTCAAGTATTATATAAGCAGATTTTCAAGCAATATTTTTTTTATCTTTATTTCTTTGCAATGCCTGTGACCCCTCGATTATAATTACTTAAAATTTCCTTTAATCACCCTCTTATAAATCTTGATTGTATTAATAAAGAATAGTAATTTTTGAAAATTAATACAAGCAAGAAAGTATTTATTTCTAAAAAATCTAACAATTTTTATAGATATGATTTTTAAAAAAATAAAAATTTTATGTATTTTTTCTATAAAACATAGATTAATTAGTAAAATAATAATTAATTTCCAGATAATTAGAAATGTTTGGTAAAAAAGATGCTATATATTTTAACTATAATTTAAACAATCAGAATAAAGGGTATTCAATAATTCAAATTATAAATCTTGTCGATTCCTTGATATTAAAATGCAAACACAATTTACACAATGCATACTTTGTATATATATATTTTTTAAAGATAACAGTGGAATTTGAAACTGCCTTGAATTTGGTTTTAAGGAGGATCTGATTTTTGTTTTAATTGACATTCTAAGCTTATTTATTAAACTTCTTTTAAAGGAAAGATTTACAAGTACATAGTATCAGTATATTTATATATAATAAATATATTTATCATATTAATTAAAATTTATATGTATTTTAAATAATATTCATTCATTTATAAATATTAATTTAAATTAATATTTATAAATTATATAAATAATAATTATATTAATGATTATAATTTCATAGTTTGTAAAGTAGTTGACAAATAAGGCAAAAAATTACAAAGAAGTCATTTGATAAAAAATATCACAAAAATTCATACTTGATAATTTATGAAAAATAATTTTGAATACTGTAAATTTTGTTTTGCGAAATTGATTAATAATTTATTTAGCATTATGACTTACTATGCAAAACGAAGAAATTGTACCTATCAACAGTATTCTTACAATCCTTTTTACAGATAGAATCCGAAGAGAAATAAAAAGAAAACAAAATTGTCAATACAATCTTTGATTTAATAGCTTCATCATCACTTATGGGACTTTGTTTTCAGTTCAATGTACTTCACCAATCATTCAGCTGTCAAGTACTTAATAATTTAATATATTTAACTTTTTTACAGTCAAAGAAATTTTCTTCTTTCAAATGAACATTTTTATTCGTATTAAAACATCACTCTTATCCACTAAACTAATTGAATTATTGCATCAACAATAACAAAAAAAAATTATGTGCTTCATGATGGGGTGTTTCTTTCAGTCCAAATATGTAAATGAGATGAATACCACCTGTTTATGAGGTAATTTTCTTTAATTAAACTCGCTGAAGGAGGCAGAGGGAAAATAAGTGATGCTATTTGCCTCATTAAATTTCATTAAATATTCCACATTATTTATGATATAATAATAACTAAATTGATAAATAATTTGATTCACACTCTATAATACTTATTATTGGACAAGCAGAAAAAGAGCCTTAAGAATGAAGAGTTCTTCCCTTCCTATAAATAGGAGGGTACAGCATTGATCATTTAGATAGCAGCTGCTAATGTTTTGAGAAGGAGAATGATTGAAAGCACTTCACTGATCAAGATTGGATAACTGTTTGAAAGTTATACAGAGTAAATAGTATAAGTAACATATTTAAGTATCTTATTAATCATAACATTTTAAATGGGATTTGTGATTGAGCAGTAAAAAATGTTCATAAATGATATTTCAAACTTCCATTGTAAGAAGGTAGATATAAAAACCAAAAGATTTCAAGCACATGTTCAAAGGAAAATATTTTTTCCTAGAGATAATAAAATGCCAATAATCAATTTGAAACAATGGTGTCAATTTTAAATTTACATTTTCAGATACAATAGAAAATGTAGAGTGGAATAAAAGTGTCTTACTTAAAGATATTATTTATTTCCAATGGATAAAGAATATGTTTGTATTCAAATGATGGCATCCTCTTGCATAAGTGTCATCAAAACGACATTATGCTTATCAACCAACTCTAGAGTTACAACCAAAAATAGAAAACTGAAGTCACCTTTCCCAATAGTTTAGATTCAGCATCCAAAGGCAAATTTTTTTTTCTACCAAGCAGGCAAAGGCTGTAGTAAACCATTTTAATATTCACATATATTATTGCATTCAGAGAACATTGCATGGACCATATTTGCATATCAAAGGAAAAAGCCCAGAAAACACTTGACATATGTGCATACAGAAAGAAAAAACATAAGATCCATTTCCTGTAGTACAGTAATAGCTGGTATTGAACCAAAGACTTTTGAAGCATATAGCTCTACTACTAGATCAAATACTTAAAATTTGTGAATCAAATATTTGGTTGAATTATGGCAAAGCAAGCAATTTTTTCTTTAATTATATAATGATAATAGGTCCATTCAGTCTTTGTTAAGGAGAGTATTTACTTCTTTTATGCAACACATAAAAGGTGCTATCACTAGGGAGAAGACTTTCTTCAGAGTGTGATGTGAAAACAGCTTTGAGAGTTGGCCTAATCAGTGTCATTTTTAAAAAGCCAAGTTATATTAATCCTACTTTCAGCTAAGTACATTCAATGATTATGAGGAAATGTGATCAGTAAGTATGCCTGTATTTTCCGTCTTTTAAACAAATTAATAATTCTTCCTTAGTTTCTTCTTACATTTACTTAATATATATTTATAATCCTTGTTTTGGATCCAAAACATATTTTGACAAACAAATATATTTTTGCTTTCCGCAGTATTTGTGAAGAAGGATTTTACTGTATTTTGTACAAAATTGGCACATTTAAAACTCTGCATGTAAAAATATACTTTATAACAAAATATCTATACAAATTTGAACATTTATTCAGGATTCATAGGTTGGAATGCTTCTGTGGGTCCTCAGAATGATTGTGTACTCTTCATTTTCTTCAGCTTAAAATAAGGAGAGTAAATTCATTTAAGATACTAAAACTAAATGCAATTAAGAAAAAATATGAAACACAAAATAACTATAAATAATAACATCTAAAAGTTGTAAAAGCATAAATGACAATGAACGTGCTCAAATTAAATAAATTATTTTTATGCAGATTATAGCATTTTAATATTTCACAAATAATTACACTAAATAACTATGCATAATGTAAATATCAATTACATTTAAAATTATTGTAAATATTTAAATGTTATAATTAATTTTGTCTTTATATATTGAATACAAATCTAGAAATTTAAAAACCATGTCCTTTTAAGTTATTTGCATATGTTAAGAATCTATATGTAATAAGAGAACCTTAATATATTCATAATATGTAAGCACTTAAAAGTTTACAATAAGAAATATTTATAAATATATTATGGTTAAAAATGGGGAAATTTTTTTCTTTTTGAATATTGAAATAAATCTTAAAATGATATAAACATGAAATACATTTGAATAAAGAATTACAGAATTTCTTATTAAAAATATAAAAATCTGTTTGTTGAAAATGTTTTTAATGTTTATAAAATATATTTAAATTGCCAAAAAAAACGTATGGAAAATTTAGAAAAAAAGTCCATTTTATTACATTACTATACGGAACATGCATTCTATGAGAGTAATATTTGCTCAAATGTAAAATATGTTAACTTCAATGCATGGCCATTTTTTTACCATATCATCATTTATCTTAATATTATAAGAATATAACTTTATAATTCTCCATAATGTATTTCATAAGTATTACTGATACCATAGTAGATTAACTGAAATTTTAGGAAGAATACTGTAAAAATGGATAAGTATATTTCATTATCTTTATTAAGTGTTAACTTTGTTAAAAACAACAAGGTAAATCAGATAATATATAACTAAGATTCTCTTTTTATTCAACTCCTTTTGATATCTTGAAGATCTAACTAGATTCGAAAGAAGGACATTTTTAGATTTATTAAATCTTTTTAACTATAAAAAATGGCTATAATTGTAAAAATTATGATTAAAATTTAATTAGTTCAAGAAATTCTGAGATAAATTGGGAACAGTAATGAAATTTCTAAGCAACTTTTAAATTCTCCAGTTAAATTCTAAGAATTTTTCAGTGATGTTTACAAAACCAGTAAGAAATGTGAAGCAAAGAAAACTTACATTTCAGAATCTCACAAATGAAAATGGATTCATTTTTCATGTTCTGTAATACCTAAAAATACAAATGTTTGAAAATGAAAATAAATGCAATAAAAATAATGAGTGCATGAGAAATAAATAGGTGAACATTCAACAGCATACTAACTTATTAAAATTCAAAAATAATCAAGGAATTAAAAAATGAAATAGAGCTTTAAGTTGAATGATATTAATAATAAACTTATAATTTGAAAAAATACTAACAAATTCTGCAAAAATCAAATATTATTTTGTCATTAAAACCAAAATTTCATGTCTTGCAATTATCAATCAAATATATCAGTTATATCAAATCAAAAACCAGTTTATCCAAATCATTTAACATTTCAAATAATTAGTACTAAATTTTTAAATATTCACAATCATAAATATTTCAAAATTTATTTAAAATAAAAATTTTTTTTAAAAAAGATCAAATAATATAGACTTATATATTTTCATAAGAAAGAATTTCATAAAGTTGTGAAATTAGTAGAAATTTAATATCTTTTGATTAACATTATTAGATTGAATAATAAAAAGTCTAAGTATTTACTCTATCAGTTACAATCAGTAATATTCCATCAGGTCCAGTCACATATATTGTTCCTATTGAAACAAGTGCAAGGTTCAGTGTTTTGCTAAGTTCTTCTTTTAATTCAGTATACTTCAAAGAATGCAAATAAATGGCATGGAAGGCTAAAAAAAATTCTTTATTTACATTTGGTAATGGTTAATTATTTCTATTACAATTATATCTATTTTCTAATAATATATTATTTACAAATATTGTTTCAAAATGTAAGCACTTCCTATAAGCTTACTTTCTCTTGAGAAAAATTTAAAAAAATGGAAGATATTGAACACACAAAAAAGAACAGGCTTGCAAGATTTAGCCAAGATGTGATTTTATGCTAGATCACGCATATGTTTTGCAAAGTTTTTCTGTTGCAAATCTTTGGTTCTGGGTCATACAATTATAAGTAAGCAACTTATACCAAATGATGCCATAAATCCGTAGCTAATCTAATGACTTACACAAATATACAAAATTTAAACAACTTAAGCTGATTAACAAAAAATTTAATTTCTACTATTCTATGTGACAAGTTTCCACTATATTAAAATAGTTGAAAATAAATAACTGAAATGTAATTCTACGAAATTCAATTATAAAATTCGAAATTATAGCTTTTGCTACTTTTACTGACACTTTTTCCAATTCTTTTGCCCTAAATATTGTCATATAAAATCCATATCTTATATCTGTTATAAAACAATTTCAAAAATGAATTTTCAGCGTAATATTTTATAGGGAGAAACAGCTGCAACCATGTAATTTAGCTTATTCTTTTCAAATTTGAGGATATGATCAAGCTTTCCTAATTCTAAAATCTTCCTGATTTTCTGTTATTATTTCAGTATTTTCTTTTAAAGTATGTAAAATGTTATCATTAATAACAGAAAGTTATCATAGAATTTACAGTATGAAATCATTCTTATGAAAATTCTTGAATCATTTGAATAATTTTTTCTGTTTCTAGAGAAGAATAGAAAATCTAAATTATATATATATATAATCTTTTTGTGCAACCTGAACTTTCATTTACTTTGGAAATTCAATAAGAATTACATATTGAAAGTGTAATTCTTCATAATTCATTTTGATTCTTTTACAAAATAAATAAAACTTCTTCTAAAAAATCTGAATTTTCTTTAAATTTATAATTAAATATTTTGCTTTAAAACTTTGAAAAATAACATTTTAATATTAGACTAAGAAAATTATTCTAGGAAAATACTTTAGAAGAAATAGTAAGAATGCATTAGACTTATGTAAAATTAAACATTTTTTTTAAAATCTTACACAAATAAATAAATTCTCATACATTTAACCTTTAACATTATTTTATACATTGTAAGCTACATAGGACTATTGTTTGTATCTACTATTGATGTAATTTTCAGAAGTGTGATATCATTTTGGTTTAGTCATACATTATTAAAAAAGAAATTTTAACACTTACACTTCCCTCTTTTGTATATTCAGTAATTAGAAAATAAAAAAATAGGTATATATAATGTAAATGCTAAGTTTAAGAAATTGACATATTTAAAATATAACAAATAAATTAAAAACACATAGATATTCCAATTTCAATTTCATAACTTAAATGAGAGTTTGATTTTCTGTCGCATGATTATTTCTAACTTTTAAAATTCAATTTTAATTGTAAATATCATTTAAAGTAAGATTCAGTATTTTTTTCTTCACTGTTTTTCTCATTTCTTTCAAACATTTTAAATTTGCAACTAAAAATACCTGAAGTTAGACAGGATAAAATAGTAGTTACATAACTTCCTAATTAAATTTTACTTTCTGCTAGATGTTTAGTTTCAATTTTTAAAACTCAATTCTAAATATGTATTAAAAATTTAAAACAGTTTTTTTTTTCTTACAAATTTACATACCTATTTTATCCTTTGATATGTACATCTTACGTAGAGGAGGAGGCTCTCTATAAATAAAAATTTTATATTTAAATTTCATATTTCTTCATTAAATAAAAACATTTCACCGCAAAATAAAAATTACAATAAAATGAAAATACATTCAAGACCATAATATTGCATTCATAGACATACCACAACATTTTTGAAATAAGCTATATGATAGCACATTCATACAATTGAAAATAATTCCTTATTTTTATGAATAATTAAAAGCAAGGATGCATTAAAGTAGAAGACAAACATTAATTTAAAATTGATTGTTAAAACATTAATATAATTTCTCATATTTAAAAAATTGATATTTCTCCACATTATATAAATTGTTAAAGTTCATTTAAGTAATTATTAATGTATGTACACATTAAGCACATTCTTTATAATTATTTACCCAGAAACAATTTTCTTAAATAAGTGATATGCACATTTATTTCATATTCCACTAAAATAGATTTAACATTTTATAACATAAATACAATAAGTTCTTCATTTCCTTATAAAAATTGTAATCCATTCAATTTATTTGTCACTTAATGGTCCCTTTCTGCAGACTAAAGACTAATAAGATAAAAACCAGATAAAATGGATTCCAAACCATTGCAAACATACAAGTCTGAGACAGAAATAGAGCTCATGAATTGTTAAACTGCCGAGTCATTTGGCAGTCAGCTCAATACAGGAATCATAAAATAATTACAATAAAATAACCTTTTAAAGATAATGTTTTATCAATTTATTATCAAGATTAGAATTACTTATTTGTTGTGATTGTATCATTCATACAATCACAGTAAGAAATTAATTTATTTCATATTTATAGATGTTCCTTTTTAGACTCTAAAACATTATTATACAACATATAGCATTCTAATTCTTTGTTTTAAAATTAATTTGATGTCTACAACATACTTACCAAGTTCCAAGGAATAAATTTAGAAACTCATAAAAAAGTGAAAGTTTAAAATAAACATGCTTCAAATGGTTTTAATTTTAATAGAGATTTGTTTTACAGATAAATTTTTTAAAAAATGAATATATTATTTGGTGATGCATGGGGAGAAAATCATGACAAACCATTAATTTACCATGCCTGTAATTAACCCACAAATGCTAAACCTCCAATTAAGTATTCCTAATGTTTCAAATTGAAAAGAATCCGGATAAAAAAATTAAAACTTATTGTTTTACTTTTTTTCCTTCAAATGATTTATCCTCACTGATAGTAATATCTTTATTTTTTCAAGATAAGTTTTAAATTTCATATTTTAGTGTGTTTTTGATAAAGACTTGTTTTAATTTTTCATTTACCATTTTCAGAACTTTATACATAAAAGGTTTTCTAAGCATTAACTACATAAAATAAATTGCAACCTAAGCACAAGCATCTAGCAGCTTTTAATTTAAATTCGAAAAAAATATTAGCTAAGGAGTTGAACACTGCAATCTGTGATCTAAGTAAAGGAATTTAGATTGTAAGATTTTTTATGATCTCTGAATGGTTTATTACAATCCTTGTGATTTCTTAGTAAGACCTAATCAAACTAGTCAATTCAATGTATTCACTGCAAACTTCAACAAAACAATCCTTTCAATAATAATGAAACTCTGAGCACAATGAATTCAGCAGTTCTAAGGTGGCATGCAAAACATCTAGAAGAACATTTTGCAGTATTTTAAAGTTCTTAAACATCCAAAAGTGTGGATACCTACTACTATTAATTTCCAAAATAACACTTTGGAAAATAGATTTACTAGTCTCACTAATAATCTATTCATAAAATAACTTTACTAGACATAGCAGATTTACTAGACCACAATCACAAGTTTCACTGTATTCTAAATGAAATAACAAAGCTTTTAACATGTAAGATAGATTTTATGATCTTGGGTAAAACACCGCTACTAAATATGGGGCTTGTCATAATTCTTTTACAGGCAAATTGTAAAAGCAGAAAGATTTTAACTGAAATTTATGATTCAAAATCATTACAAACATACATGTCCCAAGTAGAAGTTGAATAAACAAACTATGAAGTGAGAATATTAATCAGGTACACAAATTTGATCACAACATTATATATAAAGGAAATAAAAAAAACTTAATTCAATGAAAGATTTTCATTATGTGTGAAAAATATTTTCACCCTTTATTTTTTACAAAATGTTCAAATTTACTTAATCTTTGGGAAAAATCAAAAAAATCTACAGATATAATAAGCATACTTTTTTAAAGTCATTATTCAGTTTTTAATTTAATTTGGTTATTTACTTTTTTTTTATTTTACACTTTAAGAATATGCAATTCTATAGAAAAAAATGTTGTTCATTATAAAACATTCATTATTAAATTTATTTATATTTTATTAATACAAAATGTTTTATAAAACATAAAAAAAATTATATTTGATATTTCCTACCTAACATGAAGGCAGTTATATAAGCGTATTCCATCTGCTGGCCCACAAATTTCGATCAAATCTTCACGACTTAAGCACAACAGTTCTTTAGCTGAAATAAATTAAAATAGTTAATAAAATATATGGTTACTTTATTAAATAAATATAATGAAATGCTAAAAATAGACTATTGCTATTAGAAAAGAATATTTTAAGAAAACACCATGTAAATAGCTGTCATTAAAGAAAGAGCAAAATCAAATTCGGACTAAATATTCTTTAAAATATATATGTTAAAACAAATTCTTCTAGTTCAAATAAGAAACCTTAATTAACTAAAAATATAAATGATAATTCAGCAGAATACAGTGAAGGTTTTACATAATAAATCATTTTTATTTTTCATATGATTTTTAATGAATACTGAGAAAGGTTTTGATGATAAAATTATTTGTTAATTTAAATTATTATTATATGAGAATTTATACAGAAATGTTGAATTATTGTAATGATTATTGATATCATCACAATTTTTAAAAATACAGAATCATTAAAATTATTAGAAATTAAAAACTTATATAGTACAATTTATGAATAACATCACTCTCTCTAACAGCCAAATATTAAAATAAGTAAAATATTTATAATAACATATAATGTGTAATATCATAAATTAAAATTTCTTAATGAATTATTATTAAATAATTTTCTACCAATTATTTTTCTCTTCTTGTATTGAATTATTATAAAATTTTTTAAGAAAAATTTATCTGAAAGAAATTATTTTCTAAAAAAAATATTAAGAATTGATTCCTGTGTCGCTCAATTATCACCTTCTGTACTTTGAAGATTAATTAGACTGGAACTTACAGCTTATTATAGAATCCAAAACACTACAACGATGCTTAAGCTATGATTCAACCCATTCAACCCATTGGCTTGTGAACCGAAGACACTAACCAATGGGCTGCCAGGGGCTATTTCAATTTAAAAACTTTATATTTTTTGCCATGAAGTGAATATATTGCTGATTTTATTTTAATTGCAAAATTAAAAGTGATTTTTGATTTATTTTTATTAAAAATAAATTTTTATTTAGGTTTTTAAAAACATTTAAATTTCCAGCAATGGTACACATTTTAGTTGTAAGATTTAGTGGCTTTTGACACAGTGATCATTAGTTTATATTAAAATAATTGTTTTTAAATAATTATTTAAGAGTTCGACATGAACACAAAGAAAGATTACTCCATGGTTGGTTGGTTTGCTGGTTTGTCACTCAACAACCAAGGGCTAGGAATATGATAGTGCAATCCCAAATGGATATTATTAGGTAAGGTACAGGCAGTTGTGAACAACAATGGTAGTCATTTCAGCTTTCTGCATATTTGGGACTTTTCAAGGTTCCCTAATTCATCAATAGGGTCGCCTATTTATGAAAAATCCTTTTACAGTTAATATGTGGATATTAAAAAAGACCTTTCAATAATATTCCAGTTAATAGACATTCAATTACACAGGGGCATTAAATTTTTATGTTCCTATAATATTTTTTCTGCAGTGTAAATTTTTGTTTTTACCTGAATATGATGAGAAATGTGATAGATATTTTGTGAAATTCTTTCGGGACAGCCAACTGGATGCTTGCTCAGTGCTCATACTAGCATTAAGGTATTCATCATCAACAGGCGAAGGAGATGTGGGAAGACTATTGGTATCGGGATTAGGTGAAAAGACCTAATAAATAGAACATAAATAGACAGATAACATAATTTATGTTATTATCCAAATTTTATACTAAATATCTCTAATTCAACATACAATATTTTTATATTCTTAAAACAATCACAAAAAGAAAACAGGAAGTGATATTATAAGACAAAAGAAATGAACATGCAAAAAATTCTTAATTGAAAGGTTTAGATTAAATTGACAGAGCAATTATTTCTAGAAAGTATTCTAGATTCAAACAGAAAAAAAAATTTAAAGGAAAAACATTTTACATAAAAATCTTGCAAAGGAATCAGTTGTTAATGTTGAATATGTTACAATTAATGAAGGAATGCATAAAACATTGTCTTATTAATGATGTTCAAAGGAAAATAAAGATACCTAAAAATAAAAATACTTAAAAAATACATATTTTTTATTCCATAAGAGATAAAGTATAAGATTGTAAGAGAAAACTCAAACATGATGCCAAAATATTTTAATTTTCAAATATTCATTTATTTCCAAAATTTAATTGTAACAAAGGAATTTAAGATAATGATTTTGGAGATAGAATAAGTTTTCATACCTTAAGATGATTTTAACATACTTTTATCATTATACGTATGACCAAAATCAACTTCATATCAAAATATTAATAAAACATTATAATTCTATTAGTCTTTTTCCTCATTAACTTAAATCTAAATATTTCTTCAAATCCAACTACTTTTCTCCCCTTAAACCTTATCTATTCAGTTACCTCAGATATTTTTGAAAGAATCTATTTAAATTAATATTTTGAAAAAAATATTTCATAATTTTTAAAAATTTTGTCATTAAAAAAATGCAATATTCAGTGAGCTTTTCCTTTTATTTTCTAAAAATATAAATTTTAAATCCAGATACACATAAATATATATTTCATACAAAATATTTGGGTAAAAATTTTTTAATATTTAAATTTTATGATAAAAATTTCACTTTAAATATTTTTTTCCCTATTACACATTTTAAAGAATTTTCATTCAAAAGAGTAAGACATTATATATTTAATATTTTGACTTTTATTTTATACCTATGAAAAATCATAAAAATAATTAGTATTTATAGTTTAAAATTGTTATTTTCTTTACAAATTTTTACAAATTTATAGTTACAAATTCATCACTTTTAATAAAATAATAAATACAACCCTGTATTCTATGCATTACATAAAATTCAATAAATAGATTTTTACATGTATGCATTAATTAAAAATATTACACATAATACAAAAAGTAAAGAAAAGTTTAAAATAATTAAGAGTTGGGATGGAAATAAAGTAATCAATCTTAGCTAATTTTTTGGTATTGTAGTTATTTTAGTAGAACTATTTGATTTAAAAAAAATTCTAAAATTTTAAAAAAAACAATGAAGATATTTGAAACTAGTAATTTCTACTACTTTAAAAGTCAGATAACCTGAATATGCGTATTTGATATTTTATAACATGAAATAAAGCAGTGCTCAGAAGCATCTATCTGAACTTAACTATTTGATTAAAATGGTGTGAGGTAAAATATATTTCTGCAATTAAAAATCTGATTACATTTGATTAATACAATTAATTATTGGAAATGGAAATTTTTAAAATATCCATCAACATGCAGGATAGAAATCAGCAATTTTAAAAATTAGATAAATGTAGTGTAAATTTTGTCAAGTAAAACTTATATTTAACTTTTGATGGAAGTAAAACTTCCATAATGAATACTTAGAGAACTTGAAGTAAAATTTCAATAATAAATCATTTTAGGTATATTGTTAATTTCATTTTAGTAAATGTTAATTATATATTAATAAAATTTATAATAAATTATTATTCAGCATAATTTTTCTTTCACTAGCCCTTTTTTGTTTTAAGATTATTTTAATTTCTTCAAAACTATTTAAAAAATTAAAATACTTTTATAACAAAAATTAATAGGAACAAGAACTATTTTAAAAAATAATTCAATAATTATTTTAAGAATAAAAAGAAATGAAAAAGTAAAATATAAAATTATTGAAAAAACATGATAAAAAATTATTTAAAGATTAAAATAATCATAAAACAAAAAAGGCAAGAAAAAAATAGCAATGAGACACTCTACAAAATAACTACAAAAATTGGGACAAAGTATTAATTATTTTATTTGATTAACTTATAAAATTCAATTAGCATAAGAAATAAAGGTCAAAACAAAGAAAATAAATAATTACTTACATCATCTACATTTTCCTTTATTTCAATCGATTGATGAGAACTTGATGTTATGGATGGAGTGGAAGTTGTTCTTTTAAATAAAAATAGACTATCAATCATTTTATTTTTCAAGGTTAAACTCATTAAAAAGCAAACTAATATTAAAGATTAAAATTCTTTTACAAGCTGAGTTCTCTACAACAAATATTTTTTTCTTCCATAATATTTATAAAATAGTTTTTATCAATAAATAACTAAACGAAATTTTTGTTATTATCTACTTTTTTCAAATGATATAATGTACAACAAAATAAAAATTACATCAAAGAAAAATTTTTTTAATTGCAACAGAATAATTTAAATACTGAATTTCATTAACTGTATAACATAACAAAGTATTTCAAATTTTCACATGTATGATTTTTTAGAACATTTTTAAAAGAAAAATTTTTTTTTGGAATTATTTTGCAGAATTTAGATATATAAATAGTTATTTATTCTGAAAATGATGGTGCTGTGCTCAATGGAAAAATAATTTAAATATAAGAACATGAAATTGAAGCGATAGCAACTAAATAACAAAAAGAAAGATTTGTCATTATATTGCATAAGCAATTTATATTTTTAACTTTCATAGTAATATGAACTTCCTGGAAATTTAAATATAAGTATATTCTGAAAAACTAGGATATAAAAAAAATATTTATTACTATAAAATTTTTTGGAATATTTATTTTATTTTCAAATATTTTACCCACTTTGAATGTTTTTTGCATTTTTTGATAATTAAATTATTTTTATGGGCAAGGAAATAATTTATTTATTAAAATTATGATTAAAGATGACAATTTTCTTGTAAATTCTGCATTCAATGAATTCAGGGAAAAAAACAATAAACATTGAAACCTAATAAGTATTGATTTAATAAAATCCATCACTGAAATTTTCAATATAAAATATTAACAAAGTTGATTTAATTAGCATCAACAAAAGATAAAAAGAAAAGTTTTATTTATTATTACAGAGAAAATTTTTTATTAATAAATATAGCCTAGCTCAATTTAGAATTATAAAGTAAAGTAGATTACAAACCACTGCACACATCTGAGATACAATTGAAACACACAAACTGTTTAATTAAATGCTAGAGCAGCATAATGAATAAAATAGACATTAATTTTTCAAGGTTTATTCACCAAGTTATTTTCAAAATTCTTTTTATTTAAACTTGTATTTTGCTAGAAAAAAATCATAGCAAACAATTAAAAACTGATGAGATTGTAGTTAACATTAGCAAAAAAGTTATCAACCCACATAGATCAAAGACTTCAGAGCTTTGGAACAATAAAAAACCTCAAGAAAGAGATGACTGGAAAAAATTAAAGTTAATATAAATTAACAGAAATATTTCAGCAGATTTCCTCTATAAAATTATATATATATATATATATATATATATATATATATATATATATATATATATATATATATATATATATATATATATATATTAAAAATAAACATCAAAGTAGGATACAATCACTGCATAAAAAATAAAATAAACCTCGGAATAAAATATAAATACAATATTTATAGTGATTAGTAAGGTCTATTATTATTACTCATTTATTATGTCATCAAGCAATGAAAAATAATGAATATATATATGTATATATATATATTGAATTCTAGGTTCACTATGCTCTATTGTACCAGTCCAAACTGGCAGGATTTAAATTCAAGATAAGATCAGCCATTGTTGAACATAGAGAGATGGATATTTTGATACCATATTTTGAATGGTCTAATAACCAAAGTACGTTAGAAGAGTTTTTTAAAAAATACCACCCATTGCATTTATAACTTTACAAATGGACTTTTTACAGATAGATGACCAAATTCAGAATCTTGCAATCGAGAAAAATAAAAAAATGCAATATCTTTTTTCCATTTTTCAACACTGAGTATCATCAAATTTGAGAGCTTCCAGTGAAAAAAGTGCAATTCTACCACACTAAATTACAGTGAACATTGGGATGGATGCTATGATTATGCTTTCAGCAGAGTAATTATTCAAGCTTTCTCTTTTTTGAATCTGAATATGGGCCACTATTAATAAAAAGTCGCCCCCCTTTCAAAAAAAATGCAAAACATGATGAATATCCAATTTTCTTACAACATTCCTTGAATTATTAGACTGTTCACAACATGCAATGAAACAAAAAGATTTGAATAACTTACACTTCGGTTGCTGATATTACAGGAGATTCAGGTTTTATGTCCTGGCTATTACTGTTGAGAGAGGAGGGTGAAAGACTATCAGGATAATCTTGGAATGATTTATTATTTACTTTGTTGGATGCCTGAAATATTGATATAGATATTAATATTTTGATCCTTGAAGCATAATTTACAATTTCTTATACATTAAATGTGTTTACTTACGCATGTAAATAAAGTAACTTGATATGATGGTTGAAGGTCACGCTACAAATAAAATGAAAAGATAAGTTTACAACTAAATATAAAAAAATAGCAGAGAAAACATAATCAACTATTAAATAGTTATTCATCTACTCTATGCAGTTGTCTAAAACAAAATTTCTATATAATTTTAGCAAATTGACTTAAAATATTCATAATCAATCAAAATAAGTTTCAATTATTGAAATAAGTTTTAAATATTAGGAAATAATTAATAAATGGAATAAATAAAAGTAATGATACATAATTTTTTTTTAAATGTATCTCATATGGAATATTTACTTGAAAAAAAATAAACATAAAAAAATAAAGTAAAAATCTACACTTAGCAAATTTTAAAAACTAAAATAAAAATAAAACAAGAAATGGTTGATAAATTTATATTACCAATTCCTTTTTTAAACTTTTAAAGTTCTTTTTCTTATCTTGTTAAATACCAAAAAATAAGAGAAAACAATTTTCATTCAGAACACATTTGAATGATTATTCTGACCAATAACTATTCACTGATTGATAATTTACTATTTAATAACATTTATACTTTTACTACATTGATTGTTTTAATTAATAATTACAACATAGATAAATACACTAAACACAGCATAGATTTTTGTGATAAATTTGAATTGTTTTTAACAACTTTGTTCTCAATAATTCCTTTAACTTTTATGATATTTTTCCTCATTAAAAATACTAACCCCAAATGAAAACAAATATTTAAAATTAAGATTAAATATTGGGTGATAGATCATTTAGATAACAGACCAAATATAAAGTGTGGAAAGAATGATGAATAAAGTATTATCTGAAAAAATTCATATCAGTAAAATAGTTTTAGTTAAAAAAAAATGATAATTTTTTTTTAAAAAAAACCATTTTTTGAATTAAAAGAACCTGAAAATTAATTTTACTATGATGTACAGTTAACATTGCAAAAAATGACAAAATATTATCTTAATTACATGAATAAAACATTAATTACAAAAATAATTAAATGAAAACTGATTGAAACTTACTAGTAATAAAAATATTTTCCATGTGTGATCAAAATAAGTACTTATAACTTAAATGTTTGAGAGCAACATTTATTGCTTTAAAATATGGCTTAGAGAAAAATTTGATTCTTGTTTAAAAACATTACATCCTTCCCTTAATATTAAATTTTATTTTAATGATGAATATTTTTCCTTCACATAAACTCAAACATTGGTTAAAAAAATCAATAAGGTTGTAAAAAAAGCTAATTTGTACAAGAAGAGATGCCCCTTATTCTATAACTTTTATTTATCATTTCAGTTTTCTTTATAACACAGAAAATGCTACAATAGCTATTTTTGTGTATGAAGGCTAATTAGACTGTCACCAGCAGTTTAAAGTGGATTTCAAACCACAAGAAATATCCAAACTCAAGGAGAAATTTAAATCCAAACTATTTGAACAAAAGGCAAACTATTTTGAAGAGCATGGTCCTATACATGGTTAATTCAAACTTTTATAGAAACTAATAAATAAAAATGAGAGAAATAGAACAACACAATAATGAGCACTAATAGGATGACAGTTAATCGAAAGAATCAATTTAACTAAAATCTGGACATGTATTGCATGAACTACGGGGACACCTTTTTAAAGTATTAAAAAAAAAAAAATAGCCTAGGGAAGTTTGATATTTTAATACAGATATGTAAAATACTTTTAAACAGTTTTTTTTTTTTTTTTTTGCATGTGAATTCTTTGTGCTAGCTATATTAAGAATGCAGCAAGCTAACTTCCTTATTTCAACTTGTAATAACACAAAAAGTAGTAAAGATAATGATGCTGGTGCAATTTCATTGCAGAGAGAAGATCATAAAATTGTTTGCCATAGTAGTTCAATTGCCATCATGCATTAAAGTAATAAATACTATGCATTTCTTGGTAGAGGCTTATTTTTCCAGATGCCTTAATTCATTGAGAAGTGATTTGGAGAACTGAGTGTATTTTTCCAATTTGGTCCTATGTAATTTCTTTTTGTGAGCATTATATAAATTCCTGTGTCTATACTGATATCCAACAAAGTTTAGAGGATCTGAAAAGAAACATTTTAAGAGTAATGGTGAATATACCTGCCAATATGCTGGAGAAAGTGATGAGAATAGCAAATTTTAGTTCACCTATTGTATTGTCAATGGTGGGCGTCACTTGCGCAATATGATACTTTAAACTAGCTAAACCAAAACTTTAAATATGTAACTTTTTTATTTGCAAAAATAAATAAAAATATAACTTTAATACTTTTTATGTTATTGCAATACCAAATAAAAAAGTTATCTTGTCATATCCTGTAATAATAATAATAATAATTAGATATGAAACAAGAGAAAGCAATAAATTAAGCAATAAATTACTACAATTGACAAAAACAAAAACTTGATAAGAAATATTGCTAACAAATGGACAAAATTGTACAGCATTTATTCAAAATGCATGAGTCAAATATCTGTTGCAAGAATAAAAAATATACATATTCTTAATAAAGGATAAAATATTCAAGCAAAATTTAATGCTTTCCAATATCAGATTTTCAAATTTAAAAAAATGAAGATTGTGTAATAAATACATAACTGATTTACCTGTTCAGCTTGAGGCAACTTTTCATATTTCTCTCTGTCAGTTTTGTGCTTTCTATCAGCTCCTTTTGACTATAGGAATTTATTTAAATATAGCATTGAACATTAAAAGAAAAATTTAATACCTTAAAATATGTTCTAATTTTTTAGATCTTATAACTTAAATAGATATAGAAACTAATAACTTTTATGTGTCAAGGAAGAAATAAACCCACATGGAAGAATACAATCCTTGCACCATGAAAATCTAGTTATTTAATTAAAGTTTTCAAGATTCAATGAAATAAAACATGATTTTCCATTTAATAAAGAACAATATGCAATTTTCTGCTTTACAAAAACATTAACTGAAATTTATATTTCTTTAAATTAGCAATTGAAAAATATTAAAAATTTATTTCCTAAATTAAACTCAGCCAAATGCTGATTGTATAAAAAATAACAAAAAATATTTGGTAATGATATAGTAAATAGTACTAAGTAAATAAAATTACATTCTTATTAATGCTATTATGATAAAAATTTTAAGCACAGATAAACTGTTCTTAATGCTATTGCTTCTTTCCACACAAATTTGAGTTGTTTAATATATTTCTTTTATATTTCAAGCTAAAGATATATGAAATGTTCAAATTAATACATTAAAAATTATCTCCAGTAGAAAGTTTTGTAGGATTAATTTGACCAAAATAGTATGATAAAAGTATTGAAAGTGCTGGATTTCACCTATTTATATTTTGAACTTTTCTTGAAATAAATAATCCTTAAGTACTTGTAAATGACAGTCCAATTAAATAACAAATTTAATTGAAATTTTTTAATAAGAGTTCTTCTTTCTATAAATATGATGAAAAAAGTGTGCTTTAAAATCATAAGTGTATAAATATTACCTTCAAGAAAAAGAACAGATAATAGCATTTATTTTAATTAGCTTGTACTTTATTAGAAAACATTTTTAATTTTCTGGTACTGCCAACATATTGAAGTTAATATCATTTCTCAAAATAAGTGACTGAATTAAGAGAAATATTAACATAAACTCTAATAAAATTTTATAATCAATTATTAAAAATTTTTTTTAAATTTTATACTTTATAAAATACTTTTTATTAATATATAATGAATAAACCTAATTATATATTGTGTCTGAGAATACACCAAAGTGAGATTCATTTAAATTCACATAATCAAATTAGCAAATTGAAAAAATCCAATAATAGACAGGCTAAAAAATTTTAAAAATTGAATATTTTAACAATTACATATCCCATATCAATATATTTCATGTCTGAAAACAATTTTAAAAGAAGGTCTAAAGTGAACTGTTTAATTCCTTTTAGTATATTATGCATATTTTGTCAGAAATTAATATTATTTTATTGAAATTAAGAAAATTTAGAATAAATTTCTGCAAAGTAGGATATATATAATTGAAATATTTCTAAGAAAGCAACAGGTAACCTACTTTGAAAACTTTCACCAGGCAAGATGCAGCATCTAATTTGCAAGGTGGATTTTCCCAGTGGCTGTAAGTTTCAATGAGTATGCGGAATGGAACGCCCTTCTCGCCACCTCTTCTTTTACATGTGAATTCAGTACTGATGCAATTCACCTGCAATCAATAACAATTACATTACCTAACACACATGAACGTTACACAAACAACTTATTCATAAATAACATGAGCAATTATCTGCTTCCCTAGAATTTTTTTTTTTTTTTCAATTCCTTAAACCAAAAGAATTTTTTTTGTCACAATATCAACTTTTCTACTGTCTTACATTTTCTTTTATATGCCTGTTACCAATAATAATTCAGTAAGGAAATAAAAATTTTTAAGCACAAATCATTCATAGAAAGGTGTCCTTCCTTTAAAAATCACCAACATTTTTTTTTCTTGAAAAACAATATAATAAATAAAAATATATAATTTTATCTTTTTAAATTTTAAATTCATTGAATGAGAATTGATTTTGAGAAAATGAGTTGTTCCAAAAGTTTTCTAAATGTGTGGTAATTTATCTTACTTTCAGAAAGACTGATGCTTCTCTTGTTGGATCCCACATAAATTCACAACTGTTAATATTTTTAGAATCTGGTATAACATCAAAAATACCATAAGACAAGGATAAATCTATAAAATAGAAAAACATACTTAAACACATTTTTAAATTTAAATAAATTTTTTTATTATCTATATTTTAATATATGATAAAATGGAAAAATAATATGGAAAATGGTATGGAATGTAGAAAATATCTAAATTGCTAAATATAATATTCTGAAATATAAAATTAGATAAATTACTAATGAAAAAAAAATAACAATCATATTTCAACACAAATATAGTCAATTTTTTCGTAAAGTAAAATTAATGCATTTACAAATATATAATAATTTTTTTAATTAAAATAAAAATTTTAAGCTAAAATATTCTAATGAAAGAGAATTTTTTCTTTCTTTTATCTTTCTTTTTTTAATTTTACAAATAGGCAAATATATGTTTCAAGCAAATGTCACATGATGGATCATTGATGCATGTAAAGTATGTATGTTTTTAATTTATGAAGTATGATTTTTTACAGAGATAACAAAATGAATCCTTCATAAACGCTATAACAGAAGAGAATAATTTATATTAGCAATATTAAAAATGCTTGTATATATATATATATATATATATATATATATATATATATATATATATATATATATATATATATATATATATATATATATAAGACATTTCTCTCCTAAATTGCTTCTGAAAAATGCTCAAAATGACAATGAAAGTAAGTTTGAAAGTTTTCCGTCAATTTTTTATTTTACTATCAAATATATTACGTTTAAATTCAAAGGATACAAAGAATTTTTTTAGCTTCAGTATTTTACCAATTAAAAGTTTAAAAAATGTACATTTAATTTTTGAACATAAAGTAAATTAACCAGAAACACATAAATAAAGAAAGCAAGTTATACCAATATCCAGAATTCTCTCTGCTGGTCTTTGGTTTTGCCAGGCAATAATTTCCAATTTTTCTCGAAATTGAAGCCTACGATCATGAAAAACAACTCGCAAAATGCTCTAAAATTATGGTAAAATGATTTTTCAAAATACAAAAGAGCATAATACTTGAATTAAATAATAGCATTGACTTTGTAAAATTTATGAGCCTAAATATAAATCAAAATAATTTTTAACTACTTAACGTTTTATTGTATCAATTTATAACAATACAAATCAAACACATGGTTTTCAAAATAAATATGTATTATTACTAAAGGTTACAGAATAAAACACAAAATGAAAAATGTTAATAAATTCAATGATCTTATGGGGAAAAAATCCAAAATTATTTATTTCTAAATAAATGCATAAAAAATAGAAATTATGCATAAAAAGAGAAATATGTACACAAGGTTTTGCAGTATTTACAATTATTCAGAAACAATACTGTTGTAAGCAGAAAAAGTAAGAAATTCTTTTTAATAAAATATACATACAAATACTTTTAATTTAATTAATAGTTTATGAGGAAGAAATTTATATAAATACTACAAGCATTTTAGCAAAATAATAACAAAAACTAAAAATAAAATGAAATCAAATAGTTTAAACTGCACTGTGTACTGAAATCAAATAGTTTAAAAACAATGATTTTAAGAAATACTGAATTGTACAGAAAGTGTATGAAGACATTTCATTAAAAATAAACTTTATGATTTTACACAATTATATATATTTATTCTTTATAATTTTTTTCTATTGTTGTATTCTTAAGAAAAAGTTATGTAGAAATATGAAATCTTGAAATCAATATCATAGTTGTCAACTTAGAAAATAAATGCAATTATAACTGGATTATTATATTGAATTATATAAATGTTGAGCTAAACCATTACATACAAATTTAAATATTTCTTTCCTTAGATTTGAAAATTTTGTTAAAAATTAAAATAGAACTAAAAGCAAAAACTAGTAAAAAAGTTTAAATTCTTATTGCAATCTGTAATCATATTCATTTTTATTGCTTAAAACAAATCTTAAAATTTCACATAATTTTAGATGAGTTATTTGAGTCATGATGAATACAGTATGACTCAACATCAGTAATTAATAATCCCAGAGGAACATTTAGGAAGTACATATAAGACATACTTAAAAAAAATTCATTAGTGATAAAGCATTTTAGAATATATTACAAACTTCTTTTTTTTCTAAATTATTCATTAAATTAAAAATTTTGAATGATAAAAAAAACACGCAAAATTTTATTTTTCACATTTAATTTGAACTATTTTAATAAGAAATAAATTATTTCTCATTTACAAAAATCCTCCTCTACTTAATGTTCAAATTTATTTTTATAATATAAGTAAAAGCATGTAGGGCAACCAAAATCACAATTAACAGAGAGGACATTAAAAAAATTTAAAAATTTTGTTAATTTACATTAAAAAAATTTAAAATCACAACCACTGCAAACCTTTAAAAAAATAAGCAAAATAATATTCATTTTTAACTTTAAAGATGATACAATAACTATAAAAACAAAATTAGATGCAAGTGGGTTAGTAAAAGAAAAAAATAAATTGTACCATAAAGATAAAAAAAATATTAAATTAAATTCAAATAATTGAATGAATTACTTTTAACTAATAATAAGACATTTGATAAAAATATCAAATGTATTAATAATCTATTATTTTACCCACACACATACATTAAAGTTTATTACTAGAATGAAATCTCAAAATCGGAAAATTTCTTAAACCATCTTTATACTTTGAGCAACTGTAAAGAATGTTTTATGCGGTACATTCATAACAATATAACACACACATATCTATATATATATATATATTATATGTATATTCATAACAATATTTCCAACAAAAGTGAGGTTCACATGTATGCTAAAGATAGAGAGATGATTTCAAACATTTATTTATTATTATTGCAAACCACTTTAATTGCATTACTGGCCACTCAACTGCAAATTTCTATAGTATATTTTAAAATTACTTCTATAGTATAGATTAAAAATTAATATAAATACACATGTAAACAAAATAATGCAGAAAAACTATTCAAGATTATTATTTTATTTATTTATTTTTTTATTCGAAAAATTACTTTGTATTTTTAACATATTAATATTTGTTTTAAATATATAATAATTCCTGCTGTTTTCAACAAAATTAAAATCAAAAGTGAAGAGAGAAATTAAAAAGTTATCCATTAAAATACTTATACTTTGACATTAATTTTATAAATTTATTCAACCAATCAGCACACTTTGAAGGTATGGTTTATGCATTCTCCTAATGATATCTGAACAGATTACACTTTTTCATTTAATAGCAAGTCAAACGCCATACAGTTTATCTTTAAATATCTTTATTTGTAAATGTAGTTTTGGCTATGGTGAAAAATATTTTAATATTTATAATAAATCAAATGTCTTCAGATATAAAGTCTTACTGTCAAAAAACCACTATAAGTAAATTTAAAACCAAACATAAAATTCAAGCATAGACAATTTATCAGTATTTACATTTCCTGTAAAGGGATTTTACACACAGTTGAAACCTTTATATAGACACTTAAAAAACAGTCATTAGACACTCATTAAAAAAAACTGACAGACACTAAATATTTATTGAGATTTTCTTAATAAGTAGACAGTTTTTACTCATTTAATGGTGTTACTGCATTTATTTCAAGTTGACAATATTTGCAGACACTAAATAAAAAGATTTTTTGATTTGTTTAAACACATTTATAAATCTAAATAAGACTTATAACTTACTTTCAGAAGTTTTCCTCTCATTTCAGATAACCCATGCAACTTCTTCAAACGAATTTCATAGGATTGCCCTAGCAAAGAGCAAAAACTAATTTGCAAAAGAATCCTGAAGAAAGACATGAAGTTCAATAAAAAAATCAGTACCCATTCAAAATAGGAAAAAAATTAAATATGTAACACCTTTCATCAACATCAAGCATGCTTTTTTTGAAAAATAAATTATTTTCATCAACACGAGAATTTCCATAATTATAAAAATTCCATTTTCAAAATTGTAACATCATGATTCTCATCTTAAACCACCAAATAATGGCAAAAACAGAAACAAAAGGTAATCTTTAACATGTTCCACTTCACTATATGATACATAAAAATGAATTAATGATCCTTACAATATTTTCATAATTTAAAGATTAAAAAATTATAAATCTTAATAAACTTTGAATTGTAAGACTTATTGATTTTATACTCATACTTATTACTATTTTAAACTTATTGATAATCAAGAGGTTAATGTTTGAATTGAAAATATAATTTCACAAAATGTTACATTTTAACATGTGCAAAAAACATTGTTTCTTTAAGGGAAAGGGGGGTAACACACTTAAAAGTTTTAATACATTTTTCTTTTTTCTTAATATAAAATTGATGACTATCTTTTATTCATACCAGAAATTACTAAATTTGATGCAACTCTTAATCACAAGTTCACAATTATATTCTGCAAAAGATATTGTTGTTTACACTGCATTTTTATGTATTTTGAAGGTTTTCATAATCACTTTCTTACAGAATTTCACTATTTTTCAATTTGTTATATAGCTTATTAATTATAAGATTTTCAAAATCTCGATCAGAAATAACATTTGAATTTCCATCTAATAATCATTTACAATAATTTTTAGAGATTTATTGAGCAGATATAATTTGATAGTGATAAATGTAACCACACTGCATAATAAGGTAAAATTTAATATTTTTTCCCCCCAAGATTTAATTAAGTAATTTAAAAATCCTATGATAGAAAAATACTTATAACTCAGTTTCTACTCATTGATGTTAAATTAAATTTGAGTTAAAATTGTTAAAATTTTAAATGAAAAACTAGTTATTTAAATAAATTTTAATATTTTATTGATTTTAGTATTTTATTCAATTGATTTTATTTTGTTTCAGAAATTTATAATTTATATAAAGAACTTCTTTAAATTTTTTATATTTTTTAAATATTTTATTCAAGAAATTTAAAATTAATTTACATTAGACAAAAAGCATTACATTATATGTATTTATTTTAATGAATTAAGTGAGTTTGAATTCTCAGCTGTTCATACAAAAAAATGAACTATAAAAATTATAGCTAAACATAACTGATTTGTACTATGAATTAATTTGTTGTAAAGAATTCTTTCCAGTCTTCAAGACTAACTGACTTTGGAAAGAAGTTTAAGAGGAATGAAATATAATAGCTTTAAAGGATATTGAAAAGCCTTTCTGTCAGGAAAAATGATGCAACATTATAATCAAATAAAACTGTTATAAATCAAAAACAAATAAGATTATTAAGCTGGACATTAAGAAAAATAACATTTGTAATTTAAATACTAAAAGAATTCTCTGAAATATTTAAAAAATATTTTGATGGTCTTTGACCTTATATCGCCAAGTATGGCAGTATAATTTGTCAATTGGCTTTTAGGGTTATTATTTGGCATAATTTTGTAAGAAATTGCAAATATATATATCAGCCTTTTTTTACACATGAAAGTAGTTCAATTTTTATACTACAACTAATGCATAAAATAACAACAAAAGAGTTTCATATTTATTTTTTTGAGATTTTTAAAATTAAAATATTTATGAATAAATAATGATTAATTTGAATGAAATTGACAATATTTTACAAATAGAAAAATATTGGCAATTTACTGAAATATGTTTAGGCAGTCAATGGAATTTTGAGAATTACATTGATGAAAATATTTAACATTTTTTATTCAAAAACCAAGAAAAATCAATATTTTTCAGATTTATACCAAAATTTTTAATGAGTAATAAATATTGAACCTATGTTAGCCTTACATGGCACCAATTTAGAAACTAAAAATTTTCAAAATTAAAAAGAAATTGTTAATATTTTTAAAATCTTCTAATATACTGTCAAAATAATGCTTGACACATTAATGATATATTTTAATTATTGAAACAGAGATAAAAAAAAACATTTATTTGAAGAGAATCATGTAAATTCATATTTTAATTTGAATTCCAATTATTCATATTAGCCTTTTTTTATATAGATGGGATTTTTTTCTGAATTCTAGCAGCTGTAATCTTAATTGTTTATTGATTGAACTTGCTATCTAGTTTTACTTCATTCACAGTATTTTTTAATAGTTTAATACACAGAAAATTGGTGCATATAGATATTCTTGATAGCAAATGCAAGCTGAAATATTGCATGTAGGAAATGGATAGTAAGTATACTTAGGTTAGTCGATCATCATTTTTTGCACATGAAGGGTAGTTAAATCAGGAACCTAGGGTTTAACAAAAGTCCAAATCACTACAAACATCCAAGCCCAAGTGGGATTTGATCCAATAAACTGTTAAACTGAAGATAAGAGCGCTAATCATTGACTACCAGCTGGCTAAAGGATAGTAAAGCAATTAATAGTAATATTCCTCAGTACACATTTCTTACAAGAAATCAACTCTCTTTAAAAAATCCATGTTCACATTTTTATTTAAATCATCATTTAAAATGTACCCTATACACAAAACCTACACAAATAAGTCATTTAATTATCTTAAGCAATGCTTGTGAAAATAGAAACAATAACTCTATTAAATTAACCCTATTAAATATTGAAAACAAATAGTATAATTTGGTTTATTTGCTCAAATGTCATTTTTACACACTAGGGCTTATGAAACAAAGATCAAAGTTTAAAGTTTAAAGTGAATTCTGAACTACAACAAACATCCTCCGCTGAAGTAGGAAACAAATCCACAAATGTTGAACCAAATGCTAGACCACTAACAACTTGGCAGGAAGTTGGAGACACAGGGATTAGCAACAAATATATTAAAAATATATTAACTTATAGCAGTTATTTAAGCAACTATAAGTTAATATATATTTTAATATTTGTGTGTTGCAACATATATAAAAATAAGAATTATATATATATTAAATATTTATCATTGAGTTCAATGTGGCTTATCATTGATTGGTGTGATAATGCTTTCAGAAAGACAACTTCCAGATTCAAATACATCTACAAAAAAGATGCATGTTATGCTTTTGAAATCATATTAATCTTGCATGACAGTGCGGAAATTGTTTCAGTTCCCTTCTCTTGTAAAATATAAATATATCATACTATTCATAAAATGTTTTCCTGGAAGACAAAATGAGATAGATATTAAAAAACAAAGATTATGGTGACTTTTAGTTGTTAGGCTATATATTATGTTAAATACATATTCTTATAACATTGTGATTTTGACCTTTACATTGTCATTACATTCTGTGCAATCATTTCATTTAATATAAACAATAAAAAAATCAGACTTTTAATGACGATTAAAATTAATTGGTACAATTTCATTATATCCCTGTACTATAATCATTGTAACAGGAAAGAAAAAATTGCACTTACTCACATAACTATTTAGATCATCATGTATTGTTTAAAAATGTTTATATTTTTAGAAACTATTAAAAATTAGTACAGACATTTTATTTATAGTTTATAAACTAAATAATTGAGAAAATTTAATTAAACACTGAAGTTTATTTCTGGCAGAAGCTGCTTAGTAAATGCTTCAATGATCAATTGTGGGAGGTATAATAGAATAATACCATATAATTTTTTACATCAATCAATTTTTTTATGTGGATTTTGGGGATTTCTTCTTAAAAGATGAAAACATATAGGACAATTAAAAAGAACTTAGCATATATAAATGTGTATTTAGTCTTACCTTGATTTAAATAAGTCAATGTTTCTTCTCCTACTTTCGTTCCAAGTGCTGTAGGAGCAGCAAGTACATACTGAAATTCAGCTTGGGAATTTTGAATTTCAGAACCATTACTTAACCCGTAATTAGGGAATGTTCTACTTAAAACAGGAGCTTGAAGTATTCCAGGCAAGGAATTCAGAGCAGTAGATTCAATAAAATCTTTTTCTTGACTGAAAAAGGAACATATTGTATGAGTCATTTATACTCTAAAAATGAATTATATTATTATTTTTAATAATATAATTAACTTTATTAAAAACATAAATACTTATATTTTAAAAATACAATTACTTTTTATTTTTAAAAACATTAATAAAATGCATTTTTTTTTAAAATATAGATCCATTTCATATTTTAGTAAATTTAGAATATCACTCTTTTTTAAAATCTATTAAAAAATTCATACATTTTAAATAATTTACAAGGGTATATTTCTCTAGTAAATTATTTCATCATATTTTCTGAAGTAAGATATTTTTCCTTATAAATTCTACTAAAGATAATTTATAGAAACATAATTCTTTTCTGCAGCACTTCATGGTAAAGTTTAAATGAATCACCTTGCTCGAATATCTTCAATGTAGGAATCATCATGAGTATGCCGGCAAGGTTTTTTGGTTATTTTGTGAGTCTCTTGCCTAGAGAAGGAATATGTAGAAGAGGAAAAATTGTGCACACTGAGATCCTGTGCTGACTTTGCCTTTTCTTTGTTTAGACATCTGAATACAGAACCTGAGAAAGTTAGACAATGCTGCCCCTGTCTAAAAAATAATATAAGTAAATAAAATAATTAAATTAACTTAAAATTCAAAAAATCATTACTTATGGATTTTAATAATTAAATTAATCTAATAATTTATTAACTTCTTATAATTCAAATTACACTTTTTCTGTATTTTAATTTTGCACTTCTTTGCGGGCCAAGGTAGCTTATAATTAGGGCTTCCATCCAAAAGGGCAGAGTTCAAGTTCCAATGCTGCCTAGGATCCACTGAATACATGCGATATACGAGGTTAAATTTGTTGAATCAAAAGTCCTGTGGTCTCCACACTATGGCAACTGCTATGGTCTGTATAAAATTTCCTTCCCCTCCAGATAAATGTCAAAATAGAGGGAGTGAATCCTCTGATGGTGACATCTATCAAAGGAGTTTAGAACAAAGTCATACTTTCACTTTTGTGGAGCTCTGGTTAAACGAAAGAAGCACCCTACTGACTTAAATTTGCATAGCCGATAGCATAGTGAGCTTGGTTTGTCCAAGTTGTCATAAGTAACAAAAACAACACACTTGTTGCAAAGATAAATCAATTAACGAAAGATCCAAACCATTGCCAGTAGGAACTGACACCATTTAATTGTGTGCTTTTGACTTCATTAAACATTTTTATTAGTTAATACCACACTTCTACTTTGCAAGTTGCTTATTGCAATGGCTTTTTTTTTTTTTTTTTTGGATGATGGAAAACTTTTAATAATGATGTTCATAAAACTAAACAGGTATTCATCTTCTATATCTTGAGCATCAATAGGATTATGACAATGGGAATTACATAATTAAAAGGAACTTCATACCACTAAACATAAATAGTTTGATGTTAAGCAGACTGATGACAATGGAATTGTACACAACTAAATGAAAAATACTTTAATGTTTAAAAGCACTATTTGTTGTAAAAAATCATCATTTGACATAAAAAAAAATGTAATGGCTTTAGGTGTCTCATACATTACTTAGATTTTAAAATGTTTTTGGTGTTTTGTTTTATTCATCACAATTTAGATCTGGTGTTTCTCAGAACACTGTTTATAGGTATACAACAGCATCTTATTTTATGTGTAAATATTTAAATAGGTTTTATGACTTTGATAAGTTTTTAATAATTTGCACACAAGGAGAAATATACTTAAAAATATTCCATTCTTAGAAATATGATTTAACATTTTAAATTAGCTATTTATCATAAATATATATATTAATTATAATTGTAAGTTTGTGTTAACACATTTGCATTTCTTTATACATCTTGTTTTTTGGTCACATATCATTACAGTAATTCCCAAAAGAAATGTAACAGTATTTAGTTGTTTAAAAGTTAATTTGTTAGCAAAAAGTTTCCATCAATATATGTGCACTTCAAAAAATATTTTACAGTAGTTTGCAAAGTGAGTAGAGAGTGGGTGAAAATATATGTAAAAATATTATCAGGATTTAATGATGTCAAATTTATATTTTCAAACAAGGAGAGAATATAACAAGCAGATGTATACGATGGCTTGTTAAACTTAAGATTAATAAATACTACTTAAGATTAGGAATTGCTAAACCTGTAACTTGAATAGTAAAGTGAAGGATTTTGAAAGTTTAAAATCATGTGCAGTTTGCTGTAATTAATTTGGTCAACAAAAATAAAATTTTGATAACTATGTGACCATAATTTATTGATGACTATGTGACCTCTTTTCAAGAATAATGAAGTTAGACATGATAGATTATACAAGTATTTTGTTGATCAAAAAAAATTATGTAAAAGTTATCAATAAATATTAAAATCATCAAAAAAATGATTTATTAAAGTAAATAATTATTATGATGATGATTTTAATTATAAGCATATGAACCACCTTTCATTTGTTGGATGTTAAAAGAAATTGCTGAAAAATCTAGCTCAATAAGATTAACTATTTGTTCAAAATTAGAATAATTTACTATTATTAAATTTTTAAATGTACATTCAGAGCAAACAATTAGAGATATATAGATATACATTTTAATATTACAGAGAACTTCACATGTTAGTTATTAAAATACAAAAATTCACATAATAGTATTAAATAATCAATAAAATAGAATAAATAAGGTTTTTTTGTTTATTTTCATTTATTTACTGTTATTCATAAAAATTTTTTTAAACATAAGCAACTTCATACATTTTTTCTTCTCAGATTTAAAAATGTACATAAATTATGGAACATTCTAACAGTTTTGTTAATTTTTTCCCATTTGCAGCCCTTAAAAAAATAAAATGTTTAATGAGATCATTAAATTAAATAGCTAGATATTGTAAAATTACTGTAGCACATTTATGTAATACAAGAATGTTATAATAAATTTGTTTCACTTACACAGCTATAAATCAAAAATTATCATTAAAATAAATACCTGTGAAAATCATCAGCTTCATTATTTAGTTGAATAACTTGTATAGCAGATAATGTATCACTGCATACGAAAAATTAAAAGTTAGATGTGAATAAAGAATAGTCTTAATTATATTTTAATATATCATTTATAAATGAAACTAAATAAAAAAAATTGTAAAATCAATGCAAATATATTGTTTTTTTTTTTTAAATTAAAACACTAAATTAAAAAATATTAACACTATATTATAACAGTATTTGTGTAGCTATTAATTGTAATAACTATTAATACTGCTTAAGTATGAAGAAAGATGAAGTAATTAAGTTAATGGTATTTTTATAATTTGTGTAAGAAATGCTAGCACACAGTACAAATGAAATATAAGTAGAATTATAAGTAATATTTTTGGATTATTTCTGGATACACAGATATGACTTTAATCATATTCAAAATTAGATATGATTACACTGTGTAAAATAAATTTAGTTTTATTTGTAAAAATGAAATAAAAATGTAAAATTAGTAATAATTTTTTGGAACAAGATATAACTTGCATACTATATGATTCAGTTTTGTATGAAAACTTGGTTACAAAAAGAGTTACAAAAATTTTTTAATATTTTCCTTCAATCTGGGATTAGAGGACTGAATTTTATGAACAAAGAAAAGCAAAACAGTTTTTATCTTTAATAGAATGTTGCAATGAGTTTAATTTGATTTATTGCTCTCTAGTCACTTTGCAAACAAAGTCTTAATACACACAAGATCTGCAGTTTTTACCACTCAAGTCCTTAAAACCTAAGGGGAAAATAACAAACTCACAAATCACCTAAACAAAAATAAATATTAAATTTAAAAAAAAAAACTATAAGCTACAAACACAAAAATTGCTGCATAGAGAATTTAATAATATCTTATTAAAAATATTTTTTCCTAAATGAAAATAATGTTTTTTCACAGATTTCATATGATACATTTAAGCAATGACATCTTATAAAAATATAAGGCCATATTATTAAAATGCAGTTTATAATTATAAAGATATCTATTTATTTTAAATATGTCAGCATAAATTCGAACAATTAATTAATTTAACTCACATTTAAAATTACATTAAAGGAAATAATTTTCCATGAATTTTAAGAAATATTATTGAATTTTAAAAATTCATTCAGTTAAAATAAACAAACATGAAGAATGTGAATCCTCAATTATAAGGACATAAAAGTATAGTTTTTAAAGGATATTTTAAATTAATTAATAATTTGTTACCTCACTTTTTCTTTGTAATCTTTTTCTTGTTTCTTTGTAAATGTTTAGCATAATTTTTTTAATTTTTTTTTTTTTTTTTTTTTTAGTTTTTTAAGTAATTTGCATCTAATTCATATAACTATATCTAAAGTTGAATATGAAGCAATATTTAAATTTAGAAGATCTAGATATATTCTAGATCTTCTAAAGTTGAATATTTTTTCATATTGTTTTACATTTTCTAGTGAGTATAGTTACCAAATATTTAAAATTATATTTAAATTAGGAGAAGTTTGTGGCCACAGTTCAAAATGCTTATTATATTTTAAATCACTGTTTTATAACTTTCAATGCAAGGGAAAATGCATCTAGCAGGAATATAGAGTTTACATCTCTTAGAAGAAAACCATATACTAACAGTTATGTTAATACTTCTTTATGCATTTAAAAACATCTATTTATAGAATGAGTCCTAAGTCTGTCTTTTCACTTGAAAAATTTCACCCAAAGCATAACACAGAACCTCCAATAAAATATATATAATTCCAACTAACACTTTGTTCTTCCTGAAAGTTATGTCAGTAATTACTATATTAATATCCATTTAAATTTAAGCATTTTACTCAGAAAGAAAGAAAATTTTACAAGTAATATTTTCCTGCATTCATTTAATAAAGTATTCTTGGCACAAGAATTTATGATTTTTTTTTATTAAACTTGATTTTCAGTTGATTTATTAAGTATTTGTAATTTGAATAAAAGAAATTTTTCCAGAACTGCAAAACAAGAAACATGCATTTTACTGGTAAAGTTTTCTCGGGTGTTGCTTGTGATCTTTCTTTGCATATTTTATTTACATTTGGTACCCTTATTTTTAATGCATTTTCAATAGCATGTTTGGATCTGTTTTATCTTTATAAATACATTTTGATTTGTAAACTTTTACAGCATAAATTCTACATTTTTCTAATATCTTTTTGATTAACTTTAATAAATCCCTTTTAAGGTTAATCTGTAGTGAAAATTTTTTATCAAAATAATTTCAAGATAAAAAAATAAAATAAAATGCTAAAAATTGAATCAAATTTTTAAAGTTTCAATAAAAAAAATAAGTGTTTTTATATTTATGAGCTAAAATGCAAGATATATATTTTACAATTAACAAGAATTATGAGGATTAGGAAATTTCTTTTACAACATGTTATAATAAACAATTGCTTAAATAAAATAATCAGAATATTTAAACATTATACTATTATTTGTACTTCAAGAAAAAAAATTGTCCTGATATTCATCAATTGCAATACATCATAATTAATATAACATCATTTGTTTTTATTATTTTTTTAATGTTGTCAAATAACACCTTTAAAATAAATAAATTTTCTATGCTGAATCTGTCTTAAAAATTTAATACATCACATAAGGGATACAAACTTTATCGTTATAATGCAGAACAATATCTGCATACACAAGCATAAAAAATTTTTCAAATTCTAAGAGTAGAAAACAATATTGAATATTCTACATCAATATTGTTCAGATATTAAGTTAAAAATTGTACGTAACAATAATTTTAGATTGCAGTATTTTTAAGCTATTGCTTTCCACAATTCGTATGAAAATTATTTTTAATTAAAATATATATCAATGAAATATAAAAATGAATCTTTTGTATGAGAAATAAATCTATTTTTAATATTTTTAAGAAAATAAGAGCTTTTTTTTTTTTTACAGAATGTAAAAAATTATTTTGAATTAAAAAACGTATAATTGGATATGCGCCAAAAATTTTTTTTTAAAAACAAAATTAGCATTAAATATATTTTAAAGTACAAAACATTCTAAAAACTAAATATAATATTAAAAATCTCTTATATTTCATAAATGCTCCACAGTCCAATTATTTTACATTATTTTTTGGTTTATTCATATGAATTTTGATTTGTTTTAACATAAATAATATACAGATATTTTAAATAATTCTTATAATAATTTTATTGCATAAAATATTTAATGATACGGACAATTGGAAAAAGAATAACTTAATTTAATAAATATCAATAACACATGCTTTCAGTTAAACAAAACTAAATATGAACAAGAGGTAATAGTTTGGTTTTGTCACTCAATGGTCAACATGAGCTGAATTAAACCAAGATCAAAAGTTAAAAGTGGATTTCTAATTACTATAAATATCTTAACCTGGAATAGAAATTGAACTTATGAGCACAGCTCTAACCAATCAGATTATAGCTCAGCATGAGCTACAAGGGGTCGAGTGCTTCACATACATCTAAAATCATGGCCACAAGAATTTAAATATTATTTAACAATTTTAAAAGCATATTGAAGTTAGTTTACAGTTGAAGTCATTTCATTACCTCATATCAAAAGTTGAATTTTGAGGACCACTTAAACCTGTTAAACTGGAATCTAAGTCAGAAGCTAGAAGATCTAGATCTTCCATGGTCCACACTCCACCATTACAAGGCTCCATACTCATTTTACTAATAATCAAGACAAAATTCTACAAAAATAAATAAATAATCCCAGATAAATATATAACTGATAAAAATACAAGACAATTTTAAACATATTAACACAATAATCACAGTGGAAATTTAGTATCTTAGAAAAGGAATTTTATGAGCTACTTTAAACTAACTTGGAAAAATGAGCACAGTGGAAATTTTGCATTTATGAAAAGTAATTATATGAGCTACATAAACTAACTATGAAAAATGACACATATTTTCTAAAATAACAATTATGATCGGCTAAAATAAGTTTCTGAGCTTCAAAAGTATTTTCTAGCACAAGCAAATTATATAACATCATTTGTACCAGAATAAAAATGCTAGCTATAAATAAACACGAAAATGTACTTTTGCTGTACTTTAAATTTCTCTTATAATGAAGTTAGATGCTTTGCAGTAACACTTTTCTCAAAATGATATATATATATATATATATATATATATATATATATATATATAATTTTAATTATGTAAATGAATAATGAAATCTGTAAAAATGAAAACTTTTAAGTTTAACTTATTCAAAGTACTAAATATTTACTGCTTTATATTGACTATATTTTATCAGTTTTTCTAATAAATTCAGTTCAATTCTATTCTAATAAATTCATTCTAATCAGAAATGAATGTTAGAAAATGATCAGTGATTAGAAAAGTATACATTTCCGATGATTCATAAGCTTTTGAAGGTGATATTAGTTTCGATAGTGATATATTTTTCCCTCAGAGCATTTTATTTTTTTAAGTTTTATACCCTATGTTTTTCATATTGTGTAATAAATATAAAACTGTAATCTAATTGAAATTTTATAAAGAAAAATTTTTGTGACAACATCTGAAATTGATTTTGAGTTTAATTTCTCACGATAAAATACTTACAAAAAACTTTTCTACAAAGCAAATGCGTATTTTAATTATTCAATAAAGATTTAAATTATGCTAAAAAAATTTCTGAAGTATTCTGGTTAAAAAACATCTTGCCCAAAAATCAGCAAACTCTATTTAAGTTAAGAATAGTTTGAACAAACATTAAATACTTGAAATACAGCTGCTTATTAATTTTCCATTAACATGTTTTAGTTAGTGATGCATTAAATAAGGTTGAATATTCAGTAATTATCTTTTGTAAGCCTTAAAAAAATATATCCTGATGTTTCTATCTCAATTTTAATTTTGTGGAATTTATAAACATTTTGAATAAAAATTAAACATATGGAGCTAGACACGAAAGTCATGTGATAATCTCTCATAAAGTTTTTTATATTGGATACTGTAACACCGACCAATCAATCAAGTGGCATCCACCACTTAAATAATTATCTTGATATAATCAGGAAGTGTATATAAAATAAAAATTCACATTCTTATTATATACCTGCAATAATAATGGGTGCATTCTCTGCATTTGCAACAGAACACAAAATGACCTTCAATCCCAATACATCAATAGTTAATTTTTTGCTACTAATAAACACCTATATAATTAGAAGCAAAAATTTTATTCCAAAGGTCAGCTTCTCACATAAGAAAAACATCCAAAATACCTAGGCTTTATTCTTGATCTTAAATTTGACAGCAATAGACACAAACATTTGTTTTTTAAAGCTATTAAGCACCTAAATATCCTCAAATATCTAGCCAAAAGAGATCAGGCAGCCAATGGAGAGAGAGAAACAATGTTAGAATCACATATATTTCACTAATAAGACCTGTTCTAGAACATGGCTAGCCAATTCACTCATACATTTCCATAAGGGATTTCTTCAAACTCATTCTAACATCTTTAGAAATTAGAGCGTGTATAATTGAATGCCACTCAAATTACTTTCGGATTTAGTAGGTTGGTTAAATTTTGTGGCACAAAGTCCAAAAATGGTCAAACTACACCATTTCAGATTCAGAAATGCTGCCCTTCTAATAGAGACCTATTTGAGACAAATTTATTGGCACTTGATATTAGAAGAACTAATTTATCTAAGTACTTTAACAAATTATTCAAATACAGCTCCCAATATCAAACTTCTTTTACTAGCACATTTGGCATAAGATTAAAGAATACAACCAAGTTAGCTTAGCAGAAACTCTAAACCTGATCTCCTGGGTAATAAAACTTTTACTTCTGAGATCCTGAATACATCTTAGTGAAGAAGTACAAAAAGTTTTATTCTACTCTGATCTAATGTCCATTGAAAACTTACCATAAGGATCATCTTAGCAAGAGAAGGAAATCATTAATTTCTTTCCTAAAGATATACTTCAGGTCTATATTGATAATAGTGATATAGAAGATCGTATTTGGAGCAATATTTTTAGTAAGATTCCCACCTTGAGATAATAAACCAAAGCAATCCTAGCACCTATCATCGTTAGGAGTGAGTTTACTGTAATTTAGAGCAAATGTGTCTTATAATTAGACAACTATGCATTTCATAGGACAGCTGCTGTACACTACAACATCTTAGTGGCTGGTCCTCTACAAATGACGAGATTAGGGTACTTATTATGCTCAAACTAAAGATGAACTTTCACACCCAAGCATCTCTCTCCAGGAAATCCCATCATACATCAACATCAGTAGTAATGAGATGGATGATAGACTGGCCAAAAAGGCTAGTGAGAATAAACCAACCATTTGCTCTTTGTTAACTTATTAAGCATTATATTCAAAGGAAAAACCTAAATATGGTATATCTAACTTTCACACGATTGGTACATAGAAACAATTTTAAACATACTTTTGAAAACCAAATGTGATCTTAGCTCACAGACTGCTCTGGTTAAAGACTAACAACTGGTCACTTAATGGCCATTAATCAAGTGGCCTTCTTTGATGGTGGCAAGAAAATTTATACCACTTGTAAAAAATGCTGTGATCCCATCCAGCTTTACCCCATCATATTCTGAGATGCATCCAACTTTCTAAGGGGTACTTAATAGGCAAACTCATTATTATAGATTTTTTGTCAGTCAACATCTTTCTGGAACTGATTAAACAAATATCATTCGTAGAGGAAAAGCAACAATAATACATACATTAAAAATACTTTTTCTAATACATAAATTTCTAAGCAATTAACTCCTATAACAGAACTTGCCATTTTCAAGTGTTACACACACACACACACTTTATAGTTAAAAAAAAGTATTTTATTACATAAATAACAAAATTTTAAAATTTGTTCCGATTTTATTTGCAAGGTACATGGGAGGAATTTCAGCACATTGATAGATAACCATCTTTTAAGAACTTTTTATTTTTTGGTGAGGCCTTTTTTTTTAAAACAATACAATCACATTTTCTTTTGAGTGTAATTTTCACATAAAAGAGCAAAAAGCTCAACAATTGGCCTAAAACTAGAAAAAGAAATTACACACTCAGTCAGATTATTTTTTCTTGTTCTACACTTAAATATATTTTTCTAGATTAGAGTTTTTACCTGTGTTATTTCAGCATAATTAATTAAATAATAAAAATTTTCTTAGTATTTTTTTCTTTGAGCCAGTGTAAGCAATAAAATCAACAAATACTATTACAAACCTTAAACAAAACATCATATATGGCCATGTTTTACCATCACGTTTGTAAATATTTTAACTCTTACAAAAATTGTATAGGTCAAAATGTGTTTGCCTTCAAAGTAACATTTGTAACAACTAACAGTAACTATTTTTTAACCATTTCCATGTTATCAAAAATGACACTTCAGTGAGATTTATGCCAGTGAAATAGAATAATTTTTTTATTACACCCCAAACACAATTACAACTGAAAAAACTGAAAATCCAACTGAAAACATATACAGCCTATATTTTGGTTTCATTGCATTTAAAAGTAATTAAGTTTTTTTTTTTTTTTGCTTTCAAGTACAATACTGTTGAGTGTAAAATTGGTATTAACATCGATGGTGCCAAATTTATTCCAAAATTTAAGTAGAATTAACACATAACCTATAGTTAGAAATCTTCTAATTATAAAAAATACTAATAATTATAAAAATTTTTTAAATAAATTAGAGTAAGAAATTTTCCATCATAAAATTCTTTTTAAATTACTCAGGCATAAAAATTTGTGGTAGCATTAATACATAAATACTACAAAAAATTTTTTAGATTGTCTTATTCCTCATTTTAAGGCTCATAACTTAGATTTTATCATTTTGTTGGTGCTTTCATGGATATTTATTCCTGCCAAATAATAAAATTATTAATGATTTCACCAAGATGCTTTTTTATTTTAATAAAAAATCTCATTTATTAGCTTCTGTAAAATTACTTTATCAGTGGCAATTTAAAGATGGTGTTATCCAAGAGAGTACTTATTTCTGTAAACACAGAAAACAGCTATTAATTAGAATACAGATTACATTAATAAATACTGAAGCAAAATGTTTAAGTAAAATTTAACATACATAGAAACCATTGACATTAAAGTAAACAAACTGAGACATTTACAAAAGACTAAAATATGTTTGTAAAACTTACTGAATTTGAAAAATTAAAAAAAGTCTGTCAAAATGTTTTATCAAAAAATTTGTTTTCCCTCTATTAGGATAAATTTTTTAAAGTAAACATATATTTAAAAATTTATTTAATGTATGAATATTTATTCATTAACTTTGCTTTTGTTTATTTAAATAACTATAAGAAAAGACAATAAAAGTATAATTAAATAAACTTACATTTAAAATAAATACAGACTTTATAAAATGCAATGAAGGAATTAAGATAAAATTTTATTATCATATTTTCCAACAGAAAAATGAACTGTAGTTGTTGTAATACCTCAAGAAGTACACAAGATAACTGCAGTGGAGCATTTGATCTAATTATAGCACAGTTTAATGACAATATAAGAAATTAAATTAAATAATATATTTTTGATACTTCTTCTAGAACATTGCGCAATCCACATGTTGATGTTAGTTCTGGTCAAAGGTTAATGAACATTTCCCCAAAACCTACAACTTTTGGAGATTATTTAACCTTCTCTTTGTCAAATTATAAATATATTATAATAAAAACTCAATAATTCGATAAGTTTATAACAAATTATTGAACACTTATAGTATATAGTTGTTTCGTGCGAACAATTAGCACGTGACGTAACTTTATTTCGTTATTGGTTGTTGAACTATCCAACTTGTACACATGTTTGTGTTTACTTTCCAAATAGGTAGCTGCACTAGATCGTCAAATCCTAACATGAAAAAAAAAAGTCAAAAAAATTTTTTGGACAAAAATTCATTTTTACTAAATTAATAAAAAGAAATTCCTCTCAAAAAATTCCATAATTATTCTTTGTCCTCACGCATATTGCTAACACGAAAACGAAGCACAAGTTGGACAAAAGAGACAAATGGTAAATTTGCTTCAAAGATTTAAATCAATGGATCAAAAATACAACCTTCTGCGAGAAAAAGAATATGGTGAAATTAATAATAAATACAGACTCAGTGACTTTTAGAAAAAAATATTACAATATATCAATATTTGGGTATGTTGATGAAGAATTGCATCCTCCATAGAGCTACTCCTAGCTCTATGGTATCCACATACATCTATAAGAGATCTCATTTATCTTCGAGTATTCAATTGTAGACAAATATCATTCAAATGAACGACCAAAAAGGTTTGGCAGATAGTAGAGCAAGATAAGAAATTGGTCAAGCTAATTAGAAATCTTAAACATTGCATCAAAGTATGGGTATGCATTATCCATTCCCTCCTTGGGTAGGAATGTTTGTTGTAGAATGAAATTTTTTTAAATTGTAGGTTCTAGATGAATTTGCTGTCAAGCAAAATCAACCGCAGAACGACAATCAAGCCAAATAAACCAGTCGAGTTTTTCCACAATTTCATATACCATGAGTATAAATATTAACAATCCAAATGTATTAATGTTTTTAATAACTGAAGATAGCATTTATTCGTTGAAAATATTTCAACACAATATATATTTATAAAAAAATTTTTTTATTTATTTAAAACAGCTTGTTAAATGGTTTCCATATGTCTTTTTTTTTTTTTGGCCTTAATTTTTTTTGTTAATTACTAATGTAAATTTTCTTTTACTTATTTATCTCACGTTGTTCTTAGCATTCTCCTTAGATATTTGAATAAAAAATTATTTGTTCATTTGTATCCTCAATGTATAAATATTTTTACAGTAGAATGACTTAGATTTATAAAAGAATGATTTCGACTTAAAATAGGTGAACATTAATAAGTGTCAAATCGATGGAAAATAACTTTGAAGTTTACAAAGAACTTTAGAGATGGCAACAACTTTTTCGAGGAAAGGTATCTTTCTCACGTATAATGGTCACGGATTCAATACTCATTCTATCCAAAGACCACTGTGCTATAAAGTCATAGCTCACTACAAATTCTGTTTGATTTGGTATTTTTTTTTTTTTTTTTTTTTTTTTTTTTTTTTTAAGTTTTTTTACTAGTGTCGTACAAATTTCTACAAATTCCACACAAATTTCTTTATTGGTGTCGTGAATGGTCGGAAGCACGGTTGAGACAAATGTGGGATCATATATTGAACTTATGATATGATTTGATGCAACATGGGTGGGGAAAATTGTATTGTGGCCAAAAGGAAACAGTTTATGTAGCTAACCCATCTTAAGTCAGTGGTAGACTGAAAACCTGAGCACATCAAAAGCTTTGTGGTGTCTTATGCCCGTCCACTGGTGTTATCGGGAGAATAAAATAGTTGTCGACCTCATCATTTGATCTGGTCAAATGATTCAAAACTATAAAGTGCTTGTTTGTGTTGAGCGCTTTCTCAATCGTCAAAAGAAGAGAGCTAGAAACTTATAGCAATAATTTAAACATATAGTAAATTAAACATAAAGCTAAATAACAGAAATTTTGCATTTCAAAATCAATATTTTTGGTTTTTACATAATATTAAATTCAAATTTGTTAAAAATTTTATTTTATGAATTGTTTGATAAATAAAAAAAAATTAATAAATATGATTTCAGTCAACAAAAGAGCATTTTTATATTCAGAAAGAGATCAATCTGATAATAAACATGAATAAACAACGACTAAATTTCAAAACAGAAAAGTCATTAAATTTTTTTCCTAAGGATATTTGACTGCACATTCTTGAAGCCTTATCTAAGATGCAAAATTCACGAGAATGTGTATTCAGAAATACAATTTTGGTCTTATACTTACAAATGTTGTTTGTTTCCAAGGGATTTAACAATACTGAAAACAAAAATAAATGGCTTAATATCGATTGAATTTAAAGATATAAAATAATTGGATGTCTGGTTATGATGTAATTTAAGAACCCGGAGAGTGGAACTGAGGTAAACAGACGATGACAACAATTTTTAGAAGGAATTGGTCAGTTATTCCAAAGTAATCAAAATGAAATTCAATTTCATTCATCCTCTTTTGTTTTTTTATCGATCCAGATTTCAGGTAAATTTTACTTTTATAAACATATTGATTTTTTTAAAAATGTGATTTCTGGATCAGCATTTAAAATATTTTGCTTTGCAATAAACGTAATCAACAATTATCAACGACAGTCGACTTTGATGCGTCAACTGGAATAGTTAATAGCTGAGAAGACTGTTGTCAGACATTTGAGCAACTATTTACGAGTCATGTCTCCCCACTAAACCAAGGTGTGCTTAGCGTGAATCAGATTATTTTAAACATGGTGAATATGATACAGGTATAGAGTCTGCTACTTTCTGGTTGTTGTAACAGAACAACGTCCTCTAACGGTCAGAAACAAACTGACACTGTATCATATAATCTCAAACCCTAGAGACTGCTGCTGTTTGAAAATGTCTGTTAGAATTGTTTTGTTCTAATGTTTTCGTATTGTGTTATCTGTATGTTTTCTCTGTGTGACATAGATGTTGTTTATTAAAAAGAAGTATAAAAAATTTAACTAGCTGTTGTGGATTATTCATCATACCTATGACACAATGTTAGATAACTTAATCAACTCTGTTAACAATAGTAAGCTTTGATCAGGCAATTCGAGTAACCTAAAGCTGAAGGCTGTTGTGAGACATATGAGCAACTACCTACGAGCGGTGCCTTCCCCCTAGGCGACAGTCAGCCCAATGTGCATTAAGATTATTTTAAGCACGGCGGACTTAAGATGAGGCGAATATAGAAGCAACTATTTTTTGGATGTTAGATAATTTCACCGAATCGCTGTCTCTGCATAAGAATACATAAGAACTCTCACGCGACAAATTTATAAAAGGCAGTAAACCTGGTCACCATCACTCGGACATGGTGCAGCTGTCCAAAAGCCATCCACAAAATGACGTCACATATGACCGAATTGAGGCGGAGCTTTTCACCAAGTTTCATTTTTTTCATCTGCGACGAGTGTATATTTACTTGATTCGTGCTATTTGCATAATAACATGGAATTCAAATTTTCTGTAGAAATTGAAGAATTTATCATTAAATATTTTTAAAGCAAGTTGGATTTAATTGGTCAATATGTTTCAGAATTTTATTTTTTGTTTTATAATGTATATTTATTCGATTATTTATTTCCCATTAGGTAACAAGTATAAGTGAAACCGACGGGATGATAATTATTTTAATAAAAAAAAGATTAACTATATAAAAATCTTAGTTCAATAATTAGTAGTAATTTCGAAAAACAATTCTCTGGTAAAATTTCACAAGATTCTTAAAATTATTTTCATTTTATTTAAATTTTCCTCATTGAAATTGCTTTTTAAAATTAGAAAACTTATTTTGAATATTTTTAGTTTTTAATAAAAATTAACTGAATAAAACATTTTCAATTTAAACTGCAATTAAAACACTGCAAAAACTTTAATGCATTAAATATATGAACTTTAATATAATAAATAAATTTATTTGTATTTTTCTACTTAAATATTATTAAAAAGCCTATGAAGTGGAATGTAATTACTTATTAAATTAGGATTTTTAGTGTAATGCAAATGTATAAGTAGAAAAAAAAGTTATAAAATGATTTCATAATTTAGTTTATATATAAACATAATTCATGGTTTAAAAATTCATTTCAAAGAAATATTGTTAACTTTATTTTAAATAAGTTGCATGGGCAATTGAAATAAGCTCTATGTTATTTTAAATTTGCTCCCTCCCTCCCTCCTTTTTTCCTCTTCCAAACTTACTTCAGCAATAATATTTGTTGCTGATATTAAAAACAAAGCATTACATGCAATATTTCATGGCGTTTTGAGCCTGATTATTTTTTTCGAATATGAAACTATTAATAAATACGCAATACAATAGTAAGGGAAGTCAAACTGGGTAAACAAACATTCATTGGTCAATATTTGGAGTGACGTCATTAATGACGTGATTGTTTCGTGTTTGACTGGTATACCAGATACCAGGCATCTACAAAACGGACGTCGACGGCTCTAGATTTTCATGACATATGTTATCCAAAGTAATTTTGCATGTCTTTCACGTGTTCATTATCTCTGACTTGAAACAACCAAATGATAAGAGCGTCTACCTTGAAAGTAGGGCACCAGGCCGGTTGCCGACTCTGTCACACGGTAGTAGTCTGTTGGCCGTGCTTAGAGGCTTCTTTTGTCAAAAATAGACAGCCCTAGAAACCTAATGTTATAACTTAACCTTTCACTATTTGTTAATAAGAGTTCTTATAAAATAGTAATTTAAAGAATCTTAAATTCTTAAGTAAAAATCAATTTTAATAAAAATTATTCTGTTTATAAAACAAATTTCAATTTTATGAAATGAAATTTTAAAAAGGCAACAGTGATATGTGGTTACATTTATATTATACAATCTAAATTTGATGTTCTATTTTTTTTTTAATGTAGAACAGATTATATTGAATATTTATCTCTTTCTCTCTCTAACACACATATAAAAGATATTTAACTGTTAAGTTGATCAATATCTTGAATACCCATATCCAGGCGGCTTAGTGGTAACGCTTCTTGCTTCCAAGTCGTAGGTTTGAGGTTCGATTTTCGAGCTGGAAAATGTCGACTCTCCCTTTCATTCACTAAAGTCGATAAGCAAAGAACCAAGCATGCTTGGGAATTAAACACTGAATGTTTCGCGTTAGGCTGATCACTTAAGCGGGATGCATGTTTCGCTCTACAGTGCTCTCGGTCAAAAAAACAGGTAAGACACAGTTGGCCTTGCCCATCCTTATGGCATGTCATGCCCTACGCAGTGTAGCTTAGAATATCCATGCAAAACTTTTCTTAACTCGTTAGCTTAGTGGTAGCTTTTCGGGCTCCTAAGGCTCAGGTCCGGGGTTCTCTCTTAGGTCGACCTCGGGTTAGGCTAGGTCGACTCAACCTTTCATCTCTTCAATGTGTTTATAAACTGAGTACCACACAAGCATGCTTGTGAACTAAACACTGAGGGATCACGCCTTAGGCCGATAATTCAACCAGAACACATGCTTCGCACAGGGACCTCGGTTAGGAAAACTGATACTGGACACTGTAATCCTTGACACACGTATGGACCGTAGTGCCAGAAGTTTAGCTTTTTTATGTAAAATTTCTGTAACTGTATCACCAACACATTTCATTTAGAGGAAATTATTTAATTTTTTCAAATTATTTATTATGATGTTTCATAATTACCAATAATTTAATGAATGAAATAACTTTTATATAAAATGGTTTTTTCTCAATCAGTTATTGGTGGATACCGATATGGCTATCCATGGCTTCAAGGATATAGGGCTCCCATAAGACCTAACAAAAATGGCGATGATTACAGAAGATATAACATGCCCCACATAAGGTTTTATAATGGTTATAGAATATATAAAAAAAGTCATGGTATACCTATGAACGTGTTTAGGAAATACAAAAGGGAATACCGCAATCGATATGGCGATCATTTTTTTAGATATGAATTTGACCTGAGCTCTATGGGAGAATATAATCCAGATAAATATACACCTTCGTTTTGTACCATATTATTTATTTTATTTTGACATCGCCTAATAGACAAACTATCTGTACGTAGGAGTGATAGTTATTGTAATGCTTCATTAAACATCCGTTTCACTTAATGAATAAAATAGTTTTGTTTCTAGTAATGAGCTGATATGGATTAAAATATCTTTATAGTTTTCCCGGAAAACATTTTGTAGGTAGGTAATAGTTAGAGGTGGTAAGGAATATAACTCAGTAGATTCCCAAACTACTCTATATGAAAAATGCAAAAGAAAAACACCCGTTTATTTTAATTCAATAATGGCTGGGATTAAAGTTGGGGCATTTAATATCGAAGTCTAGATACTTTAAAATCTCATTTACACGTTTTGAAGGAAGAATGGAAAAAAAAAAGACACATCTGAGAAAACGTAAGGTTGCTATACCTTTTTGTGATACATTTCCGTCCTTGCTTGGTTAAGGCGTCGTTCCCATTATCAGAAGGTAGTGATTTCGAATCCTTACTTAACCGAAGATCCGTCGTATTTACTAATGGCGACTGAGGACGGAGGCACATCAAAACTGGACGTGGTGGCAATGTCCTCCAAGTGAAATGATATCTCGATGAAGGCAGGCAAAGTATTGGGGATCTTCTGCTTTATCATTGTTTCAAAATCACGAAGACTCTACCCGGCTACTTCTATCTAACTGGTAGAGCCCAACTTAAGGCTAGGTACAGGGAAGTATGCTGGTGCTACATTTTTTTCCTTTCTTTTATAGAAACCGATCTCCTTTTGCGATGTGTTATTGCTAGTTTTGAAAATAGACAAGTTTGAGAGTGAAATTATTGCACAAAAAGATGGTATTTAATATTTTAGAAAAGAAAATTGCAGAACTCTGTTTACTTTTATGAAACTGAAGTAATATTTTTGATTATGGTCTAGGGTTCGTTTAGCCTTTCCTACCCTCAACAGACAAAATTTAAAGCAATGTGATATTGAAATTAGAAGAAATAGAAGCCATCTAATAATAATAATAATAATAAAATAAATAAAAAAAAAACTCGTCTTAATCGATTCTGTAAATTTTATAATAATCCAATGTGTCATCGTATGACATTTTTCTATTGTAAAATAATGGGTTCATTTAACCTTTTTTCTTTTCAAATGAGACAAAATTTGAATCATGCTAAAGATACCAGAGAAAAGAAATAGAAATCAAATAAACTCGTCTGATACGATTCTATAAACTTCATAATTATCTGATGTGTCAACATATGGCATTTTTATGTTATCAAGATTACAATCATTGTTATCATCTATTATCAAAGTTACACAATTGCCGCCACAAGTTAAGTTTATTGTCTCAATAAAACACAAAATCCATAAATCATAAGAAAGTTAACAGGAAGGATTTTTAATCATGTTTCGAGGAGTTGATAAAACATTTGAAGAAAGGGATTACAAAGATAATACACAATCAAGCTACAGTAAAGTGTAAGATATTGTTTCGAAGAATATGTGATAAGTGTTGGACAATAAAATAATATATTATGTTTTTCTAAACATTAAAACATGTAGAATAAATTTATAAGTAGCAAATTTATGAATACGAAACTATATATATATATATATATATATATATATATATATATATATATATATATATATATATATATATATATATATATATATATATATATATATTTAACTAAATAATTTTCTATTTTTAATTCGTATGGACAAATACACATCAAGAAAATTACATAAGAAAATTATGGTACATTCAAATTTTTACAAACCCCACCACAAATCAATTAATAGATAAAAATAATAAATAATATAGAAGTAACTGACGAAAAGTGGAAAAGAATTGATGTCATTCCAATAATTGCATAAACTCCAGATTATGCAGAAAACTGAATGGCGGATAAACCAACAGAATTATGAAAAAAAGCGATGCAACTAACACAAATATGCATTTGAACAATTTATATAGGCAGTAGGTACTGTACAGATACTTATTATTTGAGTAATAATAGTATTATTGACTTCTTCATACTTATAAATTTAGTTTTTTTTTATTCTTTTTCTACACTGAATCATTTTTATTAGGAATTGAAGATTATATTTTGTAATTTTAACTTTGCAGACAATTCGCAAAATGGATGAACGCTTTCATATAATCGTCAGTCAATAGTACTTTTGTTTACTATGAGTTATTAACATAACTCAGCATTGATTTTGATGCCGCTAATGTTACGGGGCTGTAAAATAAACAAAAATGAGGATTATTTACAAATAAAAAAAATTTTAACTTAGTTTTGCGTTAATTATAAATCGTATACAATTGATATCCATTGTTTAAATATAGGTAGTGAGTTTCTTGCTTTTAAATGATTAACCACTTTGTTTATGTTATATAGGGTGCATTTATGGATCACGTAATTGTCCAATTAAATTTAAAACTTACTTCAGGTGGTGAATTTGCAGATGATACTCAGAAAATAAATACTGTGGCTGTCTGGTATGTTTCTATTTGTATTATGTTCTAAACATCTAGATGAATATTTGGTCTTTCCGGAAGTATAACTATATTAAAAAGTATACAGGTTCTCTTATAATAGAGTACTAGAATGAAATTAAATAGATTGCGGAATCCACTCCTGAAAGATACAGGGCCATAGTTCCTCGGAAACGTGAAGTGAAGGAACTAATACCGTAGACTGTTGTAACTGTTTTTAACACCTATTGTATATTATTGTTCTCTAGAAAGATTTTACATAAGTATTGAGCCATATCCACTTTCGCAAGAGAGAAACATACTTTCTTCAGATCTCAAATGTGTTGGAGTTAAAGTATGTATGTAATGCGTGTGTGTGTATGTATGTATGCATGCATGTGTGTATGCATGTGTGTGTATGTATGTATGCATGCATGTGTGTATGTATGTATGCATGCATGTGTGGTATGTATGTATGCATGCATGTGTGTGTGGTATGTATGTATGCATGCATGTGTGTGTGGTATGTATGTATGCATGCATGTGTGTGTGGTATGTATATATGCATGCATGTGTGTGTGGTATGTATGTATGCATGCATGTGTGTGTGGTATGTATGTATGCATGCATGTGTGTGTGGTATGTATGTATGCATGCATGTATGTGTATGTGTGTATGCATACCTTTCTTTGTTGAACAGCAGCTGAGTTGAGCGAGATATAATACAGTTTTGCACAATCTCCTACTATCACTGAAAATAGGGAGACTTTGTTAAAAATATTATCCAAGTATTGATGTGAATAAAAGCAACATTGTTGTCAAAACCGAAATATAAAAATATCTGGTATGTCAATCAGTGCTCTGTATCGGGGAATCAACTCTTATACTTCATCATTAGTGGTTTGGTAGCTCCTGAAAGAAAAGCTATGTTTTCCTCATTTAGGCATCTCAACTTGTTTTTTAAGTCTTAAAATGCTTAGTTCAAAGGCATATGTCTTCAAGCTAGTAACCTTGCAAAAATAAATAAATAAATAAATAAAAAATAAAAAATTAGACCATACCTTTAATGTTCAGGATCAAGTTCTTGGACTGCCTTTACATGTGGTCACAATAAACTCAGCTAACGATTTGGTTAAGGTAAATGAATGGCTTCTGGTAAGAATATAACTGAAGACCAAACATGTGTTGCTATTTAATTAAAATAAAAAGATTTTTAATGTTGGTATAAGCAAGGCAATAGTCTTAAGATTCAAAAGAAATTGCACAGGTGACGTATAATCCAGGATTCCAAATTCTGAATTTTTTTGGCAATGAAGAATTGTTGCGAAGATGACGTATCGTGACGTGTGCGATGATATAAATACTAGAGTTACCACAATAGAATTTTCTGCATAATTCTTATAGGTCTATATATGTATGACGTAATAAAAACGAAGTCAACAGATGCATAAGAAAATCCACCAAAAAATTGCCAATCTCAGAATTTGGCATCCTGGACTCGGTACTTGCGCCAAAATTTAACTCATCCTTGTGGTTAGTTTATAACCATAAAGAGAATGCTTTGTGTCGTTTTTCCTATTCTGCTTTTTTGCTGTTCTATTGCCCATGTGTTAATTGCTGGAATCAATGGAAAACGGCTTCTTAAACAGATGCTTTGGTTCTTATATAAGAGATTGTTTTATCAACAAAATAAACTTTTATAACAATATTCGCAGAAATTCGATGATAAATTTCGCCTTGTTTTCTGCCGCTCGAGGAATGCGATTGGAAGGCCACCTGCAAATTCGTTGATAAGTCGGAATTACGATGCCATCCCAATACGATGTGACGTGGATGAAATGTTATGTGACATCATGGATATTTTAAACCAATGAGAAACATAATAAAGTGGTATAATCAGGATTTCAACTGCAACGAAAGAAACAACCATTTTATGGTTAATAATATGTGATATAATATACAATATTATATCATATATTACATTTTAATATTGATTTGTTTTGTTTTTCAGCCATTGTGTCAACACACATATGTAGAGCATTTTACTAGCCAATAATGTTGATCCGAAGGATATGTCATTTATCATTCAAAGAAAAGTTCCTGTGAAAATTGTAAAAAATTTATATTTTTGTGGTTCATAGCACAATTGTTTTCATAAATATATTTTATAAAAATTTAATTAAATGATGTATTTTTTTTTTTTTTTTTTTTTTTTTTGGCAAAACGCATTAAATATGGTATGTAATAAAATAACGTTATATTATTTTTTTATCAAATTTAAATTCTATGATTTTTTAAACATACTGAACTATTTTTTTTTATCAAATTTAAAGTCTATGTTTTTTTAAACATACTGCACTCTTATTAATCATAATTCACGATCAAATAGCTACCAGAGGACTCGATAACTCAGTTGCGTGTATAGTAAACATTCCTACGTATGGATTTATTTGAGTTCGACTATGTGTATGATTTTTTCTGATCAAATCAAAATTTTCTTAGAAAAAATAATAGAACTGACGAAAATATTTAACAGACTCACCACAGAATTTATTTTATTGTTTTTCATGTGTTTTGTTTTTCAATTTTTGTATTTATTTAACATTTCCTGCAGATTGGAATGACATCAATATTTGCGGATGGATCTTAATTTACAATAAAAAGCCGAACTTGTAGGGACGTCAGTAAATGGAAGTTAGAATTGGAAAACATCACATTTATTACAACATTACACATGATTAAAAAAATAGTTACAAAGAAAATATTTAATAATTATAAACAAAGCCACATAGTACTTGTACAGTACAAATTATTAACAAAGTTATTTAGGAGCCGGATGGCTCGTCTTCCATTCCTCACAACTCTATTCTAATCTTCTAACTCTATTGAATATTGAATATTTTGCATTGGACGCCATCTATTGTCAGTAAAATTAATATGGGTCTGTTACAAACTGAAATATTTTTTCAGTTATGTAGCAGAACAAAAAAATATCAAACCAAATTAATTTCAGAATAAAAAAATCGTTTTGCGCCATATCGTATCACAAAGTGTGATAACGAGCCAAGTTTTAGTCATCAACGATATTTAAACAATCACATCTTTTCTTAATAGTGTATAAAATACACGTCCGACAGTGTTTTTGCTGTCGAACTATTATAAATCCCATATAATTCCTTTGACATGATTTTGCTTTTGTGAATTTTCTATGAAGCTTCTCATTCTTCTGACAACCCTGATTTCTTCCTGTAGAATAATCGTCAATATTGAAGTATTATAGTACTACATCCTATCTTGGAAAACTTACTAATAATGAAATATTCTTTTGAATAGAACCAAAATTCTTGAAGATGTTAAAAATATTAGAAAAGAAAATACTTGAAGATGTTCAAAATACTGAGTTAAAATACGTGAAAGTATTTCGTATAAAACGAAAACATAAATATTAATTAAGTTAAGACTTCCCATTATATATTAAAAAATTCTTTTTAAGAATAAGTGAATTTTTGGTGGCTTCTCTCTTAAAAGCATTTTCATAATTTATATTTTTTCCTTATTATGATCATTTTGATTGAATTCATCTTATATTTCATCGTGATTTCTATTTTCTTTTATATTCGAAAAGAAAATGATTAAAGATGTTCGGAATACTGACTGAGTTAAGATGTTTGAAAGAATTAAACTGAATTAAGATGTTCAAAAGAATTAAACTGAATTAAGAATTGCTTTTAAAAGAGTTAAACTGAATTAAGAATTGCTTTTAAAAGAGTTAAACTGAATCAAGATTTCTTTTTATATTTCATTGTGCTTTCCATTTTCTTTGGTATTCAAAAAGAAAATATCTGAAAATGTTCTGAATATTGAATTCAAATATTGGAAAAAATTGAAACTGAATTAAGAATTCTTTTTATATTTCATTGTGCTTTCTATTTTCTTTGGTATTCGATAAGAAAATACTTGACAATGTTCGGAATATTGAATTCAGATGTTCCAAAGAATTAAACATAATAGAGATTTCATTTTATATTTCATCGTGCTTTCGATTTTATTTGATATTCTTTTTGTTTTGTTTAGGTAAAAAAATTAAATTTATTTAAAAGTTACAGTAATAAACATAAAAACACACACATATCGTTTTACTAAAATTTGTATTTACATTAGTTAATTTTCGATTTCGCGAGATGTATTCGAATTTGATATTCGTACTTCTTTTTCTTGAATGTGGTTTTAATTCTTCATATTTTCATAATTAATCAACAGTTTGTTTATTTTGGAGGTCATAATCTCTTTCTGAAAATGATAAGTATTTATTGCTTTTTCTTATATAAGCTTAATGTGTTTTTATTTGTAACAAAAAAATCACGCCAAAAATATAGGAAATGTTTATTTTGTATTACTTTCCATTATTCTTTGTATTCATTAAGGAAGAGACAGTCGTTTGGCATTTTCTAGGCGAAAGCTGAAAAGACCCACAGTCTTTCAAATCCCCCCTGGTGATTGATAGAAGTCCTTCCAACGCAACTCGCAATAAGTGAGTGAGTGCCCCACACCCTCTCGTGAGCAGAGCCCTGGGTGCGTCTCAATAAAGAAAAGTAATAATATTTTATAGACAAAGGTCAACATCAAAGGGAAAACATATATTATAGGTATATATGTTACCAGCTTAGAGCGAATTCATTCCTCCGTGTCGACATATTTCCACTAAGAGGAGGACATACTCAACTTGTTTACATATAAATATTAACTGTGCTAGGAAAAGTTATAAGCATCGAAAAAACAGATTACAGAAAGAAGGCATTTCATTGATTTCCATAAAATCCAAATTTAGCATAAAGGTTTCTTATCATTAAGAACATTTTTATTTGATCTATTTGAAATTATTTTTGTTACAATCAATAGCTTCCACTGTCAAAGAACGAAATGAAGATAAATAGAAAAAATTAGTGAATGGAAGTTATACGATAAAAAAAAAAATTGAATGTCAACAGTGGCTTTTTATATTTCATACGAAAACTATATGCAATAAAGTAAACAATTTATTCCACTCATATATTTCTAGTATAATCTTGCTTCATATGCACCCAGCTGGCTGCCGAATCATTAGAGCTCTGGCCTTCGGTTCTACTGTTCGTGTGTTCGAATCCACCTCGGATTTGGAAGTTTGTAGTGGTTTGAAATTCTCTTTTAATCGTAAGGCCAAGTCTAATTATCCTTCATATGGAAAAAATAACTACTAAGAGGCAATCAAACCTGAAACCTATTTAAATTTAATATTTTTTTCATAATTAATATCTAAATTAATTGAACAATGAAATAAAATAATATATTAGAACAAATTCAATTTTTAGGCATTTGTATTTAATGAAATGCAGCATCTTAAACATCAACATTTTTGTTCTTTATTTTTCATACTTCATTTTTCGCTTTTCATTTTTTCCATCTTCTCTTCTTATCTTATCTTCTTCGTAAAGTTCTTAACATATTTAGTTTTCTCAAATAAAATTTAAAAGAATATTATTACGGTCGCAAAATTTAAATATGCAGTTATTGGGAATTTCAAGCAAATACAATAGTTTCATTGTTTCAGTATATTTCAGGCTAATTATTTTTACTGATGGGAACCCTTAAATACAACCAATTGTTTAATTATTCTGAGCCATTATCAAGTAATGAAATCGACACCTGAGTTGGATTCCTTCCTTACTATGTCATACCACAACTAGATGATGCATTTTGAATTCTGTTGAATAAATAAGGTGCAGAAGTCTCTTCAATGCGCCAGTCTTCGATTTGGTTTGGAATGGAATGAATTTATTCCTGAACAAGAGAGTGAAGTTTGCTATCAAGCTATTGCAATTCAATCTAAACACTCAAATATCACATGGCCTAGTAGTAAGACAACGCTCTTCGGAGCATGAGGCACCAGGTTCAATATCAGTCCCTGCTGAACAACGGGAGGTAAAGTGTGAACTTGTGTCTTCTGCATATCTGACTGCCTGGTGGGTGCTCGATAGTTTTCTGAATTTATTTCCACGTGACACCTGAATATAAGCAAATATCCTTGAAAAGCTTTCCACAAAGTCAATTAAAGCTGTGGACATAAAATTTCTTTACAACAGTCTTTGGTCTTTAGGCTATTTACAATGCGGAGGAAGCTAGTAGGATATATCCCCCTGGGCGACTTTGAGACTTTTTCTTTGCCAAGCTCAACGCATTGTTTGGTACGGTAAGTTCCCCAAAGTCAGCAAAACTGGAATACAAAACAAAAAATTCAAAAATTTGTGAAGTGTTTTTTATTTTTAAAATTTTTAATAATAAAAAATTCTTAAAGTTTTTTAAAGTGGCTGTTGCTAGTTTATAATAATCACATATATCACGCAAAAATGACGTAAAACACAAGAAAAAAGCAAACTTGTCAGCAAAAAAGTCCTGAAAAGCAACAAAAATTCATATTATCAACTTTACAAATCAAAGGAAATTAAGATTTGGCGATAAATCTCTTAGAGGGAAGGGATATATCCTACTCATACCATGTGGAGTCAAAATACCTTTCCTTACTTCAAAACAAAGGATGCTAGCTAGATTGGGCGAGAAATTTGTTGAGGGGGAAATATCCTAATTATACCATACGGAGCCAAAATACCTTTTTTTACTTCACACCGATGGTTGCCTACCGATGACTGAGTAATTAACGTTCCTGACTCCTAAGCTGTGGTTCGAATCCCAGTTCGGACATGGATGTTACTTTCGGTCTCTCTGTCCTTTTTCTGTGATGATGTATGAATGTATCCCCCCTATAACGGGTTTGTGGTGCTATGGCGTGGGTGATTCTACTGCTACGGTGCCTACTGGATAACGACAAGTGAGTAGTAGTTTTTGGCCTTGTTGGGGCAAAGGGTTAGTCACCCAAGTGTCTGCCGTTATATATATATATATATATATATATATATATATAAAGGAAAAATTCACACGAGGCCTTATAATAGGATAACATTCTTTGAAGAAGAAGTTCTGGATTCGCATCCAGCTATTTTAAAGCAAATGGGAGAAGGGTGTATGATTCGTCTGGCCTAACGGGTACCCAGGGCTAAAACTTCTTTGGATTCCCCTCTACTTCACAAAAACAAATTTTTTCTATTCTATTTCAATAAACGGTTATATTCTGTTGACAGTCCAAAATAAATTTTCTGTTCAATTGGATGGCCCCCCTGATGTGGAGACCCAGGAGAACTACCCTATATGGCCTGCCTTAGTCAAGCTCTGATTGGGTACTTGTCAAGTTAAGAAGTTTATGAACTATTACATTTCCCTCCAAACTTCCCCGGCACCGATGTCGTATAATCCAAGATGCCAAATTGCAAGTTTGGTGAATTTTTGACGAAATTTCTTTTGTATCTGGCAACCTTCTTTTTATAATGTCATACCGATGGAGACCTATAAGAATTATGCAGAAAATACTATTTTGTAAACCCTAATATGGACGACATTTTTCACGTTATGAAATGTCCGGGAAATGTTGCCAAGAGGCAACATTTCTTCATTGCCCCCCCCCCCAAATCAAAATTTGGTATTTTGGATTATATGGCAGCTGTCTCTCCAACAATAGAGAGACAATAAATCCTAAGATAATTTAATGAAAGCAGATCTCCTCAGCATAATTGTCTATTGAGTACGGTATCGAACCAGATATCAACTAATAGCGACTTTTGCATCTACGATAAAAATACAAATCTAAGGATATTTTCCTTTTAATTTTTTATAATTACAAGTGCACTTTAATGCTTGCTATTATAAACACATTTTTAAAATCTTCGAAATAATTTTTCTATATTACATAAAGAATACAACTGGATAATAAACAGTAAATTTTTATGATAATTAATACGCAAATAAATACGATGCCATAAGCATTTAACTTTTTTAACTTCGTATTGAGAATATATTTTTATTGCAAAATTTATGAAACAACGCAAAAACAAAGATAAATATCTGGGAAACGGTTTATACAGACCTGGTCTGAATAATATTTATTCACATGAATAAGTATATTAGAATGAGATATCAGTGATTTCAAATAAAAATAAAAAATCTTTTGTAATAGGAAATAAACTGTATTTTATTACAACTTGTTCTAAGCAGTATAGATACTATGCTAAAAAGGTCAAATTGTTATTCATAAACAATAAAAACTTAATCGCATTTTTACAGATTTTCTATTTTTATTTTTAGTTGATAAAATATAAATTGCTTCCAAAATATGATATTTGAAGTTAGTTTTTTTTTTAAAAATCTATTTCGAAAAATAGTAAGAAATGGTTAAAAGACTAAACGGAAATTTATTGATATATATATATATATATTAAGTAATACTATTATTTAACTTATTGTTACTTATTCATGAGGAATTCAAATATTTGCTCACGTAAAAAGCGTATAAACATGAAATGCAATAAATGAATATTAATGGGCATCTGTTACATACCACGCGTATGCTTAATTTCAATTAATAATATATTACGTAGAATAAACTTAGTTGAAAATTCGGCATTAAATTATGTAAGCTCCAATTAAATTTACAGTCATTATGAATTAATATATATATATATATATATATAGGTTATGGGGGAGATTATTTTCGAGTTGTATGATAAAAATGATTGTGGCTCCTATAAAGGGTTATGTTATTGAAAAGCTAATCTCTGCTTATTTCTGCTGACCAAAGCTCTTGACAGAGCCTTCTGTCCCGTAATTTTGATCCATCATCAGAAATGGAGTAATCGGACGAGGTCAATACCCGAGGTGATACCCTCTTCTCCACTTCAAACCATCAGAGAAACATGACTCTATGGAACTCTATGCCCTGTCAAGATAGCAAGGACAGGTATTGAATTTGTTTCCTGTCCGTCACTAAAGTGACGCTTAGGTTACCGTGACATCTGAATATTTTGATATCAGAAGTAAAATTACACATAAAAATTCCTATTAAATACCTAAATATTTTACTATCGATATGAACTATAAATATATATCAAACACCAATTTACGTGCATGTTGTTAAAAGTTATCAACAGCAGAGAAAAAATTATCAGCAATATATAAGAATTTTATTTTTAGTAGAAATGTTATGGATACAAATTATTGTTAGTGCCCGTTCAGTGTTTGTTGTTTTTTCATTAATATTGTATATATACATATATGTATTAAGGAAAAAACAACAAACACTGTCTAAAAATGATTTCTAATTTTACTTTGATTAATAAAAAAGAAGCAATCATTTAGTTTGCACAGTATAGTTATCATAAAAACTAACATAACTGATATGGAATGCAAAATTTGAATACAATTAAAAAAAATAAAAATAAAAATCATTTCATACATATATTTATTCAAATATACCCTATAATATTAGTTTCAATTAAAATATGAAAGAAAAATGCAGCTGACAAAACAAAAGTAAAGGAAAACCAAATTTCACAGATAATGCCCCTGATAGTATTAGGTCGTAAAATACACTACATTTAATAACTTACCGATACTATTACGGTACGCAAGATCTTCTGTAAAACATAACCGTAGAACTTATTTGCATAGAGTCACGTTTCACTAAAGTTAAGAAAAGTGGAATTTATCGAGGTTTTTAAGCCGTTTGCATTCTTTTATTTTGTTCCTCAGGTGCAGAGGGCCAGAAATAAATAGAGTTCCATTTTTTAGACTAGATTTTTAGTATTACTGTATCGGTTAAGGTATTTATTAACTGAGTAGACAAAATCTCAATGAGGAATTTGGAAAATAGTTTACAGCATTACAAATTCTGGGTATCCTAGTGGTTAGGGCCGTGGGTTCCTAGTGGTTATGGTATCGGCCTTCCAGCCGGATGGGTGGGGTTCGATTCCCAATGCCACTAAAGACCCACCGAGTACATGCGATATACGTGCTCGTTAAATCTGTGGAATAGAAAGTCGTGTTTAGCAGTTACCATGGGTGTAATGGTCTGGAGAAAATTACTCCCGAATCAGATCAATGCCAAAATTGAGGGAGTATACCTTCTGGTGCTGTGCCATCTATCGGAGGATTTGAAGAGCCAAAGTCGTACTTTCACCTTTATGGTGCTCTGATTAAACGAAAGACTTTCCTAAGGGACTTAAATTCGTCTAGCCAAGGTACAGCAAGCTTGGCTTGTTCAAGTATCACTAGTAACAACAACACTAATCCTTTCCTTAGTTTTATTCTTCATCATGAATCTTAATTCAACATTTCAATATATATAATATTATATATATATATATATATTATATATATTATATATATATTATATATATATATATATATATATATATATATATATATTGATACCCAAATGATAAGACTAATCTTTTAAGTGTGATGTGTACGGCTTCCTACTACCTCTTGTTGAATAAAAGATTGTTTTCTGTGCATGGATAGTTGTAGGAAGTTAGTACTTGAGGGATTTCCAAGCATTCTTCTTTGCTACATGTTTATGTGGCTCACTGTGTGTAAAGAGTCCTACAAGGAAGTAATAACGCATGGATGTTTTCTGAGAAGCATTACAACCACCTGAGGTTATTAGTGCATCCACTACACATTAGCAACACATTCATACATATGACAGTAAGAGAGCGTGCAAAAGGTAATCATAGCGCTGATTCTTGATTGCTCTCAATTGCTTATACATTTTATATAATAAAATTCGGTGTGGTGCATTTTAAATAATAAAATAAGTCTGTTAGTTGAAACTAATTAATATATGTGTTTTATCAAATGGCAGAACTGTTCATTGTTTAATGTAAAACTCTGATTCAAACTTAGTCCCTGTTAAACAATGCTTGATGCTTGTTGAGTCTGGGCTTTTCTATATGCAAAACCGGCATGCTTCCCTGTACCTAGCCCTGAGCCGGGGTCTACCAGTTAGATAGAAGCTGCCGGGGTGGAGTGTTCATGATTTTGAAGCAAAGACCAAGCAGAAGATCCCCAATACTTGGCATATCACCTGCAGAGGTATCATTTCACTTTAAGGATATTGCAATGAAGCCCAAATTTAACGTGCCCCATTCTCCATTACTGAACACGACGGATCTTCGGTGAAGCTGCGATTTGAACTCATTACCTTCTGATACTGAGAACGACAACCTGCCCAGCCAGGTCACCGCGGCCTCCAGAACCCTCCGAGTGGGTGTTTGGGAGTTTACCATGTATAACGTTTGTGACTTTTGAAAAAAACAAACTAAATATGAAAAAGTTTTAACGAAAATCAGTTGTGTGTCTAAATGTCTTACGAAAGATTTTAGTGATAATAAATAATGCCTTATGGAATACACCTACTTGAAGATGTTATAATACTAAAGTTAAATGCAGATATTTTTGTTTCCCGTGAGACTATTGGAGGCGTATAAACATTTGATTCACGAAATCATCAAGTGATATGCGTGATAATGTTCAAATGTCTTATTAAATGAAACTTTTAATAAGACATTTGAACATTATCACACATATCACTTATTGCATATTTCTTTCCAGGGAGGGGGGGACATTTCCTTGATTGTGAGTTGTTTCTACTTGTAGAAAAGGAAATGGGAAAACCCTGGAGCACTCATTAAAAAAGAGAGATGAGAAAGAAGAAACCCTACATCCACTCCTTATACATCAACTAGAGACAAATTGAGGATTTTCAATTGAAACTTTTAGGGAGACATGGGAACAATTGACGGCTTTCATAAGACATTTAACCACTCGCCAATTTCTGCTTTCTGGAAAATTTTATGAGACAGTGTTTTTTATTTACTTGTCGCAAGGAAGAGCACACGAAACTCCCTCTAACAAGCAAGTAATTGAAAAGCTGATATGCAACATCCATTTCCCTTTGTTCAACAAAGTTTATATAGGTATGAACTTATAAATAACTTACTCCGTTGTTTCCAATGTTCAACAAAATCTGAGTGTGAACCAAGAATTAACCTACTGCATTGTTCAGCAAAGTCTGGATATGAACTAACAATTAACCTACTCCATTGATTCCATTGTTCAGCAAAGTCTATGTATGAACTAATCATTAACTTATTTCATTATTCAGCAAAGTCTAGGTATGAACCAAGAATTAACCTACTCCATTGTTAAACAAAGTTATATATATATATATGAACTTAGATATAACTTACTCCATTGTTTTCATTGTTCAGCAAAATCTATGTGTGAACCAAGAGTTAACCTACTCCACTGTTCAGCTAATTCTGGGTATGAATCAACAATTAAATTACTCGATTGTTTTCATTGTTCAGCAAAGTCTATGTATGAACCAAGAATTAACCTACTCCAAAGTTCATGATCCTATCCGTTGTACCTATCATTTGGACAGACATGTAAGTTAAACGAAGAAATGTAACCCCCAGTATATTAATATTCAGAATAAAAACGGATGATAATACGTTTTTTGCTTGTTATTTTATGATCTTTCTTTGCACATAATAGCTAATTAGACCATGAGTTACAGTCTAGTGTAGATTCTGAACCATTAGAAACATCTATATATGAGGTGATGGGAATTGTACCCAGGAACTCTTAAATCGAAGACCAAAACTCAGCCACTAAGCTGACAACACGACCGAAATTGACATTGAAAAAAATTGTTCCAAACTGATTAAGATTTAATAAAATTGTTTAAATTGGGAATTTAAATTGGAAAGTAAAAAATTTGGCAATCAGCACGCACTTGAATCATAGACAATAAAACTGTACTAGATTGCTTTAAAAAATTTTATACCTCCACATCCGCCGATCGAAGTTTTTTCAGAATTCATTTTAAGGTAATAAAAAGGAAATTTTTAAGTTATATAAATCGCTTGTCAATCAAAAGTATTTTTTCCTCTGATTGATTGATCGAAGGCTAGATCCATAAACTGCACAACCGAGCAACAGTAGATGTCAAGGCCGCTACATTCCATACTGGAAGGGGCGATGGTTATCTCTCCTGGTCCCATTCCAATTGTCAATATAATTGGAAATTTATTGCAATACCCATTACTTTCTCGCATAATAAATACCGCTATCGGGTAATTATATCGGACGACAAAGGCATGGACATCCCTCAGCTGGTCAAAATTAAATTTCCTATGATGAATATCACGTGACTTCCGGTGAGGGGGAGGTACCAATAAGCGATTCATAAAAACTAAATCGAATTTTTTTCCGAGCTTTGTTTCAAAAAATGGCAGACATCATGAAGGAGGTGGTTCTCGTGGTCGTGGTATTGGGTGCCGCGCTTCGGACTGTGGATGGTAAATATGAATATCTTTAAAATATACTTATTGCCCTTACGCATACATTTAAAACAAAAAAATCTTAAATTATTCTCTCTCTATGAATTACAACTTAGAAATAAATTGAAACTATACAGTATTTTAATTTATATTATATTTTTTTAAAAGTTCACAGTAAAGGTAATTTTTCATCCTTTATTCATCATTAAAAGGAATTTAATATCAATAACTATTTTGAAATATTCTGGTATTTATATTTTATTAAACTTCTGGAGCTGAAATATTTAAAAAATTTTAATCATTTGTGCGTGAATGTATATTTATAAATTTATCGCTTGAAATATTGGTCTGTATTAAAAATCTGATTTTGCAGTTACAGCGAATTAGTTGTAAACAGAAAATACTAAATCTGTTAGAAAGTTTTATGAATTAGTTGTACTGGAAATATTTCAGTAATCTGAAATATTTCATGGAAAATTCCCTAATCTTTATAATAAAAATGAATTTATTCAAACTTTTTACAAGCAAAGTTATTAGGAAAGTGTGATTTAAGTAATTATTAAGCTTAAAAACTAATGTGCTTGTTAAACTTTATAATTTTTTACAAGCACATTAATTGTTAAACTTAATAATTACTTAAATCACGTAAAAAATGGACTGTTTGTTTTTGAAAAATGATATAAATTAATTGCCGAAAATATATTTTGATATATTATTTTACGTTGAATCGAATGGGCTTGAATTCATTACTTACAAAGTTTTAATGAATTCAAGCACATTAATTGTTAAACTTATTAAAACCTAAATCACACATAATATGGACTGCTTGTTTTTGTAAATGATAAATTGTTAAAAATATATTTTGATATATTATTTTATGCTGAATCGAATTGTCTTGAATTCATGACTCACAACGTTATAATGAATCCAAGCTCATTAACTGTTAAACTTAACAATTAATTAAATAAAAAAATAGACTGCTTTTTATCATCACTGCTTTTTTTTTCTTCAAAATGCTATAGATAAATAGTCAATAATATATTTTGATACATATTATTTTATGCTGAATTAAGCATTTTTGGGTTAACTGTGTTGTTGATTATCCTATCTGGTTAGCCAATAGGCTAAACCAGATCTGTGAGACGGTGAATAAACAAAATGTCCGAATCCAGAAAAAGACATTTTGTTGTTTTGGACTTTTATTCCTTTTTTTAAACTTTAAGCAGGAAAGTAGATGACCAGGGGTAAAGAGCAAGATCAACTGTACTTTGCTTTATAGTAATAGAGATCACAAAATGAAATATAGAACTTTATAAAATAAAATTAAATTACATAGTATAGTACTTTACTAGTAGAGCAAAATGAATTTTTAAGATCTTCAGAGGAGGTAATTCTCACTTGAATGTGAATATTAGAGTGTCAATTTGGTTGTTCATTTCATCATTTGAGTGTAATCCAAAATATTAAAGTGGTTTATCCATTTAACGGCATTAATTATCAACAGTAATTAACCAGAAAAATGTATTCTAAAAACCGAACTGAGCTCCAGTGGTTCAGCAATTTCACGTCGCACTCCGTTAAGATCAGCAAAGTGAAGCACCATTTGCTGCGGACAGTGGTTGGGACCACGTACACTCCCTCTCTGAGTTGCTGGAGATCCGTGGGTTCGGGACACATCCACGTACATCATTGTCGTTCAAAGTCCTTCCACTTATGTATGAGAAGATTAGGGTGTCAGTTCAGTTGAGACCTCGTCACCTGACCGTGGTCCAAAATGACGGATCGGAGAGAGTTCCAAACCCGTTAACCTTAAGGTACAGCTCGGAGTTTATCTCCCCTTCCCTGTGTATAGGATAACTTAACTGAACTTTTGTTTCCAGATGAGAATGCATTTGATGGCACTGGTGCAGAGAGAAGGGTATCAACCCAAATATGTTGATTGGATTATTCGTAACGGCACTTGTTGTAAATAAAGAGGGCGCTGCAAGAGACAGGATTTGGAAATTTTGTGACACATATTCGTGGCATACACAGGCGTATTATAAAAAATAAAACTAAATAATTTAGTTTATTACTTATAATACCCTTGCTCTAAGTTCACGATTAGGAAATTTAAACTGATGATATATAAGAGCCTACTTTAAATAATGGAACTTTTTCAAGCGTTACGTACATTATCATAACTTGGATTCGCATATCATAAATTTATCCTTTCTTCTAGTTATTCTTATATTTGTTTACAGGTAACTTTATTCCTTAGCAGTACATATAAAAAAAATGATAATCGCAATTCGATAAAAAGTTTTGTAGGAACACCAAGATTCAACCATCTTAATCAAAACGACTAATTGATGTAATTAGACAGTTCTTCATGCAGTTAAGTAAAATTACTGCAATACATTTTTGTCAGTCCTTTCCTACTGACAGAAGCTGATGAATAGTGAACGGTATAACAACTTGGGACCACGGTCAGGCGAAGATGATATCCACACTTAAAGAGTTGCTCTCATTTATATGACGCGTGACTGTACCAGCGACGTAGTATTAGACCATAAGGAAATTTTAACAGCCACACAGACCCTATCTGCATAGTGATTTTCACCTCTATTTGTTAAGCTTTTATGGAATGTTTACGTTAAGAACTAAAAATCAACCTAATAAACTGTTTGATTAAATTAAAAAACAGAGCTAGAAAGTGAACCATTTTAAGATTCATCTCGTTTGGCGTTTACCAAGGTGCCAACAAAGATGCTGACAAAGTCATTAAACACATCAACCTATTTCGTAATTTTGAACCTTGGTTAAATGACTACATCAAAAACTCAACTGACGTCCATCTCCTCAAACTGCTTCAAAATTGAAGGAAAATTAGTTGCTACGAAACACTAACATGCATTGACCATCTTTGTAAAAATATCTCCGGCTAGGTTAAGCATTCATTTAAAAAGAAATACAGTGATATTTTTCCATTATCACACAGGAGCAGATTCATAGCCAAATGATTTATGAAAATCGCCAAGAATATGAAGTCACCGTTTTTCTTTATCTGAATAACGTATTTCTAAGTGGATTTTACTGGAAATCTCATTATGATTTGAAATTTTGTTTATGTACTTATTCGTTGAATTCTTCTAACAAGTTCTCGATAATATTTGAATCTGATTTTTATAACAGAAAAGTACTGAAAATATTTACTGACAATTCTGTTGTTCCTTAATTATTTTTTCATTTTTATACAAAATTATATTAAAAGGATATATTAATTTTCAGGTGCTTTGGCAGCAGCTAGAGCGGGACCCTGTAAGTATAATTGTGTCCATTTTGCTTAAAAAAATAATTAACATTAATATCAACAGTTATTTCTAAAATTTATTGCAATCTTTTTTTGCTAATATATGTAACACATAATATTTACTCACTGAATTTAATAAATCTAGCTTTTAATAAGTTTTGAAACTGCTAACGTAATTGATCCCTTTCGTAATCAGGAATGTCATAATATTAAGTTATCCCATTAGAAACCAAAATATTAGTAATTTAAGTAAATTAAAATCCTTATTCTCTCTGTTTGTAAATGGAAGTTTTGTAAAGTATAGGAAACAGATTCACTCAACATAAGAACTCAAGATCAGAATTCAGGATTCCATCAACAGCATTACAGCCCAATCACTGACAAATGCGTGGGGGGGGGACACATTTGGACACTTTCAGTACCTACAGTAATGGAAAATAATCATATTTATGACACATTATCTTTCCTTTCATGCGTTGACTTTATGAGCCGGTTTTGCACGTCACATTTTGTTGAATACCACTAACAATTTGATTTGATAATTGATAATTTGGCAAACACTTTTTAGATTTTAGAAATTATGTTTCAAAATACGTAATTTTACAAAATGATGTTATGATATAATGCAAAAATATATTGAATTAACCAAATAAATCTGTATAAATATATAAAATCCTATTGTTTTCGTAGAATTTTTATTTGGAATGGAATTCAGAACGGCAGACCACATGGATTGTAATGAGTCTTATCTCAGATTGTTGGCCTCTCTGTGGGGGGTTGACTTTAAATAAATATATTTCATTTTGAAAATTTGATGACAGTATTTCTAGTTAATTTAAATTGTAATAAGAATTTATATTAATAGTCGGTAAAATTTCTCAAGCAAAGATGTCATTCATTTAAGGAATATAAAACTCCGCTCCCAAAACTTTTCTTGCTTAAAAAAAAGCCTATAATTTTTTTTTATTTTTTCATTTAAAATTTTCCGTTAATCGTAATTACTGAGAAAGAATAAAAAACACGAAAAGTATCTCTATTGCTTATTAAAACGTATGAGTTTACTGTTTTCCCAATACGCCACAGAAAAGATATGCATTGGAATCCTGATAAAAAGAATCACGGTGTGTTTGTCTAATATCTATGTAGCTAAAAGTAATTTTCTACCATTCAGCGTTTTATTCGCTTTAATTTTAGCTGATACGTATGTGAAATTTAATTTTGTATTGTAAAACAGTATTTTGAACTGAGCTTAGTAAATAGTAAATATCGTTAAAAAAATAGCACATAAAATTTTGTGCTAATTTTATAAATAAGTATTTATAAAAACAGCGAAGTTAAGTGCACTTCTTTCACTGGAAAGTAAGACACGCTTGCTTTAATAGTAAAATAATAAAAAAAATATTTGTTTGTTTTTACTGTCCCTGAGAGAAGTCACCAAAAATGCAAATTGTTGTCAACTTAAATGTCTAATGAACATCGAAAAAGAACTAACATGGCTTAAGTGAGTACTTCCAGCTTCATGAAATTGCTTTGGTTATCGTTTTATCTCATCACTTCCTAAAATTTTTTATTATTAGCAGCACTTTTTTAAAGAATGTCAAAATTCTTTAATTTATATACACTGCTTGCCACCCAAATTGCAACACAAAAAAAGACAAGAGATATCACAGCAAAATTTATTTTGTCGATAACATGTTGAGAGACCAAGTATCAAATGATTAAATTTATAGTCTTCTGTGAAGTGTAGCTCCTGCCAAAACCAAAAGCAAGAGTAGCCCATTGCTGGAGATCATCGTTGCCACACGCCTCATCATTGAATCAATGAGACTTTGGATGTGTTCTTGGGGTACAGCAGACCAATCAGCTTCCACATGTAGCTAAAGTTGAGCTGGTGGGGAAGCTGAGGATGTAATCTGGGTCAATCGTTGAGAAACCATGAAACACATGTTTTCCTATCAGTGAAAGATCCAGAGAGTGAGCCGACCAGGGAAGCAATTCAATCTGGCGATTGACAAAGAACTCTTGGACAATGGGTCTCACGTATGGTCGCGCATTATCTTGTTGAAAAATGGCTGAAAGCAAGCCCTAAAGATAAGGAAGGACAACTGCCTCCAACACCTCGGAGATGTAGCACTGGCTGTTTAAAGTATCGGCAATGTCTACTAGAGGAGTGTGAAAGTGATATCTTATACTATCTCATACCATAATATTCGGTGCAGGATCAGTGTGGCGTTACATAACGCAACTGTTCAGCATCCTCTTTCTGCGGTGTCTCCAGACTCGAATGCGACCATCGAGGTGTTGCAGACAGAAGCGTGACAAGTCACTAAAGATAATTTCGTTCTATTCTGCCGTTCACATCCTTCTTTCATCTCACCATTGGCAGCGGAGATGTCTGCGATTCTGTGTCAAGGGTAGACGAAGCAATGGACGTCTTAAGGACATACCACTCTGCTGTAAACGGTGTCAAATGCAACGCGCAGACACTGGATCATGCTTTGCAGACTGAATGTGCTGTTATGTAGTTGAGCGATCCGTCATTGATATCCGCACAATTTCCCTGACATTGCCCTGTCATTACGTGAAGAGGTGCACAGAGGTGGATGCGATCGCACTTTCATGCATTCTATGATCACTTATCCACACCGCAGTTTGGTGTCGTCCAACACGACTACTGATTTCTCTGAAAGGTAATCCACAATCTCGGTAGGCCATTATCCTTCCTCTGTCGAATCCAGACACTTGATCAAAAAATGATCGCTGTTTTCTGCAAGGCATAATTGACCTTTTTTTTTTTACTTTTATTTATTTTTTGAAAAAACCACAAGAAAAACGTAATTACTGAACTTGAAATCGTCGAAATCTCCAAGTCTTAAACAGCACTTTGAAGTGGTGCCACAAGTGCATGTGATGTGCATCTGTGCAGAAATTCTTATCATTTTATATCTCATCTTTCCTAATGCCTGTTGTAAATTTCATGTTATTTGCATGCTTCGTTTCGGGTGTTGCATTTACGGTGGCCAACAGTGTATTAATGATAGAGGCAGTGTTTCCCTGGTTGGTTAAGCATAAAATTCTTTCTGTTGTTACTTTCTCCTTCATATTTCAACAAATAATTTACAATTAATAAAAATTATTAATTTACTTAATACTTTTTTCACATTTTTTCACGCATGCGAAATAAATCTTATACACAACATTTCAAGTTTCCAGATATACAAGTGAACTCAAATAACAAATGGTAAATTTTCAAATACTTTATTTTCGAAAAAAAAAACTCAAATTGTTTCAATTCCTTTAAAATCCAAATTACGTTAGATATAAAAAAATCTCCCCATAGTATACGTCATTAAAATTCCTCACCAATGTCAGCTGACGTTTGGCGATTAATCGCTTTTGATATTTTTTTTCTATCAATTGTTTTATTTTTTATACTTTGTTAAATTTTACTTGATATTTCAGCAGGTTAATTCTCTATCGATGTAGTTTCACAATATAATTAACTACAGCGTCGCTTTAAGTCACAGTCAATAATTGAGATGGACACCTTATCTCGCATCTTCTTTCTTTAACTTTCACACTAAATCAAGGATACATTATTGGACAATATTTGTTTTAAACGTGCGTAGGCCTTCTTTGTATGGGGATCTTTGCCCAGGACATGTACTGAATTTACTACCTTCTGTAAACAAGAATGGTTTTAAATATAAAAAATACCGTCAATGAAACTGATTCATTAATTAAAACAGCAGCATGGTGAAGAGCTTTTTGGACCAAGCGTTTGGGGGTTTTATTCTTGACTCAATGGAAGATTATCTTGTGAATGACATTATAAGCGTTATAATTCCCAGTCGTTCTAATAACTTAGAGTTAATGGGGCGTGAAAAACAAGATACTAGCACAGGTGTATACTTCGTCAGTTGATCTTGGTTTAAAATCAATGATTATTGAGTGGCTTTTCAATCAGCTGAAATCGACAATAAAAGTCATATTAAACTAATAGCATTCCTTCAAAGAAGAAGAAAAGGGAATAAGATTGATTTCTTTTCAAAATCCCATATGGAAATGACCTTATTTTCGATTTCATCAAATTTGTGTAAAATGTGAAAATTTCATCAAGTTTTTCACACATGGAACTTTAAATATGGAAAAAAATTAATTGTTATTCTTTATGTACATAGATGACATATATTTAGATATAAGAGATAAAAATTATTTGCATTTATACAGTTAAAAAAGAATTTTGAAATTATTACTTTTAAAAAGAAATCTTACAAACATTGTTTATATTTTAATGTTAACGTGATCTTTTTTTTTTCTAATTTCAGTCGGAAGTTCTTCATACCAACAACAAAATGGTTATTATTATTATTATTTATTTTTATCATACATTATGAAAAATACTTTCCTATAGAATGATTATTATATGCATTTGTTATTATATTACAGGAAGATTTATGTACAGATATCACGCACCAAGTAAGTGCCAAAAATAATTCTCTTTTTCATGAATTTCTTTAATCTACTTATTTGTTACTCTCATTAAAATTAATAATGCACGCGTTATTAATTTCTTAACAATGTCACAATTATGACGTCATAGCTGTAAGTCATAAATATTATAAAGAATAAAAAATAGTAGATGAAAAATTTATATATTCAGATTTAAAATTAGCATCAATTAAGTGAGTTTTAAAATAAAATATAATTTTGCCAGTTTGTCTAGCAAGTATTGCGCATATACTGCTAATTAGGATTTGTTGACATAGTATAATTTAGTTATAGTAGCTGTTATTAATTTTCTTTTTTAATGCATACAGCTTGGAAAACAGTGATTTTAAAAAACATGTTATCAAGATCCAAATAAAATAAGCTGTTAAATACATTCTCGATTGCAACAGAGTTCCCTGGTTAAAACATGTTATATGATTTTGCACTAACGAAGAGCTTTCCCCACAATCTAATGGACTCTCTAAAAGGCCTTGTCTTCCACAATTGTGTGTGTGTGTGTGTATATATATGCATAGATAGGTATGTGTGTATAATTAATTTTTTAGACCTATTCTGTAGTGTAAATATTGTATTCGATGCAAATATTTTGCTTTTCTTTTTTAAATTTATATATTATTAGCGATAAATTTTGCAACAGCTTTTGATTAACTAGTAAAACTTTCATGAGCTTCGTACAGAAGAATTTGCTGGTGTCAACGTTTTGACTATTTAGTGGATTTCTTATGTTTAGACGTATCCATGAGTTATTGGATCGGCAAAATCTGAAGCACTCTCCTCGACTGAGCAAAATGCAATCTCTTCATCCATGATAAGTGGAGTAGAAACTGTTAGTTTCCATTCCGAAGAGCTTATTCCAATCACAAGGCCTCTGTTAGTGAGGAACGTAAGCTTACGAAACACAGTCCTTACAGTGTACATAATTTAGATTTTGAATAAAAGTTAGAGTATATAGTGATTAATAAATGTGTATACTCATAAATCGTTGCATACTCTCCACAACCAGTAAACTACCTTCTCGAAAGAAGTTTTTACACACAATTTATTAAGTTTCAGAAAAATTTGTTACACTTTAGTACCCACATTATAAGAAACCACCTTCTTCAAGGGAAATTTTCTCACAACTTGCATGGGTTTTGCTAAATTTACTAATTTTCTACAATTTAATCCCAATACCAACTTACCAACTTCTCTAAAGGAATTTTTTTTCCTATACAGTTTGTTAATACAATGCTTGCCCTGAGAGGAATTGAAGTTGACTGTCATTTTACTAGCGCGGCTCATGTGTAAATAAAAAAGAAAACTAACCAGGAAACCATCCTTACACGAGTAGTTCAACATGGAAAAATTCAATGGGGAACAAGGTACCTTTGGAGCAGAGATCTGTGGCAGACCAGACACAGATTGGAAATAAAAATTCTCTGAAAAAGGCTTAAACAGTGTTCGTTCTGTCTCTAAAATTCCAATAAATATTCCATTTTAACTTTTGTTGCCAAATAACTCTAATTCAAATATCTGTAATAATGGTAATGATAAATAAATCATTATACTAAAATAAATATAATTCAATTCACTGGATTGCATCATACACATTAATAAGCTTATCATAAAATTTTAAACATCAGTACCTTTAGAAACATGTCGTTTCTTAAATTTGTGAGTGTACGGCATTTAAAGAAAATTAAGCAATTTCTATTTTATATATATATATATATATATATATATATATTATTTATCTCGTCAAAAAAACTAGTTGTTCTTTTAAAATGTAATTTTGCATTTACCATTTTTGTGTTTTTCAGATGGACATTACTATTTCAGAGCTGGCCCTGGTAAGTGATTAGTTTCTTTGATGCATAATTTATCATCAGTACCAAATGGTTTTATGGATTTTGCTACCAGAAATATTTTCATGAATTAGAACGATAAAAAGATACTGAAGAAACAGATAAGAGTTAAGTTGAATTTAACATTTATATCACACGTGTTATAAGCAATCGTCATGCGCCATAGAAATAACTTTTTAAGTTATGGAATGTGTTATTGATTATGTTGGCATTAAATAACTTAAAATTATCTACATTTTTTTATTTCTGATTAAACGTGAATAACTGAAATTTTGAGAAATTTTCTTGCCTGAAGCACATTTGGAGACGTCAAATTTGTAGCATATGCGTTTCTATTTTCATTTTTATAGGGTTGTTTATAGGTTGTTGGAAGTATCAAAAGATCTGAGAGAATTTCTGTTGGATGACACATTTTTCAAGTTGATGGGGATGCAAATATATTTGGAGAACACTTTCCTCGCCAGAGTAATTTTAGACTTTTTACTTCACATTTATCAACAGTTGAATTATGCATCAGAGACAAAAGTATCAAGCTGTAAAGCTATTCATTAGTTGTAAGTTATAGGGATAGGTGTTTGCAATTAATTTTTCTACGTGTTGCCGACATGAGCGTTAGTCCTTTTAAATGATACTACAAATGAACACAAAAAAAGAATGTGACTTTTTAATTTTTGTTTATTAATTTGAATGACTTCAGAGATTCATAGTGAATAAATGCCAATGTTCATCCTATTCCAGGTGATAAAAATTAAATTAAAAGTAGAGTTACGGTACAAATTGTTTACTATGTAGATATTCAATTACAAGTCTTGCAACAGTAATTTTATCATAATATTATTGATTTATAGAAGCAAGGTTTTGGAATGATATTTACGCTCCAGCAAGTTTGACATCGAAATTTAATAAAAAACAATGTTTGACATTAATTTGAAAAATGTGTGCGCTTTTCATTCTGTCATTATTCAGATACCTTATCATACAAGCGAGTGTAATAATTATTAATAAAATGAGATAATATCAATGTCTGAATTTTAGAATAGAAAGTATTTCATCAGACAAATAGCCACATGAAATTTCAATTTATGATGATTTCTTATTTAAATTTTTTTTTTAATTTCTCACCATAAAATTGTAGGAAAGACTTTTTTCCCTAAAATCGCTTTATTTTTCCTTCATTTAAATCAATACAATCAATATCGAAAGCTTAAGTGAGAGAAAGCTTGACAGCAATGTGAGAATTAAATTAATTTAGAATTGAGGTAACTGTTATAACCAACAGACTCTTCTAATCGTATATCATATTAATTATACTCTATTTAGATAATCTAAATTAATATAAAAAATTTTACTATATAAATTGCTTTTGATGCATTTTATTATTGAGATGTTTTGACGAAATGTTTAACGTCAAACTATTCTTTTAGTTAACAGGTTTGGACAGTGGTCGAACATGGGCAGCAGTGGTATGTGTTTTAGATGTCTCGCGCAAATGTGTTTCATTAAAGCACGCAATATATATATATATATATATATATATATATATATATATATATATACACTACACTGGCCATTAAAATTGCTACACCAGGAAGACATTTAGGTAGCAAAATGATATTTTTTGGACAAATATGTTATATTAGAAATAACAAGTGATTTAATTTTCAAAACATTTGGCTGGAAAGATCCTGAGAAATCAGTACCCAGAACAACCACCTCTAACAGTAATAACAGCAGTGATACGCCTGGGCATTGAGTCAAACAGAGATTGGTTTCCATGTACAGGTTCAGATGCCCATGCAGCTTCAACATGATGCCACAGTTCATCAACCGTAGTGACTGGCGTTTGGTGACGAGCCAGTCACTTGGCAACCATTGACCAGAAGTTTTCTATTGGTGAAAGATTTGGAGAACGTGCTGGCCAGGGCAACAGCCGAACATGTTCCTTATCAAGGAAGGTCCGTACAATACCGGCAACATGCGGTGGGGCATTATCCTGCTGAAACGTAGGGTTTCGCAGGGTTAGAATAAAGGGTAGGGCCACGCGTCGTAACACACCAGAAATGTAACGTGCACTGTTCAAAGCACCGTCAATGCGAACAAGATGTGACCTAGACGTGCATCCAATGGCACCCCATACCATCACGCCAGGTGATGGGCCAGTATGACAATGACGAATGCACGCTGACAGTGTGCGTTCCCCACGATGCCGCCAAACACGAATGCGACCATCATGATGCTGCACACAGAACCTGGATTCATCTGAAAAGATGACGTCTTGTCATTCGTGCGCCCAGGCTCGTTGTAGATCACACCACTGAAGGCGTTCTTGTCTATGACGCAGCGTCAAGGGAAGCCGCAGCCATGGTCTCCGAGCTGAGAGTACATACTGCTGTAAGCGTCATCGAACTGTTCGTGCCGACACTTGTCTTCCGAACGACCCCATTTCTTGACTCACGGCTCGTGACGTGGTTGCACGATCCATTACGGCCATGCGGATAATATGCCTGTCTTCTCGGCTGCTAGTGATAGGTGGCCGTTGAGATCCCGCATGGCGTTCCGTATTACCGTCCTGAACCCATTGTTTCCATATTCTGCTAACAGTCATTGGATCTCGACCGACGCGAGCAGCAATACTGCGATAAGATAAACCGCAATCCTGGTATGCTACAATTCGACCTTTATCAAAGGCAGAAACTTGCTGGTACGCATTTCTCCTTCTTACATGAGGCATCACAACAACTTTTCACCAGGCAACAGCGTTCAAATGCAATTTGTGTATGAGGAACCGGCTGAACAATTTCCTCATTTAAACACAATGTAGGTGTCGCTACTGGCGCCTGCTTTGTCTGAATGCGCTGAAAAGCTAATCATTCGTATATCACAGCACCTTTTTCCTTTCATATAAATTTCACGTCTGTAGCATGTCACCTTCTTGGTATAGCAATTTTAATGGTCAGTATTGTATATATATATATATATATATATATATATATATATATATATATATATATATATATATATATATATATATATATATATATATATATAAAATTATAAAAACACTAAAATATACAATCAAATGACAAAAAGAAGAAGTCATAAGGACCCTGTCTTCACCAGGAGGGAGATGGCCAGCTATGCAAAAGCACTTTTTTCTGACATGCTCTAAGGACATTCTGGTCATCTCCCTCCTGATGAAGCCTCCTATGCCTTCTCTTCTTATCATTTGCATCGTATATTTTAGTGTTTTTCCAATTTTATATATTTCTGGTTTCAATATTTTTCATGTTTTATCTTATTTATATATTGGCAAATCTTTCTTTAGCTGCTTTATATATATATATATATATATATATATATATATATATATATATATATATATATTTCTTTTGAAAATCATAAAAAATTACGTCTCTTCGCGCTAAAGTACTTTAACTTTAATAGGAGTTGAATTTTTATAACACATTAAAATTTTTATAGGAACTATTCTACCTTCGGATGCACCAGGCCTTGGCCAACAGAAGCTACCCCGTTACCTTTTGAGCTTTATATCTTCTCTATATCATACTGTATACATATATCATACTGCATACTTATCTATATCATACTGCATACTTATCTATATCATACTGCATACTTATCTATATCATACTGCTTTTTTGCATCATCCTCACCTACACTGAATTGCATTGTATTCGAAAAAGAGGTGTTCCGGCTATCTGCAGCATTCCATTTATTCATGATTGATACTCTGCCAGTGTTTCTGGTGGCTACAATGTTTTCAAAGGTACTAGGGCTACACAGACTACATATTATAGGTTTGCTAGTGTCTATCTTTGTGGTCTTAAATTTGATGGTAAACATGAGCTCTATCTTACGTGTTGTAAATACGGGGTCGATCAAGCTATGTCAAAACACTTTCTCTTGTGTTTGGGATTTACTAAGGAGGATTTTCTTGTGAATCCCTTGTATTTCTTAATTTTTTGAAGATTGAGAATCGCGGAGTTCTGGTATTATACCAAATGCGATTAGAAACAACAACAAAAATTGAAGATTTTTGGAATTTAGACATCGAGTATAATCCGCAAAGTACATAATCCGGGGTTTATCTTATGTAATCGGATTTCAGCTTTGTTGGATTATAGGACGCTCTTAAATACTCTTGGTAATGAACTAGCTGACTCCGCCGCAAAGGTGATCGTAGGTCTCCCGGTAGTGTTAGACATGTTTTGAGAAACCACCTGATAGTGCTGTGTCTGTCTCTTGGAACTTAATAATTGTTGGCCAGGGTAGTTTTAAACACGCAGTGATCGCGAATGTGAACGTCAAGAGAAAATGGTTCAATAGTTATCTGTCTCAGCTTCTAACAAATCATGTCGGTTTTCTAGCTGACTTTCAGAGATCTTTTAATGGAACGGTCATTTGTACCTCTGGTGAATCCTAGGAGTACAGTCTACAATACACAATCTATAGATGTCCACTGGCCTTGGACTACAGGTTGTCCCTATCTCAAAATTTTCAAGAAATTGATGTTCACAAACTACTTTTGAACCCAATATCCCCTGCAACAGTAACAAAATTTTTTTACTATATCTCCTTCAATGAGGACAAAATAATTATGTTGTCAAGGTAATATACCGGTGCCCAATGTCGCAGAGCTTAGTGTATTCGGATTCAAATTTGAGACTATGTTTGGCTCCGCTCTTTTGAGCTCTATAACTCATCATATCATCTTTTTAAGTCATGGAGACAAGGTTTTCACTGTCGTTACTGTGATGAAATGAGTTACTCTTGAAATTAGTTGGTGTTGCGCATTAAGTCTTCCATTGTCTTCATGTGGATTTCTCCTTATTTTTGGTTACTGGTTATGCTTTTCAGATGTACCCCCCTCGGTTTGGCGGGGGGCAAAATAAAATCGACCTGCATAATCTGACATTTGTATGTTTAATCATTAAATCACATACTCTAATTGTAAAACTATCAGTCGTTCCAACGTTTGGATTGTCAGTGAAAGGAAAAAGAAACAAATGTAGACAGCACTACAAATATTTATATTTCTTAATAAAATATTTTACTTAAAACAAATTTGATGGGTCTAAATTGAATTCGTGAAACTGATATCATCTGATAAGTTACCTACTCAAAACCTAATTCGTGCTGAAAACATATTATAAATATTTTTCTAATGTCTGAAGCATATTTATTTTGCTCGTGAAAAGTGGTCTGCCCTCAAACTTACTACGATTCATCATTTGAAGACATCAACAGGAGCGACACATGATAGGCGTAATTTATTTACCTTTTACTGTAAAAGTCTAAAAGTCTTGGAGGAAAAGTATAGAATATACAAATTGATACAATCATATATATATATATATATATATATATACATATATATTAATTAAAAATAAATATCAAAGTATGATACAAAATCACTGTATAAAAAATAAGATAAACCTCGGAATAAAATATAAATACTATATTTATAGTGATTAGTAAGGTCCATTATTACTACTCATTTATTATGTCATCAAGCAATGAGAAATAATGAATTTATAACTATTCTTATATGTGAAGACGGATTCGCGGTTTTACATGTTTACTATTAATGAGATAGAAGCTGTTTATTCCGTCACAATTTTAATTCATTTAAAAAAAGTGACTGTTACAATCAATGAAAACTTGCAATAGCATGTATACCTACATCCAGGAGATCGAGATAATAACACTAAATGAATCCACTATCAAAAAATATTTATTTTGTGAACTCAGTTTCAGGCTTTTCTCTTCAAAATTACCTTTAAAGCTCATCATACACGATATGGGGTTAGGTGTAGAATCGGATACCACCTAGTTTGGTGATAAACTTTAATTTCTGTTATTTCTGGTAACTCTAACATGGTATAGCTTTTGTGCAGCGGCCATCTTGCTAATCAATCATTTCCTGGTGCCTATCTTGGTGTCAAAAAAAAATCATTAAAAACTGAGGAGGCATTCTATTGTAAACTTATACCCATGATACAATTTTGTGGCTGGATTTGTTAAGGGGTAAAAATTAACTAAGCATACACATAGTACAGACTTTATTTTCAAATTCTACTTACCAGAATAGGTTATGTACTGCTAGAAGCTCTAAATTAATTTATAATTCAACTAAGTTAATATTAAAAAAATACTTACTATTCTCCTTATAAATAACTATTTCCATGTGTATTTATGAATAAATATTATTTGATTTAAACATTACGTTTAAAAAATAAATGTTATTTAATTTTATATGATATTTTCTTTTCTTAGATAACAGATTCGGTCATTGGTCTAACATGGATAATAGTGGTAAACGTTTTTATATATTATTCTATTCAATTTTTATCTAGTATATGTAAAAACGCCTTAAAATGTTTCATTTTAATTTGAAATTTATTTTTGTTAAAAATGATGAATATATGAGATCATGCTTTGAATATAAACTAGGTATTTATGTATATATATATATATATATATATATATATATATATATATATATATATATATATATATATATATATATATTATGGGTGAAAAAAGTCTCATAATGTACATACGCATCGCATCAGCCAAAATCAATTTGCCTTTAGTCTCATTACATAACGACGCTCGCACTTCTCCCATCTAAAGGAAAGGATTGCGTGAACATTATCCGGAGACTGGAGTACTTAGTCGCCAGTCAGCAAATATAACGCCTAAAGGCTAAGAATACTTTGGAAGGCACATATACTATACTCTAGATGTACTCTCATACAAAACATTATAACTGCTACATAATGTGAATGCCGAGTGGATATTCTTATTTAAATTTATATGCATATAAATTAAAATATTATACACATAACATGACAGCCCCTATGGGGGCCAATCACCATATCGGATCTCTTGCCCGATTGTCCTGGAGTGCGAAGCAGGCGGTCAGCCTAACCTGAATTCCCTAGTGTTTTGCTCCCACTCATTCTTGGTACTCAGTTTTATCAATCTTCCCCAGCATGAGTTTGAACCCAGAACTTATGGCTTGGGAGTGAGAAGTGTTACCATTATTGCGAAACAGGATCTCAATATATATATATATATATATATATATATATATATATATATATATATATATAGATATATCCAGCATAAAATAAATTACCCAAAAAATCACTTAGAAAAGTATCCTACAGAAATAAGTTTGAATGCATAATTTTAAGTAAATAAATGTGTTAATGAACTAAAAATTATTAGCATGTGAATTTAAAAGAATAATATGGTTTATATTTTAATAAAGAGAGTAAACCAATTCAAAAGCCTGTATTTTTTTAAAAAACTGTATCTGTTAAATCAATAAACATTTGTTCATCACTCATATTAATAACTCAAAAATCATGACTAAATTTGCTCTCATAGTTTCCTATTCAGATAGTTTTGACTTATATTAACATAGAGACACTTGCGCAAATTTTTAAGAAAATGAAATAATTATTTTTATACCCTGATTTTCCAATAACAAGAAAGACGTATCAAATGTCTATAACTAATTGGTATCATTTTTTTAATTCTGAAATCATTAAAAAATATGTATTTGAGGCAATAGCTAGCAACGTTTATTGGCTTATAAAAGCCCCTTCTGCTTCAAAAACAGATGAATAACAATTTGGACATACGATTGTGTGGAAAAATGAAAACACAATCGTTGGTATATTCTTTGAAGCCAGGACCAAAAAGCAAATATAGACAAAGATATCAGTCACGGAATGATTTCGTGAAAATAATTATTTTTTATTGAATGTTATTGCATCATCTGTTTGATGGCAAACGTCCAACTCGTGCTGAACGATCAGATGTCGAGGACTTTGAATCGTTGAATTCAGTATGGATGTTTTCTGCACAAAGCAAAGTCGAGAGATAATTATACTTTCCTGAATAAAATCAGTTTGTCAAAAACAAGCTAAAAACAAATCATTTGAGCCTATCAATTTGCATCATATGATCAGTACTAGGGTAATAATTCTCATAATCAGCGATAATTATCCTCTCCTGAACGAGTTAAAAACTAATCTTAGGCAAGTTAAAAACTAATCATCCGATCTTTATGAAACTAAACCATATGATCAGTACATGCAAAAAGTTCTTATAAATACTGATAATTATAGATTTTTGAAAAAAATTAGTTTGTCCCAAGCACAAAAGTTAAAAAAAAATATTCTGAACCTATGAGCTCACAATTCTTGAACAGTTACACGCTGAAAATTCCCACAATTTGAATTGAAACATTTTGAGAACATTTTCTTTATGTACAAGTATCATAAAAAATGCATACGTCATATTTGCATCACACCAATCACTGTATCCCATCAAAATGATTGGCATAAAATGGACGAGGAAGGTATCATAACTTATGAAAAAAATTGCTCATGCAAAACGGTATTTCTTCACTTTAATTTAAATAAATTTCAGTTTAAAGGAATAGTACATTTACATTCAGAAAAGTTTCGTTTGTTTATTCTTTAGAAATTTTTATGAATGAATTCCCTTTGTTCCCTAACCAGAAGACAAGATTTTATTTCAATCTTTTTCTCGAAATTTTTCTTTTATTTTTCATTAATTTTTCTCTTTATAACTTTCCTTTTCCTTATTCAAAACTCTTCTTATTGTTTTCCTTTGTTTCCAAAATGATACAACTTATTTTTATTAGAATAATTTTTTTCTAAATTCTTGAATAGTATTTTTCATTTGAGTATTTCTAATAAATTTATATTTTCAGTAAGTCTGCTAAAAATTTCTGAAAGAACTTACATTGTAAACATATAATTAATTAATTAAGTCTTATATATATATATATTCACTTCAAGTGATACAATTCAAAATGAGTTTTTTTTTTTTTGCTTTTCTGAACAATCTATCAATTATTCATCCCTTATAACAATCACTCAAATATATTTAGCGCCTTCTAATTTTGATTTCAGCTGTTTTATTCGATCTCGCTATTGTATTTAATAAACTTTAATAATAAACTTTTCTTTCAGTTCACTATTCTGGACAGGAATCTAATATAGGCAATAATCGTGAGTGCTTCTATATTTGCTATTATTTGACTTGGAATAATGTGTTTATGTTTTAAGTATTTTTAACTTATATATATTAAAAAATTGATTAAAAAAGAGCAGAAATTTTTTAATCGTGTATTCTGTATGAAAATGTTTCACTCTTATAATAAATTTTCCGAGATATTTATTACAGATAAAAATATAAAAGTTTTTAAATTATCTGGAGATTTTTTTCAATAATTTTCTTATAATTGTAATCTTCTATCTTGTTTATAACTTTCTTATGAAAGCATAAGTTTTTCATTTCTGATTGAACTCTTCTGCAAATATATTCCTTCCAATTGCTGGCTTTAATTTTTCTGAAAATATATTTTTGCTGCAAAATATGTAGAATAAGTAAATTTGAATTTGGGGAAAGTTCTACTAATTTTCCTTACTTATCCTAATAACTTTGTTTGGGCTTAGTATATATAACATTTCATATTACTGTATTGGTTAAAAAACCAAGTTATGTCTCCTAAGCTGTATTAGGTTTACCCAGATATTTTTTTTTACAGTTATGATGTTTTTCTATTTCTTCGGCAATTTTGGCCGAGCTGGCAGCCGAATGGTTAGCGCTCTTGCCTTCGGTTTAACAGTTCGTGGGTTCAAATACCACCTTGGGCATGGATGTTTGTAATGGTTTGGAATCCACTTTAAACCGTAGGTTCCGGTATAATTAGCCCTCGTGTGCAAAAAATGACCGTTGAGCGACAAACAAACAAAATCCTTCGGCAATTCAGCAAATATAATATTATGATTAACATCACATTCCAATGATAAATAATATGTATTTTAGTCCTCAGAAGTGAATTTAAAATGCACTGCCCGACATTGGAAATGCAACGCCAAGTTGTATTTTCAATGAGAGTTGCTGGAAAGTGACTAATCTTGTCAAACAGAGAGAAACAATAATGAACAAAAGGGATCTGTATTTTTAAATGATATGTATAATGAAGAGCAAAAACAGGGTCAAGTCAGTAGGCTGTAGAGTGGCACACGAAGCAACATTTCTTGGCATAGAGTCAATGAGAATATGGATGGCGTCCTGAGGAATGGCTCTTCATTTCCTGTCAACCACTTACCAAACTGCGTCTTCTGTAGGACAGAGCGACAGGTTCGGCAAATGCAGTGCAATCAGATCCCAAATGCCCTTCTGGCTGCACCCCGCAAACGTTCCTCAGTTTCTTGTTCCGACCATCTTCACCGCAGTCGGTGCTCTATAGACAAGCTTAGGTGTGTTAGTTGCGATTTGCCGAAAAAACCAACCAGTCCTTCTCAGTCTGATTATCATGCTCCTCGAAAACTCGTCTGTCTGTTTCAACTAACTACGACAACGATGGCCTGGCATTCTTTTCAATTACAGGCGTCTTTTGTGACAAGAACAAAGTTTCAATGATTATTTTTTAATCAGCAATAACGGCGTGAGTATTGCCCACTCTACAAGTTTCCAACCTTATATCTTATCCTAAGAGAGCTGGAGAGCGGAGCATTTCACATTATTTGAATAATTCGGTACGGTGAGTCCACCTTGAACACTTCCACTGAAGAACCAATCTGTAGCTTGGTTTCACTTAATCTTTATTTTTAGAACCTTTATCTTAAAATAACGGAAGCACCTATTAATAAAAGTGACATTTTCCAATGCACTTTCGGTAGCATTCGAAGCATATTTCGTAGAAGTCAATGTAGATGAAAAATCTGAACCTTTCGATGTTTTTTGAGCTGCGTTGTCAAAAACTATGGCAGCATGTGGCATGACAAGCTCGGCTAAGCACAATGGTGGACGGAAAGAGAAGCATGAGAGAGAGATCGACAGATACTTAAGCAGATTGTTGCGTCTAAAAACTGAACAAACGCAACAAAAGTGACATAGATGGCTGCTGGTCAATTAAAGTAAAGAAGACGAAGCAATTAGACTATTATCTTATGTTATCAAATATTGCTACATCACTACATCTGGTTATTGCAGAATTGCCAAGAATTTTGAAAAAAGAATTGTAGTATTGTATTTTAGAAGAGTTTCAATGTTCAAAATTACAAATTTGACACAAATAAAATATCACTGACAAAACATTTCATCCAACAAAAGTGACAGCAGAGCTCAATTAGCATCCAGGTTCTCTTATTTCTATGATTGCAATTGAAATGCCCCTTCATAAACAGAACATTTACGGCAAATCGCTTGTCACATGTGTTAGTACCCAATGTGTTCTACAGAGGTGTCTCATATGCAAAATCCGGTCGATTTAATTGAGTAAAAAATAGAGTCATTCCTCAGATCATAATATGATCTGAGGAACCACCTTTCACAACTTTATCTACAACAAGACGAGTAAACATTTGAGAACATCCGCAAAAGCCTATAATCTTGATTGCATACTACCAACTGTCAAGCATAGAACTGGATCTATTATCATATGAATTACATGGTTAGGGAGACATGGATGATGAACACCTCAGGCATTTCCGAATAGTTTTAAAGTTTGTTGTAGACAACTCTACTTTCGCCAATTTTAATTTATTATGTTTCATAATCATTTTATTTAGCTGCTGGTCAATTAAAGTAGAGAAGACGAAGACGAGAAGAATTTTTTGTTAGTGGATGAGATAGCGTGAATAAATCCATAGCTGTACGAACATTCATTTTTGAAGGATGTAGGATAAAAAAATTATATGGACAACCATGTAGAGGTTTTTGCTGAACCAAATGTAACTTGGAAAAGAACGATCCCTGGGAACTATCGAATAATTTTTTCAATCAACTAAAGCTGACCAGGTCCATCCTATGATGTAAACTCTGTTTTCTGCAGAGGATGGAATTTCTCTTGATGATAGTGCACATTCTCAAGATGCTAGACTTGTCCACTCCCTCTTTGATGAACACGAGAATGAAATTAAATATGTATCTTGGCTCGAACAGCCACTCAACCTCAAAAATAATTAAACTGTTATGGCTTATATTCAATACTGAACCTGTATATCCCCCACCTCCATCTTTCACAATTTCTTCCTGAATAATGGTACAATATTACTCTAAATGCTATTCACAGCATTTGTATTATTCAATTCCTAGATGAAACAAAGCTGTATAACAAGTCAAAGGTGGTCCTACACCACACTAACAAAGGATTCTTTATAAATTTAAGGTGTTTCCCTTATTGTGGTAAACACTTTAAAAAGCTTACTTTCATTATTTCAGAAAAAAAAAACTTAATTATGTTATAAATAGTATAAGAAAAATATGTCCGAAATATTTTCCTGTATTTATTTAACAATTATACTTTTAAACAATATTCACTACAGTTTTTCTTAGACTTGAGAGAGAGAGAGAGACTTGAGATTTTATTCATTTCTTTTATTTTAGCATGGATGATTTATTCTTTGTTAACGACTGAAATATAGTTGTTTTTCATCATTTCTTTAAAATTGCCATTTAGATTTTGCCCAATCCAGTTACATTAATGTAATCACCTATGTGTGCCAGCCTGTAACCACCTTTCACTGAGCCGACTGTTGCTAAACGTACTGGAAGAGAGGGAATTAGGTTCCTGAAGTTATTCACTGGGGTGTCGAGCCACGTATGGTGATGAGTTGCGCTAGATTACGCGGAGCGTAGGATCCATACCGTGAACAACCGATCAAGATTGCCCCACAGATTCTCGAGTGGGCTTAAATCAGGTGACACAGTGATGAGTAGGTAGAAGAGATTAGTGAACTCATCTTGGTACTCTTTAAATCACGCTGTATGACACCTGGCATTGTCCTGCTGGTGAATGCCATCATCCTGAGAAAAATAATGCACATATAGGTGTGGACATGGTCCGCAAGGACACATACGTAAGTATATTGATACATTTTGCCTTTCACAATGATGGATGAATCCAGAGAATACCAAGAAAGCATTCTTCAGACCATAATGCTCTCGGTTCTAGCCTGTACCGCTCCGGCACTGGTTGCAAGGTGTATGAGTGCAGAGTATTCGCAGAAAGTTTTTGAAGCAACGTCCATCTGCGCATTAGAGCATAAAACGGGGTTCATTGGAAACGCTACCTGTCGTCATTTAGTGGACGCTCAGTTACGGTACTCGCGTGCAAATTCCAGCCTTCATCACCAATGAAGAGCAGGTGCATCAACCAGGAATCTTCTTCGGAGGCCCGGAAGCAGCAACGCTCACTGAACAGTAGTTTGGGAGACACTGTTAGTAGTCCCTTGGTTCATCTGGGCTTCCAGTTACTCAACGGTAAAACGTCTATTTTTCGGATGCATTTCCGCAACTGTTCGTTCGCCTTTATCATCTATGACCCGAGGTGCACGACATTTGCCACATCTTAACTTTGTACAACCCCATTTTACCACGCACTGTATACTTTTACCACCGCGGCAATCGAACAGCTCATAAACTTAGTCATTTCTTAAATCCTTCCAATCCTTGTCGGAAAGCTAATGTTCATGTTCTTTTGGACCTACGTTAAATTTCTCCGTTTCTGCATTACCCTAATGATTGCACTCTTGTTTAAGCTCAACTGCATTATGCTGCGTTCTGTGATTAACACTGCCGTCCAAAATACGTGGTGGTCATATTAATGAAACCGGAATATGTATATTGACATTTCATTTCACTTTTTGAATGCACTTATTTCTATTAAAAGATTAAATAACTCTTACAACCAAAAAGCACAGATATACTTATTTTTTACGTTTTATATAAAACTATATATTATTTATACCAGCGATTTATTTTTCAAAAAACTATAAAAATTATTGGCATTATATTAAAATTAAGAATTTACAAAATTTTAAATAATATTTTGTATAATCCTGCTCTGTCTAAGAAAGGCATTCATCTTCCATGTGACTTGATTCGTTTATTATCTTTTGATTTTTGAAAGAAAATTTATTTTCTAAATATACGCTTCAGAATAAAAGACAAATAACTATCAGTTCTTGGTAAAGATTGTATTCTTTCATTAAACAATACTTTTTTATTTTTGATATAGCTCCAGCTTCAGCCTCAAGAGTTGCATACGCAGCAGCCCCTTTTGCAGCTCCTCAAGGTAAAGCACATACTTATTGTTCACCTCAAATAAATTACACGAGCACATTTTAAGATAAAAATTCAACTAGTGCTGATTAACAAAATAGAAAATAAACTGAACACTATGCATGGATATAATTAAGAAATATCGATTTGTTACGTACATAAAATAAATTTAATAAAATTTAAATCATCCTTTCAGATTTAAACTAACCATAAAGTGAATGTCTGGTTTGTATTTTTTATTTTGCTTTTACTTCTGTTATGTTTTCAACATGCTCAATTTTGGAAGCGATATCGTTGAAGATTTGACATTTTAAAACTAATTATACTTAGAATAAAAAGAAATTTTCCTGATTTTCATTTAGGAAGCTTTTGTGAGCAGCAAAAGAAAATTATAATTAAAAAATATTTATTTAAAAATCATGAATAGATTTGTTCTCAGCACCAACGACACTCTGACATTCGATAGTGAACTTCGCCTTGTTTGTTGCCGATCCAAAAATGCAGTTTAAGGCAGCAAATTCGGTGACCAATTATATATATATATATTAAGTATGAAAAGTTATTAAATATATTTTTTTATAGGAAGAATTACATAATATCAAACTTTACCAGTTTTTTTTATATATATCATTAACCTATATGTTATTATTATATCTATTCACCTATTTAAGTATTACTAGGGAAGATTGGCGATATGCAGAAAAATATTTCCAAGCTGTGTCAATAGCAGTGCTGCTATTATTGGCCTTCCACAAAGCTTACCAGGACAAAACATTGCCAATTTCTCTGCTGTCAACAGTTGTAGCTAATGAAGAAGAGATAAATAGTATTCAATATATAAATAGTTAGTAACACAGGTTATCTTGAAATTTCAATCTTTGTGGTGATAAAACAAATTGTCTATCTGATTTGCAGTAGACGCTAATTTTTTTCATGTTTACTGCAACGTGGTTTGCAAAGACCACAACACATTTTATTAACGAATCTAATGTCATTAAAGCGTACCGTGATGGAAGTAACACCACCAACAAATATTGATATGATGAAAATTGGGGTATACCACTTGCTATGATTGTATGAGTCTTGCGATGTGTTCTCAATAGAAAGTAAAATATTCGTAAGCTATTTACAAATAATTAAATTTTTAAAGTTTACCATGATTGAACTAATTTTGTTATTAAAAATGAACTCGGTTGCATCCTTTTTTAATGGATGTGTGCGAAACTTATATACGATAAACACCTAATACAGAGAACGGAACAATTTATGAATAGTTCAGCTTATAGTTAAAATTCACTGTGGTTGGAGTAAATTCTCCGTAAAAATAAACTTTTTGAAAATGGTTTATTTTAAGGAGACTTTTTCCATGGATGTGCGAAGTTTGCGATGAAATGCAACAATTTATGAATAGTTTTGCTATAGTTAAAATTCACCAAGACTAGAATAAATTACTCATTGAAAATAAAAGCCTTTGCAAAAAAAGTGTACCTTTTTTCCAGGGATGTGCAAAACTTACAAGAGATTCAGACGAATTCTAACGGTTAATGAAATTTTCTATTTTTAAAGCACATCATGTTAAATAATTACATCAATGAAAAAAAGCGTCAGGATCTCCTGTGCACTTTTTTTTTAAACAAATGCAGAAAGGCAAACTAGTTTACCATCTGTTTATTGTTTTTAAATTTTACCAAGCCTCTACCATTGAAAATAAAGCCATGGAAACCGGTCTGGATTGGTAGAAGTTTAGATGTATTAACGTAAGTTTTCAGGCTCAAAGCTTCAAAGGCTCTCATTCAAATAAGTCAAAACTTTTTTGAGTGAGAGCCTTTGGTTAATTTGAAACATAGGTTATTTTCCATTTAAAAATTTTTATTAAAGAGTTTAATAATTAATTTTATCATTAATAAACATTGATTTTAGTTACTATAAACTTGCTTATGGGGTGAATATATCTCTAATGAAAGATACTACTTTAGCATAAAAAGTTGTTAATATAAATAATTCATTTGATTTAACAGAGATACGAAACCCAGCTTGGATTAAGAGCAAGAAATAAACAGGATAATTTTAAAAGGCTTCTGGGCTCTTATGCCACTACACTTATAAAATTATCCTCTATCTGTAACTTTTAGGGACACAAGTAAAATGTGTGCTTGGCATTCAATCCATCATTTTTAAGACTTCTAGACACAGTTTTTTTTAAAAAAAGAATAACAATATTAACTGCATTGTTGACTTTGAAAAAGTACATTTATCTTCATTTCAATAAGCGAGTTTTCAATTTTTCAAATACGCCGCCAATGGGGAACGTAATAAACATAGGGATAGAAAGATTCCCGTCTTCTATATTAAGTAGCTTCGTAACTGATAGAAATTTTCAAGAGTTCTATAATTTATTCTATTTGTTCTTAACTGATCTGATAGTTCATTTAGCGTTGCAGAGCAACATTTTAGACAAGGTTCACCATCATCTGCAGTTGGAAATCTAAGGTCTCACTCAAAACCTATGCTCCTATGTCTTCAGCATTAACCTCTGAACGTCCAGGAATTTTAAAAAGAATGTTTTTGAAGTTCTCAAGTGGCACTTCATTCTCATCGTCTATCTTCCATTACTTTTATTTTTATTTCCCTTCTTTTCTTCAGTCTAATTTTTTTCTGAAATTCTGAAAGTGATTCGAATAGAGGGAGTTCGGATGATTGGAGTTTTTCAATAAATGAAAACACCCCACTTATTTCTTACTTCAGATGAAGCAATTATTGCTTATAACATCAGAAATTATATATACATCGGGCTACAAAAGCTTCTAATAGAAATGACTCCTCATGCTCCATTAGAAATACAACCAAAATCATTTTTAGTGAATGACACGTTTTGAATAACTTTTTCTATAGGCACAAATTTTTGCGTTTTGAATTGTTATAACACATCCACTTTCAACCTTTCATCACAATTTTCCAAAGAAGATTTTTGCGTTGCTCGTTTAGTAGATTTGTGCACATCAAAACATGGTCATCCTTGTTCTTCTGGCCAGCACTCCGGTCTTCTGTTTAATAATCCGTGGGTTCAAACCCCACATCAGCCTTGGATATTTACAATAGTTCGGAATCTGTTTCAAGCTGTTGGCCGTGGTTAGATTAGTCTTGAGTGCAAAAAATGACCGATGAGGATCAAACAAACGAAATCAAACCAACCTTTTCCATTGAGTGCTAAGGAACAGAATCATTTATTGCGATGTTGCCTAATTGTTGGAAAAAACTCTTTTTCGCATTGAGATCTTCAGCGAGCAGCATTTGCTGATTCTAACGTTTTGTTGTTTCATGGAGCATTCCTGAGGTCTCCATTGCTAGTATCATCGTAATCATTTTTAAAAAATAGAAACCAGAAGTTTCAGTTTTGATTTTATGCATAATTACCTCACTAAGGAAACGAAAGATTAGTTGTCGATGGATAAATACTTATGACATTTTTTCCCTTCGGGTCTTCAGATTTATGATTTCTCTTCTCCCAATTATTTTTATGTATTTCATAGCTCTGTACTGTCGCCTATCGTTAGAAAAAAACAATTTATTGATTTATATGGCATTTTTGAAACAGCGTAGTGGTTAGCATAACGGTCAAAGACCACTGTATGGCATTTTAACATCTACCAAATAAATTATCTTATAAGAAGACTTTCCACAGGTAGTGGGCCGTATTCATGCACCACAAAGGAGAAAACCAGGAAAACACACAAGCCCATTCAGCATTTGTTTGTTATCTATTTCTACCGACTATATAAAAATTTACTAAATGAATCTAATCATCTCGTCATTTTGAACCACGGTTAAGTGACGTCGTCGAAACCTGATCTAGCGTTTTTCTCTCTATGCCTCCCATATCAATGGCAGAAAATTGTGACTACGACCTATTTTACGTGTTACATTGCCTTTAGTATAAACGATGGCTCAGGTATTCAATTTATCATCACCCGGTCACGAGAGTGACAACTATCATCTCTCCAAGCCCATTATGGCATCACTTTACAATAAACGTCCTACATTTTTTTAAAACATTCACTCCTACCCAATAGATTATTTACAAGCATTATAAATTCTAGGCATTTTTTTAAAAAACTTAATTTTACTAACAATGTTTGAGTTTTAAAATATTAATTGATTAATCTTAAAATTAAGTCTTTAATAGTGTGACATCAATAATATATATATATGTGTGTGTGTGTATGTAAGTATATATATATATATATATATATATATATATATATATATATATCACTAGAAATTTCCTTAAATAACTAATCTATATTTTAAAGAAAGCTGAAAAAAACTAAGTGCTTCAAAGACACTCAATATTTTGTGCTTATAAATAAAAAGTAAATTTTTCACTCTAAGTTTGAAGATTTTATTTCATTTTAGGCACAACAGAAGAAAGTTTCCTCCAAAAAATTGAAGATTACTTTTTAGGTAAAAAGCAATCAGCCACAACACAAGAAAGTTACCTTCAAGAAATTGAAGATTACTTTTTAGGCAAAAAACAATCAGCCACAACACAAGAAAGTTACCTTCAAGAAATTGCGGACTATTTTAGAAAAAAATATGGATATTCTTTTAAGACAACTACTACTCCAGCAACTACTAAAGAAAGTTTCCTCAAGGAACTAGCAGAATACTTTTTTGGTATTTACGGTAAAACAACAGCAACAGTTTCTCCAAGCACATTAATGACTACTCCATTGACTACCACAACTGAAGAAAGTATATTCGAAGAATTGTTACAGTACTTTTTCGGAGCTCCTGTTCCCCCTTCATCAACTAGTACTTCCAGAACAGAAAGTATGCAGACTACACCTGTGCCTTCAACTACTTCAGCTTTTTCAACAACACTGGTATCATCAACTTCAGTAGGCCCAAGTACGACTGGAGGAACTTCTACAAACCCTGTGTCTTCAACAATATTAGCGTCTTCAATAACACCAGTGTCGTCAACAACAGGTGGCTCTAGTACAACTGGTAGCACCTCAACTCCCATGTCTTCAACAACAGGTGGTTCTAGTACAACCAGTGGTTCTTCTCCAACTTCACCCATATCATCAACTTTCGCTACTACTACTGGTGCTTCAACGCCTATGTCATCAACTACATTTGCCTCTTCAACTACTAAAATGTCTTCGACAACAGGTGGATCCAGTACGACTAGTGGCTCCTCAACACCCATGTCTTCGACAACAGGAGGCTCCAGTACGACTGGTGGCTCCTCAACACCCATGTCTTCGACAACAGGAGGCTCCAGTACGACTGGCGGCTCCTCAACACCCATGTCTTCGACAACAGGAGGCTCCAGTACGACTGGCGGCTCCTCAACACCCATGTCTTCGACAACAGGAGGCTCCAGTACGACTGGCAGATCCTCAACACCCATGCCGTCGACAACAGGAGGGTCCAGTACGACTGGTGGCTCCTCAACACCCATGTCTTCGACAACAGGAGGGTCCAGTACGACTGGCGGCTCCTCAACACCCATGTCGTCGATAACAGGAGGGTCCAGTACGACTGGCGGCTCCTCAACACCCATGTCGTCGACAACAGGAGGGTCTAGTACGTCTGGCGGATCCTCAATACCCATGTCGTCGACAACAGGAGGGTCTAGTACGACTGGCGGATCCTCAACACCCATGTCTTCGACAACGGGAGGCTCCAGTACGACTGGTGGATCCTCAACACCCATGTCTTCGACAACGGGAGGCTCCAGTACGACTGGCGGATCCTCAACACCCATGTCTTCGACAACAGGAGGCTCCAGTACGACTGGCGGATCCTCAACGCCCATGTCTTCGACAACAGGAGGCTCCAGTACGACTGGCGGCTCCTCAACACCCATGTCTTCGACAACAGGAGGCTCCAGTACGACTGGCGGCTCCTCAACACCCATGTCTTCAACAACAGGTGGCTCCAGTACGACTGGCGGATCCTCAACGCCCATGTCTTCGACAACAGGAGGCTCCAGTACGACTGGCGGATCCTCAACGCCCATGTCTTTGACAACAGGAGGCTCCAGTACGACTGGCGGATCCTCAACGCCCATGTCTTCGACAACAGGAGGCTCCAGTACGACTGGCGGATCCTCAACACCCATGTCTTCGACAACAGGAGGCTCTAGTACGACTGGCGGATCCTCAACACCCATGTCTTCGACAACAGGAGGCTCTAGTACGACTGGCGGATCCTCAACACCCATGTCTTCGACAACAGGAGGCTCTAGTACGTCTGGTGGCTCCTCAACACCCATGTCTTCGACAACAGGAAGCTCTAGTACGACTGGCGGATCCTCTACACCCATGTCGTCGACAACAGGAGGCTCTAGTACGACTGGCGGATCCTCTACACCCATGTCGTCGACAACAGGGGGCTCTAGTACGACTGGTGGATCCTCAACACCCATGTCTTCGACAACAGGAGGCTCTAGTACGACTGGTGGATCCTCAACACCCATGTCTTCGACAACAGGAGGCTCTAGTACGACTGGTGGCTCCTCTACACCCATGTCTTCGACAACAGGAAGCTCTAGTACGACTGGCGGATCCTCTACACCCATGTCGTCGACAACAGGAGGCTCTAGTACGACTGGCGGATCCTCTACACCCATGTCTTCGACAACAGGGGGCTCTAGTACGACTGGTGGATCCTCAACTCCCATGTCTTCGACAACAGGAGGATCTAGTACGACTGGCGGATCCTCAACACCCATGTCTTCGACAACAGGTGGCTCCAGTACTACTGGCGGATCCTCAACACCCATGTCGTCGACAACAGGAGGGTCTAGTACGACTGGCGGATCCTCTACACCCATGTCTTCCACAACAAGTGGCTCTAGTACAACCAGTAATTCTTCATCTAAGTCATCCATGTCACCAACGACGAGTGGTTCTACTGGTGGTTCTTCATGAAGACTTTTACCTTCTGGTTCTCCAGCGTTATTAATGTCCTCTCTGGTGGGTGGATCGAACGCAACCTGTGTATCTATTTCAATATTTATGTCTGCTATAACCTATATCGGCAACTATATGGGAATTCTATAAAAACTGTGTAACATCGACTTTTATGAATTCAGCAATTTCTGTTTATTCAATGATTTGTGGGTCCATTAGTATTAGTAATGCTAGTTTTTGTAGTGTGCTTCTATCATATATAAAGTCAACTTCATCTGTTTCTTCTACATCAGGAACCGGGTAATTTAAAATTACTGGTAGATCGCATCTTTTCCTTTTGTATCATCAAATCTTCTTTCTTTAACAATATATAGGTCTTCTATGAACGTTGGTTATGAAGAAACTCTCTGATGGGCTTTCAACACCTGCTGTTATTTCAGTTGCCAACATAATTAATTTTTGTTTTTTACTTCACATAACTGTGCATTTTCCAGTGTTTTAAATAGTTAAAATAAAACTTTCAATGTGCATTTAAAATCAAAAATTTTTTAAGCAAAATCTTTTAATGTTAATATGAAAATGATTTTAAGTTATTGTAATTTCTAAAAGAAATTTTTTGTTGTTCATAAATTTACATGGAAACATTTTAGTATGACGAAGTGTGTGTGTGCTGCACTGATGTGCACTTAAAAGAATAGATTTGTTTTACTTCAGTGTGTAAAAGGAAATGCATGAGTGAAAATAATAACATCAGGCTTGATAAAATTTTAATCCTGAGATAGGAATAAAGCAAATTAAAGATAATTATGAAAGAATTTAAATTATAATCAATAGTTTTATCAAAATATTTGCTATAGGTATTTTAACACTGAAAAGGGAGAAATTCTATTTTAGATTTTATAAAGTAAAATTATTTTCAATATTTCTCCCCTATAATATTTTTCTAGATATACCGTCAGAGATTTTAAGAATTCGAGTTTACGGTGACGTCATTCACAACTTAATTGAGTGCGGTAACGTCACTTCTTATTTATTAGGCTAGCATTTCATGATGATGTAATCCATAATTGAAATTAATGCAGCAGGTAGCAATATTTGTAACTTATAGCAGCGATGTTCAAGGTGATTATTATTTTCAATTTAACTTAGTGTAGTGACGTTTATGATGATGTCATTTGTATTTAGTTTATTGCTGCAGCGATCACAATGATGTCATTCATAATTTAATTTAGTGCAACGACGTCATTCGAAATTTTATTTATTGCTGTGACGTTTAAGGTGACGTCATTCATAATTTAATTTTATGCGATAATACTCACGGTGACGTCATTTCTAACTTAATTTATTGCAGCGACGTTCAAGGTGTATTATTAGTAATTTAATTTAGTGCGTTGACATTCATGATGGCATCATTTGTAATTTATTTATTACGACACCATTCACAATGACGCCATTCGTAATTTAAACTAATGCGGCAGTTCTCATGGCAACGTCATTTATAATTTAATTCATTGCAGAGACGTTTTCGTTAATTTGATTTCTTATTTTATTCAATGTATTGATGGTCAGGACAATGTCATTCGTAAGTTAATGTATTGCAACAGCATCCAAGGTGGTATTATTTGCAATTTAATTTAGTCCAGTGATTTTATTCATAATTTAATTCATGGCCATAATGCTCACACTGACACCACTTGTTATTTAGTTCAATGTGTAGACGATCATAGCAATATTATTTGTATTTATTGTGATGACAACTACAGTGTCATCATTCGAAATTTAATTTATTGCGCTGACAATCTCGTTGACATTATTCGTAATTTAATTTATTGCAAAAACGTTAAAGGTGGAATTACTTAAAATTCAATGTAGCGCGTTGTCGTTATTTATAATTTAATTCGTTGCAGTTACGTTCACGCTGACGTCATTTGTAATTGAATTTACGGCGATGACATTCAATGGCATCATTCGTAATTTATTTTAATGCCGTAATACTCTAAATATCTAAAACTGCTAAAGCTAATGTGATAATTACAGCGAAGTTATTCGAAATTTAATTTATTGCAGCAACGTTTCACTTGGTATTATTTCTAATTGAATTCAGAGTGGAGACGAAATTTATAATTTATTTCATTTCATTGACGCTCACATGGATGATATTTGTAGCTTAATTTATGGGGGGCGGATCTTACGTTGATGTGGTCTTTCTTCCAACCAATGATTAGTATTCGGCAATGCCTTGCATATCACGGCATTAAATAACTTCAATTTCAATATTTTTGACGAATTTCACGCTCAATGTTTCCAAGTTCAGGTTCTCTTTATCTGATGCACGTTTTTTTACGAGCTAAATTTCCAATTAAACTAAACGAAGATTTATATTCTTATTTGAATTAATAATAATCTTTTAATATGTTTGCAATATTGAAGATTTTTTAATGCAGCATTATGCGTTTGCACATGAAATAAATTTTCAACTTGAATATAAATATTTTCATTCTCACATTTCTACTCATTTTAAATAAATGTTATCCAATTTTTAAAAAGATAGTTCACTCTCAAAATGCTAACAATCCTGAGACTTTTGAAAGGTAATTCATGTACCACATATTTTTGGTCATTTATGTGGTGTCAAATGTGGTAATTCATGAACCACATTTGACACCCCATAAATGACCAAAAATCTTTGTAAAGCATCTTTATATACATCGTGTATTTATAGACAGTAAGACTTATTAATAAGTCCCAAAGGAGAAAACGCTGAAAACTCCCTGACGGTGATGCATGCTTAGACCATCTTCTGTTGTTCAACCGTAGCTGGAATTCACGCTTCGAAGACCGGCATTCTACCACTAGGCAATAGTGATCCTTTAAAATATTATCTCTTTCAAGAAATTAAGGACAACTGAACATTAAATTTGAAGCGTGAATATTCAAATTCTGATTTCCCAGACTAAAAAATTTTTAATTAGCATTTTAAGGTCAAAATTTTAACAATAATATCTTAAGTATCCGAATTTAATAAAAGATTTCGTTTCAAGTAAATTTAAAACTTTTATTAATCTAATGAATATTTGACACAGAAAACTTGCAATCCTAAGAATTTTGAACGATAATTTGCGATTCGAAGATTCATGCAATACCTAAAGAATTCGAAAACATAGCATAATATTAAATTTCAAGATACGAATATTAAAAATTATTTTAAATCTAAAATTTTAAGCTGCTTTGAAAGAATTTAATTAAATATTTTATATAATCTTTTTGACAAAGACAGCTTCACAGGCATTAAAATGAAACAATGCAACATTAAATATTCTTAATTAACAATTTCGTCATTTGTAAATAAGATTCAAATATTGAATCCTAGTAGCATTTAAAGATGCCATCCATCAATTACAACTTAACAATCCAGATCATCAGTAAAAGTTCGAAAATTTTTAAGTTGATTACAATCAATAAGGATAACATTTCAGATTTTCAAGCAGTTTTACCTGGTAAAATGACGAGAAAATGTTTGAATACAATTTAGATAAGGGATGCTAAATCGGGAAAGTAAGATAATAGATAAAAACTTTTCAGTTCATGTGTAAAATCAGTATAATTCAGAAAAATGAACGTGTAATCTGTAACTGCTAAGACTCTTGCTTAATTCAGCCCATTTCGAATTCTTTGTTTTCTTTAATAATCTCAACTGCAAGCAATGGAAGCATTAATTCTAGATGAAGTTAGCTAGGCTTCAGTGATTTAACAGTTTTTGCCCAGTGAAATTTCTAAGCATAGCCAACAAGTGTAATTATGGTTCAATATCAAGTGTGGAAATCAAAACTCTAGATGTTATCTCCTTCTACATGCCATGTCACATCTACTTATTAATATTTGACTCAGTAGAATTTTTAAAAGAATAAACAGTCTTTAAAAGGATCGAAAATTTTGGATCTTTTGTCTTCTAGACACAAAAGCGACGTCATTCAATTTATGATTGTATTCTATAATTATATCGTGTCCTAGTTGTAGATTTGTTGTTTGTCACTCAACGCTCATTATTTTGCACACAAGGGCTAATTAGACTTAGAGCTATGGTTTAAAGTGGATTTCATACCACAACAAATATCCATGTCAAGTGAGATTCGAGCCCACGAAATGCTGAACCGAATACAAAAGCACTAATCAATTAGCCACCAGCTCAGGACAACGCTTTTAGATCCTATGGTAGCGGATTCGATTCCAACCTCTGTTGTATAAAGACAGCAAGATATTATTATACTTTGCTTCTGCATGCATGAATGGGTGCTTGGAAGTTCTCCAGGCTGCCTTCCTTGCGATACATGCGAATACTGTCCTTTAAATATGAAAATATCTCCCGGAAGTCAATCACGAGATGCATATTAAAATGATTTACAACAGTGTTGTGCTTTTGGGCTACCCACAACTTAGTAGAATCCAATAAGTCATGATGATATCATTCTCAGGAAAACTATTTTACCATTACTCTACGCTGAGCCTATTAGCGCTCTTCAAGCAGAAAGGTGCCGCATTCAATTCCAGCCATTATTGAGCAACAGGGGATGGATATTGCTCGTTTTCTAAATGCATACACATTTGGACGGGGGGGTGCTTGAGAGTTTTCCACGTTAGCTCTCTTGCGGCATATGAATACAGTCCATTGTCTATGAAAACCCTTTTAGGACGACATTTACGCGGTGTATATAAAAATGGCTATATAGTACCATACTTATGAGGGCCATGGTGGCCTGATTGGTTAGGACGTTGTTCTCATTATCGGAAGGTAGTGAGCTCGAATCCTGCCTTAACCGAAAATTCGCCGTATTCGCTTCAGCACGTTAAAATTAGGTGTGGTCGCAAAATCATCTTAGTGCAATGATACCTCTGGGGATTGCAAACCAAATATTGGGGGTCTTCTGCTTGATCTTTGCTTTAAAATCATGAAGACTCCACTTGATTGCTTCTGTCTGGCTGGCAGAGCCCAAATCAAAGCATGGGGACAGGGAAGCATTTGGTGCAACAACAACAGCCACACTTAGGAACATTTGGCTGCCCACTATTATTTATCTAAATTCTATAAGAACACATTTTACACTTCTTAACAATTAATAGTTTCAATCAATAATATTAGTCACAATCAGTTCTATAAAAACAACAACTAATTAGATAAATTAATGAAAAAAATCTAAAGAAATACATCGTAAAAATTAACAATGCAGAAATAAAAGTATAACAACCAGACATAAATACAAACACAACATATATATATATATATATATATATATATATATATATATATATATATATATATATATATATATATAAAGAAAGGGAGAGAGAAAGGTTCATTAGTTTGAATTGCAGATACCTCTGAAAACTTGTAACTTGTTTATGTGGAAGTTCTTTTCCAGTAATTTACGAACAATTATGGCATCTTCAAAAATACACTTTTTTCTGGCTAGCCCTTCTCCCCATTTTGCATCTTTTATTAGCCTCATTCTTCCTCTCGCCTTATCGGAAAGGTGCTACCGTTCTACCACCTTGAATACGTGTTACAAACTCGATGAATGTGTTTGGAAGTCTCTCGTATGTGCAAGAATCTGGAAACACAGACTTTTCAAAATGAGAGAGTTATTTATGTTAGCACTGCACATCGATATGCAACTATTAATTTTCATCATTTTCTATTTTACAAATATGTAATTTAGTGGAACGTCAGGCAAATGTGGAACATTTCAATGTCTGAAAACAATTATTAACTTGTGAATATTTTGCTTAATCATATTTCAATAAATTTAAATTAAAAAAATTTATTCTGAGTACTGCACATTATGGATATAAAATGAAATATAGCAGATTATTAATATAAAATTAATTTATATCAATCAAAATTAAACTAAAACTGTTGTGCGAAAACCAAATGTGGATTAAGGCCTACAGTGTTCATATCAGATTTCTTGACAGAGAGCCCTGGGGGTTAGGCACATGCAACTGTTGGGTGGCCGGCCTAATGCGATATTCCCCAGTGTTTACTTCTCAAGAATGCTTGGTTTTCAGTTCATATACGCACAACAGGGATAAAAGGCTGAATCGATCTTGCCCAGCCCGAGGATCAAACTCCGGACCTTGGGAATTTGAAGTGCTTAAAATAAACCTTCGGGTTTTCTTCTGTCTATTAAGCATTTTAATTATTCATTATAATTTAGTGACGGATGTATTTCTGCGGAAAAATATTAAAAAACATTTTAACATTAGCGCGCGCATGTATAAGAAAAGCATTGGTTTTAATATTTAAAAGTGATAGTCTACAAATATGGCGATTATTACTTTAAAATTCTATTAATTCATAAAAAATTTTAAAAATTTAAATCATCCTTGCCAATTTAAACTAATTATAAAATATAAGTTTTATTTTTTTCAATTTCATTTTGGCTTTCATTCTGTTCTATTGTCTAAATTTTAATAGCTTGAAGCAATGGAAAACGGTTCTGAAACCAATTCTTTGGTGTTCCTATAAGATATCGGTTTATTAACAAAACGGAATTCGACACTGTTTTTAGACATTCGATGGTGAACTTTGCCTTGTTAGCTATCACTCGAAGAATACGACTTGGAAGCGGGCAGCAAGTTTGTCAATAAGTCGGATTTACCACGCCGCGTCTCAATACGATTTGACGTACATAAAACGTTTTCTAACGTCATGAGTGTGCTTTAAACCAATGAAAGTTGTTGTCAAGTGTTTTATTCTCAAATGGAACAAATAAAAGCCACTTTATGGTTAGTAAATATATAATTTTTCATTTGGAAAAATTACGTAAAAGAAAACTAGAAATAGATAAAAACAATAATGTTTTGTTATTGCTTATTGCCAATGTTAAGACTTAATTGTCCCGTACTTACAATTTTAAGTGGATCGCCCTACAAATATCAATGCCCAAGATGAGAATACGAGTATTTGAGCTAAAAACTGACATTCAGTTAACGATTTCGTGGTCTAATCATTCAGTTGCCAGCATACCATATACATGATGACGGATTAATAGTTTTTTAATACAATACCTAAAAATGCTCGTCTTGTTTCTACTTATTAGGGTTAAACTATTGTGGTCGGATAATATTTAGGCATGAAAAACTGCAAGAAGTCAAAGCTGGTAATATATTACATATTTACATTAAAGAAATCAGACGTGCTCCTTTTTTCATCAATAAAAATACTGAAATATTTACCGATATCGTTTCATTGGAAAACTGTATGTTAATATGCATGACATCGTATTCTGTCATACATGGATGCTGTCATCGTGGTAGCAAAACACACTTTAGTATGGAAAGTCGAAGGTTCGATCATCACCACTGTTGAATAATGGGAAATGGATGTCATGCTTCTGCTTTCTCTAAGCAAATCCTTAGAAGTAGTGTTTGAAGGATTTATGAGTTACTTTCTTTGACACCAATATTTTTTTCCAAAGGCGGGCACTTGGGTGACAAACCCTATACCACAACAAGCCCAGAATCTACTACTCATTTGTCGTTACCTATCGGGCATTTGTGAACCAAGCCACGAAGGCGAGAAGTGTTGCCCACGCTATACCACCACAAACCCGTTTATAGGGTGGGCAACATTCATGCATCATCACAGAAGAAAGGACAGAGAAATACGGAGAGAAAGTAACATCCATGCCCAATCCGGAATTCACAGCTCAGGAGTCAGAAGTGCTAACCACTCAGTCATTGATCAGGAATATAATCCACTATAAATAGTAAGACCATCCGGAAAGCTATTTTTGGAGGGGATATTAATATGTCTTTTAATTTTCCACTAAACGCCTTGAAAGCACCTTCAACGGCCGTGCTCACAGAAACTAAAGTGCATCCATAACGGTGCAGGTTATTTCCGGATTGTGCCTTAAGTTTAACGAGTTTGGAACACCCCGTCCATCTCCAAGTGGCTCGTCATTTTAACTCACAATCACGTGATGAGGTCATACCTGTGAGATGGCACCCTTCTCCTCCCATCCATGCCACACCAGCGGAATGACTTTGGATGTCACGGATAAATATGGGCACTAACTCATGGTGCTCCAGCAAACCAGTGAGGGAGAATGTGGTCACTCTCCTAATCACTGTCTGCGGCCAATGATGCTTCGTTCTAATGGTCTTAACGGGAAGCAGCCTAAGGTTACCGAGTCACTAGACAATATAAATACAACTTCTGTCTCTCAGTCTTCAAATGCGGTTGGCATATTGTGTCTTTCAACTCTGAAGAGTAGAATCCTGTTATCAAATCCTTTTTAAACATAAAGAGGTGCTTGAAAGTTTCTGTGTCCTTTCTTAAAACATTTGTGTACTAGATGTTGCACTGCAAAAAAAAAAAAAATGTTTTTACAGTTTTTAACTGGAAGCTGGTGGTTAGTTAAATACTGTAATTTTCACAAAAAGATAAATTGTTTTTTTATAAGGAAATTCTGCAATTTCTAATTGAGAAAAAGTGCGCGTATATAAAGAAAAATCTATGTTTTACAGCATTTGATTTCTGCAAACTAAATGAAATACCTTTGAAGTTTAAATTCACAAGTTTAGGCAAAATCAAAGTGATATATTTTTATCTAATTACATAAGAATTTTTGGGGGAATATTTATCAATATGCAGGTGAAAATCCTTTTAGTGAATTCCACACTATCTTAAATTTTTATACGGTACAATTTTTTCCTCTCTGGAAATGAACTATAGCAGATGTTTTAAAATTTGGTATCTTTTTCGAAACAATCCATTTTAAAATGCTCATGAGTTGCTTCTCTCACATTTCTTTAAACAAAATATTTATTACCTTTCTCTTTGTTCACACACAAGTATTACAGGATGAATTTCAATTTTGCGTTAACCACTTCATTTCAATATTAGTGTGGTCTCTAATATTTAAAAGTTAAATTTAGCACAATTATTTACGTTGCGTTTGATTATCTTACAATAAAAAATTAGAAAAACCTATTTATTTTTCAAGAAATAAATGGGTTTTTTTTGTGATTTTATATTTTAGATTTCATTACTCAATTTTTAATTAAATATTGTTAAACAAATAAAACTTATTATTTTAAAACGAAAACACTCTAGAACATGTTTTGTTTGGTAAATAAACTTATTGTCAACATGATTTTTGTTTTAATATTTTAACATTAAATTAAATATTTTTGAATAAGTAAAATCTCTTTTAAAGGGATTGCTTTCTCATAATAGTCTATATGAATAAATTTCGTTTAAATATTTTCTTCACCATACACATACACATAATCTTGTTAAATTTTTGTTTTGATCATTTGCGTCCATCTGTTAGAGTTAGGTGTTTGTGAATAGCTTAACGGGTTAAGGCTCTTTAATATAATATGTAAATTACCTTACAATAGGATTTCTGGTGGATAGTCATTAGCATTCACGTATATCAAAGGAGAAAACCTGGAAATTTCATAAGCACTCATCCCGATATTTGTTCCTGCAGAAGCACAACATCCCTTTCAGTTGCTCAACAGTGGCTGTGACCGAACCTGAGAGGTCTGTCTGTAAAGAGCACTGTTCAACTACTAAGCCATAGGGAACCCCAAAAGAATGTATGCATGGGCGTTTTCCAGTTTTCTCCCTTGCGATACATGAATGTTGTTCACTATATATATATAAAAAATTCCTTTTGACGGGGATGTTCATATATTTTACAGCAGAAAGTAGCCATTACGTTACCAAATACACAACTTAGATTGTTGATATCACATAATAATTTGATATGGTTTTAACAGAAGCAGAATAATGAACAGTGAGAAATGTTGGTCCTATTAAGCTTCATACGTAATACGTGAAATTTCATAATACAGAATTTCACTAAAATCTCAAAATTACAATACAAGTTTATATAGTTTACTATGTAATCATACCAGTCATTTATATTTAATTTTTTTAGAACTTTGATATTGTCTTAAGATATAAGTATTCAAATACTCTAAAATACGAATTAAATTCACCGAATTAGCTTTATGTTATGCAAGATTAAAATATTTTATATAATTATATTTAGAACAAACATTTTAAAGACACACGATATGATTTATAATTATTATCTAAAATGTTATGTAAAAATCAAATTGATACATATATATATGTATATACATATTCAAATTATATATATATATATATATATATATATATATATATATATATAAATAATTTGAATATATATTTTTGTAAGATTTTCTACCAACGGAACTGCTTATAAGATTCACGTGGCATTTTAATTGAAGAATTTCATTTATTTTGTAGGCAAATAAGTAAATATAATATTTTATACGGTAAATAATTTCAAAAAAAAAAAAAAATTATAAAAGCTAAATATAAAAATATCAAAACAGTTTGGAATTATAAAGTATAGACTAGTTTATCGGTCTAAGCGTTACCCCATTTAATTTCTTTGTGTATTTTTGTAGTGAAAAATAAATATGTTTCAACGGCAAATACTGAAATGGGTTTAAAGTGAAACCGAAACCAATTCAACAATTGTGGCGAAAGAAGAAAAGACTTTTCATTCAATTAAGTTATTCTTTTACTGTCAACACCTTAAGCAAACAAGAGCGCCTTGAATATCCATTTGACGCAATGAAAATGGTTTCCAATTGTGATTTCGATAAATGGTTTTTAAATGTTCGTAAAGTGTTTCAAGTACAATAAAAATTTTTAACTTTCTTTCGCTTCAACATTTTCTCGTTGCAGTTTCAAGGTGTAGAATTACTAAACTGTCATGCACAACAGACGCGAAAAAGCTTTTCCCGAGACATTCTCTTCTAAAGGGTAAGGTTTAAATTAAATTTTAAAAGCATGCCTTAGAGATTTTTCATCAAAATTGCCGGATAATCCATCATGCCAAATTCTGAATTTGGTGATTTTTGGCAGATTTCTTTGTTTATCTGGGAACCTGGATTTTTACCACGTTATAAAGATGTTGATAATAAGAATTATGGGGGAAATTCTAATTTGGCAACCGTACTATTTACGTCATCATGAGGAAAATTAGAGCATTTTAATTTTTGATTTAATGTTCTCACATTTTACTTTTTTAATGTTATAATATTTCAAAAAAATACATTTATTTTTATTTATCAGATTTAGAGGATTAAACTATTTTTCGTAATTTATTACGACACAATTACGACACCTTCGCTGCATTACGTCACATTTGCATCATGCCCACTGATGGCTGAGTGGTGAGCGTCCCTGACACCTACACTCTTGGTCCCGGATTCGAATCCCGATGGATGTTTCTTTCTCTGTCCTTTCTTCTGAGAAGATGTATGACTGTGGTCCATCTATAAACGGGTTTGTGGCAATGTGGCGTGGGTGATGTTACTCGCTTCTGTGACTCGGTTCACAGGGGCCTACCGGGTGACGATAAAACGGTTATAGCCTTCTTGTGGCGAAGTGTTAGACACCCAGTGCTTACTATTATTAAAAGAAAAACAACCTCATCATGTTGGGAACAATTCTTGGCTCTAAGAAATTCTAAAATTGGAATGATGGATTACAAGGCAGCTGTGATGATTTTTCAACCAATTATTATAATTCCGTTAGTACAAAAACAATTGTTTAGTTGAATTTTATCTGAAAGATTAATTATATTTTGTTTTCCATTTTTTTATATACAGTGTAATAGGTCTTATATGATATTGTTTATAACACTCACTAAGCCTTAATATTTTTAGAAAGGTTTTCTCTGAGCTAAGGGGTCGTATTCCCGTGTCAAACTCCCGATAACTATGACAAAAAGCATGCAATTAACAATCGTGGTTAGTTACGACAGCACTTTCTGATTTCCGGTGTTCTACCCCAGATATTGTTGTACAAAATTAGAAAGTGATGTTATGCATTTGTCTTCTACCTGCACATCTGCCAAGATGAGTGCTTGGGATTTTTCCGAGTTTTCCCTCTTGGACACGTGAATACGGTGCACCATCAACGGAAATTACTTCCGAGAAGTATCAAAATCCGTCTCGGTTTAGGTTTCGATCCTACGCTTTGCTGATGCTCAGCAAAGCGTAGGATCGAAATTTAATCTCCGAAGAGTGTGAGCCTATCATTGACATATAGCAAGGACGTGCATTCAAAAGGTAGAAACAAAATACCTATTTCCCATTGATCAAAAATGACTGGAATCGAACCCGGGACTTTTCTCTATAAGAGCACAATCTTATCATAGATTCGGGGAGTTATTTTAAGATGGTTTTTTTTCTAACACATCGTTGAGGATAATTTAAATGCTGAAAGCTGTTGTGAGGTTTTTTAGCATTCGCTACATTCTGAATCCGGAAAGGACTTTTCCGAGTTTTAGATCATATTATCAAGTCACAAAGTAAAAAATCCGGGTTACAATTCCATGATTTGAATATAATATGATTCTTATGAACTTGACCTTCTATGTCAATTATAAATATCTGCATATGTATGTTAAATTTATGGCTTAACATATACAGTTGAATGGTGGGATCATACTGTTTGGAATAAATGTTCTCGGATTTTAGTTCCAGACGCTGTTGAAGAACTTTTTCCATGTAAAGATAAAACATCTTTGAATCAGTAATGTATGAGTGCAAGTAATTTTCCTCGTATATTGTTGTTGCCATGGTGGCATAGTGATTAGGGCATCGGGCTTCCGTCCGGAAGAGTTGGGTTCGATTCCTATTGCTGACAAATTCCTACCGAGTACATGCTATATACGTGTTCATTATCATCTGTGGAATCGAAACTCATGTGATCGGTCGTTGAGCAGTTACAAAGTGTGTCATGGTTTGAAGAAATTTCCTCCCCCTCCAGATCAAAGTCAAAATAGAGAAAGTGAATCCTCTGGTTGTGGCATCTATCGGAGGAGTCTTATAATAAATTCGTGATTTCACTTTCGCGGCGCTTTGATTAAACAGAAAACGCACCCTTCTGACGTAATTTTGCATAGCCTTAGACTAGTGAGCTTGGCTTCCGCAAGAGTCATAAGTAACAATAACAAATATTGTTGACTTTCCGTAAAGTTTGATTTCTCGTTAAACTCAGTTAAATGGAAGGAACTGATCCTAATAGAGTTTTGTCAATGGCAATCCTAATAAGGGGGCGCGATTTACTACATTTAATTCAGATTCTCTCATTTATTGATATTTGCTGTCATTATGCAATTGTTTTGAGGCTATCTAAGGAGGAATTCTACAGGAAAATATGCAAAGTCCATAAATAAACCGAGTCAAGGAAGAGATAAACAATGATAATTTTATTGGATGATTCAGAATCATGCGGAATGGCGCTTTGTTGAGAAGTTAGTTGTGTTGCTGTAGCTTCAAAACGAATTACATTTGCTCAGTAGCATCACGTCGCTTCCGAGTAAGACTAGCAAAGTAAAGCGTCATTTGTCGTAGGCAATGTTTGGGAGGGTGACCACACTTTCTCCCACAGTTTGCTGCTGGTGCTCCATGGTTTAGGCACATATCCACGCTCATCTGTGACGTCGAACGTCCTTCCGTTTGAGTGGCGTGGGTGTGAAGAGGATTCTCAGGTGAGTTCTAGCCACCTGACCGTGGTTTAAAATTACTAGGCTTTTGGTGAAGAGATAATATTCTAAACCCGTAAACCTTTTGGTATATTCCAGGGCTCATCTCTGTGCATGTATGTAACTTTAAAACTGACAACTATAGAGTTTTCGAAATATTTTATTCTATAGTAAGCAAAAAGGAATTGTAGTTTGACTGATTGGGTTATAAACATTTTTCCATAACAATATAAATGTTTTGAGAAGCTTTTCTAGAGTCTCTTCATAATTTATGTGGAATCTCACATGAGAATAAGGATATGTAGCCTCACCTCATAGAAAAAAAGGAGATTAGATTCATCGCAACTTGAGGGCTATGCAGTTAAGGGCTTTGCTGTACCGTGTACATAGAAGTTTGAAAACTCGCACCTACCAATGGTTTCACAACAATTGTCCTACAATTATAAGTAATAGAGCCAATAATTTCTTTTTAATTCCTCCACAAACTTCGGATTATTGGATATGTCTGTGTCTTATTGTGTGTGTGTGTGCAACATAACGATATATACATTATTAGGGCAACATATATATATATATATATATATATATATATTATTATTATTATTATTATTATTATTATAGGGGAAACATAACCTATAACGATATGTATACTATTAGGATAAAAAACTATATATATATAATGTCATAACTATGGCAAAATATCCTTTTTCAGCGCTTAAGTTGCAATTTTACGGGGAGCAAAGCATAAAGTATATGTGAAGTTTTAAAGTAATTTGAATTGCCGACCCACTATTCTCTGACGAGAAATCAATCACTAACAATTAATGTGGCAATATAGAAACGTGTTACTATAGCTATCTGAAACATGTGATAGAGGCTCATTCATTATTGTCACTGCACATGCAAAAATTCTGGCTATCTTCAATCTGCAGTAACGATTCTTTTCCTATTCGCGAATAAATTTTGCGTACAATCTCATGATAGTTACATAGTTCACCCTTAAATGTATGGAACACTGTATTATTATTATTATTATTATCCAATAATAATTTTATAAACTTATTGTTTGTCAGCTTAAATAAAGAAAACATAAATTTGCATTTTCAGATCTTACAATGGAGGGGGCGAAAAAAATCGAAAAAGAAAAAGTTCTGAGAAATTCATAAATTATTGCAAGAAGATATGTCGTCAGTCACTTATAACAGGTAGTGTAAGTTCATACAAGTATTATAGTCTTTCATAATAATGTTATTTTTTTGAAAAGATTCATGCATAGTCAGCTTAATAAATCAATTTAATAGATTAAATTACTCAACTTTTGGCATTATAAAATTTAATTAACGTGGTTTCCGAAAGAAGTAAGGTGGTGCTTAGGGGCTTTAGGAAAAGTATTATACTGTTATTTATAAATGTGAGTCTCACAGGAAGTGTGGAGAAAATCATCAATAATAGAAAAATTGAAAATGTTAATTACATCTTCACATAAAAATATTGTACATCAAAACTACAGATTCTAGGTGCTGAGTGAACTGTGCTGTTTACTTTTGTGAAGTTGTTTCCTTTTAAAATATTACAGTCATCCTCAGAACCCAGCACTAAACTTCTCTTTTTGGCCACTCCTTTCTTGACGAGCTTGACTGAACACTGCTGCCACACTTGTTCTAAAGTTTTTCGATTTTAATATATTACAGTCTGCCTCAGTACCCGTCACTGAACTTCTTTTTTCGGCCACTCTTTCCTTTGACGTGCTGCACTGAACACTGCTGCAAAGTTGTTCCCTTCTAAGATATTACAGTTATCGTCATTGAATTTCTTTCTATCAACTAGTTTTGCTTTACCGATCTTACTTTCCGTGTCCTAATTTTAGACACTACGACTGATGAAGCGCTTATGATGTTTTGATCACTCTTTCTCAAGCTATACGGCTTACTGCAATTTATCTTCTTTGGAAATCTAAAACGTCGCTCTTTTGAGAAAAATCCAAGACTCACAGAACTTCTATACAGCTAACTTACCTAACCAGAATATAAACATTTCTATTTATGAAAAAAGTGGTAGCTGTTAATGTATTTTAATACTTATGCCTTGCAAAAACTCTTGCACAATACAAATAAATTTAATCAAAATATTGAAAATTTCTACAATTTTAAAAGTATGGGGTATTGCATTACAATTACAGGATTTCCCGTCATTATATCGACGCGAAACACGACAAGGAAAATTTTGAAACTGTCGGTGTTCCTCATCTGCATGTGTGGGTTCCTGTACCAGACAACAGACTTTCTTAGAATGTACTGGTCTTTCGACACCATGGTGGACATACAGGTGTCCTATCCTGATACTTTGCAGCTACCCGCCATCACTGTCTGCAACAAGAATAGGTAAGTAATATTTGTCGATTAGTTCTGTACATGATAAATATAAGAACTCAACTGAATCAAAAAAGAATTCCAACCCTATTCTTAATCCTTAAGTTTCTTCGAATCGTATTATTCCTCCGAATTTAATAGAATTTAATATATAATACTAAAACTGAAACTAAACTGACGACCAATGGTGAAGCTGTTAGCTTTCATGACTCCTAAGCTGTGGGTCCCGAATTCTAATTCCGGTTTGGGCATGGATGTTACTGTCTCTCTGTGCTTCTCTGTCCTTTCTTCTGAGATGATGTATGAATTTGACCTATCCTATAAAAACGGATTTGTGATGGTATGGCGTGGGTAATGCTACTCGCCCGCATGACTTGATTTACAGGTGCCCCCTGGGTAATGACAAATGAGCAGCAGTTTTCAGCCTTGTTGTGGCAAAGGATTAGTCACTTAATGCCCGAGTTATTGAAAAAACAAACCTAAACTAAATTCAGTGGAACGACACCCCATAAGGGGGCCAAGACCTAAGCTGCCCATATCCGTTTTCATGATATAGGGCCCTGGTATAAGAAGTATGTGTCTCGATTAGGTTATCAGCCTAATCGAAATACTCCAGTTATTTGTTACAAAACATGCTTGATATTCAGTTCATCGACCCACAAGAGAGAATAAAGGCTGAATATATTCTACAGTAGAATTGAAAATGGGAACCCATTCATTGAATATATATTAGATTCATTTCCTCAATGGTTAATGTTAATGTTCGACAACTAACCTCAGCAAGATCGAATACATTGCAAATAGCGATCTTTGAAATGTGAGATTATATAAACTAATTTGATCTCAATAACTATTACAATTTTATACATAAGCCACTGCTTTCGTCTCATTGAGTGCATTGTTTGTGCTTTTTACTTTATTATTCAACAGTCAGAGAACGACCTGCAAGCTATGTATGACGCTAATGACTTTTCTTAACACATGTTGCTTTTTCACGGAGCGTCATTAAATGTAAGGGAAAATGAATATTTTGGGCGTCAAAATGGTCAGTTGGATATTTTCCACAATTATTTGTTTTTTCAGCACACATTGTGCATTTATATTTAATATGTATATATCTCGGTATATTTATTTTTGGTACATATTGATATCTTGGTTCATTTATTGTTATTATACATTACTTTCTTAACTATGCTTTATCAAAGGAATGAATGCCAAATTCTAATTTTGACTGTTGAAATTGTCTTCCGAGCCTTAGGGATTACTTTTTTTTATAAAATTGAATGAAGTAGGTGTCATGAACATACAGATGTATCATGTTTCCCATAAATTCTCATATATTGATACCAAAAGAATCACATTTCTTAGTTAATTGTTTTGATATATTACCACTTTCTGCACTCGATGACTAATTTGATACAATAATCAATAAACAATTGTTAAAATTAGCCTGAGTTTGAAGCATCTTCACCAGGAATGGAAGTTAAACACGTGGACTTTTCAAGGGTTGTTTTAGACCTTCGGGCCACGGGAGTAAAATGAGTGGAAATAATGGAAATCGTTTTTAAAAGTTTTCGGAAAAGCATTTAAAAATTTAAGCAGATTTATATGCAAAAATCTTGACGAGTAGTATAATATTTTCATTTTTTTTTCTATTGTTTGCCCACGCTATAGTATTTCCACCTTACAGTTCCACAGTAAATGTGATGGCAACTTATATTGTGGGGGACCATCGTTGTCCCGAAAAAGGATGGGTCTTTGTAATTTAAAAACAGAGCCTAAGCAGAAGATCCTCAGACTTAGCATACTATCCCAAAATTATCATTTTTCATGAAGGACATTGAAGACAGGATATATTTAGCTTATTTTTCAGAAATATTCTAGTTTGAAGTTCAATAATTGATAACTGCTAACCAAAATTTCAATCCCTCATATCGAGAATAAAGGACCATATATTCCACATTTTTAATATATTTGTATAGTGATATCATAATATTAAACACAATTTATTTATGTGCAAGAAATAGATTTCGTGGTTATTACACAAGGTAAAGAAGAAGCTTAGGTAATTCTAAAAGACAAAAAGTTAATTTTTAATATATATATATATATATATATATATATATATATATATATATATATATACATGCATAATGTTGTTGTTCTTTTATGCCTTCTAAGCTGGCAATATAGGGTATGCTACTCCACTTTTCCAACTGAACCGTAATTTGATGTAAAGTCCAGCTTCCTCAGTACATACATAAAATAGTTACCCGTTTATAGGACATACACCCATTTATACAAGGAAAGGACAAAGACAGGAAAAAGAGAAAGTACATCCATACCCATACCGGTATTCGAACCCAGGATCTCCCTATCCGCATTCAGGTACGCTGATCAATAAAAAATGTAGGTGACTTGCGGCATATATTATTATTATTATTATCAATATATGGTACATAGGATAGTTTCATTAGCGTGTAACGAGATAATTTTAAATGCTTACAATTGATAACTGTAAAATGAAAATGGTTTCGATTTTGGTAACGACAGGTTACACATTTCAATTTTAGCACATTTATACACAGTCCATTCACTTTTATCTCGTTTAGCATACAGTCCATTCTCATATGCACTCAATATAATGCTCTTTAATAAAAGACGTAAAGGAAGGCCCAAAAAGAGATGGCAAAATCCCGTGGATTATAATTCGACATCCTAAAAAAGAAACTGGAAATCAATTACTGTCAGAATGGGAAAATCTGCGAAGGAAGGCTCGCCCCACGAAAAGAGTGCCGAGCTAATCCTAATAATGACATACAGTTAATTAGACATGCGATAGTCACATGTTTATAAGATCGGGATCGAATATTTTAAATTAACATCCTACATTTATTTTAACTCTAAATTATGATTTCAATTTACATTCAGACTTATCAGTTCGGTCACTTCACTCAATAAGGACAGATACATTATAAAAATTTCAATGACTTAATGTAATGTAACATAAAAAATGTAAAAAAATTCAATGATTTAAGGTAATGTAATGTAAAAAAGTGAACAAAATTTCAATGACTTAAGGTAATGTAATCCCCTCTGCAGGACCTACTATGATTAGCCCTCACATGCAAAAAATGACCGTTGAGCGACAAACAAAACCCCTGCAGCGCTTTCTGCCGAGTGACATAAAGGTTCAGTTCTAATATTCTTGCATTGTCTGTGAGTACTTCAAACTCTCGACTGATGAAACGTCCCTTTCTGAAATTCTTCTGTTATTTATTCCACAGACTGTTGCGGACAAAGCTGTGCAATTCATCCAGCCTGGATTGTATGTGGAAATACAAGAAGAGGGAAGAGTTTTGCGCCATTTACCCCAAGTACTGCGTCAGCTACTACGAAGACGCAGAAATCGTCATGGCTGCAAGTGACAATTATTTAGAATATATTGTCATAAAACACATTCACTCATGTTACGAGAAAAATCGTAGTGAAACTATGAATTTTCTCGACCATCGTAATGAGCATTTTATTAGCTACGAGAATATTCGTACCATGTACAATTCTCGTATATGGTACGAATATTCTCGTAGATAATAAGATATAATTTTCTTGTATTCATAAAAGAAAATACTCGTAATAAAATCAGTATCTTTGTGCATGTACAAGCATTGGTAGAATAGCAAATATTGATGCATTTATGTACTCGAAGTAAGGCGCGAGTACTCTCTAGCAAAATACTCCAGAGAATAAGCTATAAAATTTGAAGAAATTTCGAAGAATCCAACTTTATCTTAGTCAAATAGAAAAATAGACTTACATTTTCATGAATTGCATTTCAAATACAATAAACTAAACTCTAAAAAAACTTTTATAAAAAACTTCTTGAAATTAAATAACACCAAAAACAAAATTAAGTTTTCATGAAGATTTTGGTTAAAGAATTTGAAATAAATATTTTCTGATTAATAGAGCAATTTATTATATTATGTAGAAGTTAGCATATAATATCTAATTTTTATTTATAACTATAATAAATATTTTATATTCCGGTGAATAATTTTCCATTTGTCATTAAAAGAACAATATATGAATACTGTGTGAAGGATATATAAATATTAAAAATGAATTAAATAAAGTTGTAGCACTTTTGTCGTATTAATGAGAAACATACTTATAAATTTATATGTAGGATTGAAAGCTCATGTAATTTTTTCTGTTTCATTATTCTTCAGGAATTTGAAAATGCGTGTGCAATCAAAAGAACATAAACTGGAAATATTTAAACATGTGATAGTATTTTGATGTTCTTATGGCAACATCATTATCGGCTTTGAATAGAAAAGAGTAATTTTTTATATCTATACAATCACATAATTATTAATTGTAAAATATGCGATTGCAATCATATTTCGATAAAAATTAACATACATTTTGAATATTGAAAAAATTTTGATTCGCGCAAAACGTCTTCAATTTTTTATTATGACCGACGTATACAAAGGTGTATACAAGTATAAGCATATAGTTATAAGTTTATAATTATTAAATGCGTGCTATATTGCCTAACTGTATTCATTTGTCCACAGGAAGTGCCGATAACCTTATATGAAAAATTAAATCGAACTTTCGAGTACCTAAAAGAGTATGGACACAGCTTACAAGATCTTGTCTACAGTTGCACTTTGCAAACGAACCGCATGACACAATGCAAGTAATTTGGATTTTAAAAATTTTTTATGCACTTTAAAAGTTTGCTCTGGTTTTTAACTGAGCATTCAAAATTACATCTGGCAACAGAAGACTTTTGGGAAATAAGTTTAGAATCTGGTAACAGAACACTCGAATGTTCTAGTTCATGCTTTAAAACCTTTTGTGTGGGATTTTAATTTATTTATTTTGAAAAATATTAAAATGAAATTTATGCTAATTATAAAAAGAAATTTAATGCAAAACATAAAAAAATGAAAAACTTTTTATCTAGGAAATAATTTTGCAATTCTTCGTATTTCTCCTTGCGGCCAACCTTAAATTATTTGTGCATGTTTCGATAAATTCTTTTATGCATTCTGAGAATGAATCTTGGTCTTCAGTTAATAATTACCATATTAGAAGTAGATGTTAATAGTGATTTGCGGATGAGTAACTTAAATAACCAATAAATGAAAGTATATATTTAGGAATCACACTTGTAAAATTTACATAAGTTTGTTCTATAACCATTTTCATTCATAAATAAAATTAAATCCATTGAATTTTAATTAAAAACAAAACCATAAAGAATATCACTTATTACGTATATCACGGTCGGTTACTCTATTAGTATATATTAATCACATTAATATATTAACTATCACTCTAAGCCACTTCTTAGAAAATGAGATCAAAGTAGGCTCGAATCTACAGTTGAAAGTGAATTCCAAATATCCACATTCGTTTGCATTAGTCAATTTATTCACCCAAGAGCAAATTAAATGGTGATCTCTTGTTTAAAATGAATACCAATCTACTATAAACTTCTAAGCTCAAGGTGGGATTCGAACCCACTAAATGTTGAACCAAGGGCAAGAGCGATAATCATTCGGGTACGAGTTGGTCTGTACACACCTAAGAGGGTTAATTGAATTCATGAATTTTAAGGTGAAAGATGAGATCATAAAACGTACCTAATCACTTGACAGGGTAAGTTGTATTTGCCCTCGTAAGCAGAAACTGGCCGTAAAGTGATAAATTAAATTTCGGTATGTTTGTTGTTCAATTGCAACTTCTAAATCACCGATTGTTTGATTCATTAACTATACAAAAAAAATTCAGGAATGATCAGATTTTTTGCGACTGACATGGACGCTGATAGGTTGTAATCAAAGTCATGGATTATCCGTATCCACATAAATGTAAAATGAATCTATAATTATAGTCAAAAAATTTATCCAAAAAACTTAGGGAGTTATCAATTAAACTAAAGAACCGGCAGCCATAACAAGGAAGGACTGACTATCGAGGTTAGGTTATGTTCCTGCACAAATTTTTCTGTCAAAAAAACTAAACATAGTCAATCAGCTCTTTGTTCAAAGCGATTAAGTCAAAATCCATGGATTGAAATTTCATACCTAAAATGCATTAGTGCCATCACATACTCATGGGAGTCATGTGAAATAAATTATCGTTTTGATAATGTAAGCCAATCAGATATGTTTACGTATATATATTCCCCAATAATGGATTCAATCAATTGTTTAGATTTTAATTTATAATCTATAATTTAAATCTGTGTCTCAATAATTCGAATCAAAGAAATCAGGATCAGAGAATATTTTTATTCGAATTGTTAAGTGAGATTTTGGAAACTTATTTTTTCTCTGACTATTTTTATTATTTCTCGTAATTATATTTTTTAGTTTCTAATTATTTTTATTATCTAAACCAAAAATATGGGCTCAAATGCCATATAATCCAGGATATCAAATTCTGAGTTTTTTTTGGCGATTAAGAAATGTTGCCAAGAGAACGCATTGTGACGTGCGCGATGACGTATATACTAGGGTTGCCAAAATAATATTTTCAGCATAACTTTTATAGGCCTCTATTTATGACGTAATAAAAAGTAGGTTGTCAGATACATAAGAAAATTTGCCAAAAAGTTCATCAAACTCATTTTTTGTCATCCTGGATTATACGGCATCTATGACAAAATATGTATTATTTCTTTTTTCATACACAATTTAATACTTTGCTGAGGGTTTTTTATACAACATATGAATATTATACATACAGAATTATTTTAGAGAGTAAATATATTTATGAACATTAATATATGTAGTATTCATTTTTCGTTTATAATTTATTTCTCCACATGAAATACATTTTTGCTCAAGTGGGTCACAATTCATTGGTTGATACCAAAATGATATTTGGCACAGGTGCTGTCTGTATAATTCATGATTCCAAATTCTAAGATTGGCGATTTTTTGACGGATTTTCTTATGTATCTGGTAACGTCGTTTTTATTACGTCATACATATGGAGACCTATTGTAATTATGCAGAAAATTCTATTTTAGTAACCCTAGTATTTACGTCATCCCGCACGTTATGATACGTCATCTTTGCAACATTTTTTCATCGCCAAAAAATTCAGAGTTTGGAATCATATATGGTACCTGTGCCAGATATTTTACACAATTCAATCTCATGAGACGTTTGAGTAGATGGAGCCTTTTTCCAGGAATTAAAAGAAGAAAAGATGCCTCTCTTTGTGTAAAACGCTTTACGTTTTTTTCGCAACGATGAGGATGTGATAATGGAGAAATAAAGAATATAGTTGAATTCTAAATAAATATATACTTTATTAACCATTCTCTCAGACACCCACTGATTACAATTACCTCAGCTTGAAGCTTTACAAAGGTTAAAAACCTAAATAAGTTCTGTGATACAAAAACTATGCACAGGAACTTTTAGAGCTGATAATTCATGCATACAACTGATACCTTGCTTCACCTTCAACTGACTTACTACTTGGTTGTGCCCAATATTGAAGAACGGCTATAATTCTTCGAAATTTCCAGAACATTTCTGTATTAAATCTATGGGTTGCTTGGTATTGGAGTTATCAACTTGAAACTTCAAAACTATGGACTTTTGTTTTGTCGCCGAAAAATGTAGTTAAGTTACTTAAATTATAGCCAAATTACAGACCAAATGTCGCCAAGATATGTTAGATGTTAAAGGCTTATTTCTCTGAAATCCTTTATATTCATAGAAAAAGCTTTATTTAGATCATGACTTCATATATTTAATTATAATAGCACATTAAAACAAGTAATTATATAAAAATACGAAATATTCAGATAAATATTTATGCTATTTACATTTATTTCTAACAATATCATACAACGTTGGGAATCTTTTTATATTAGATTGGGGAATAAGTTTGTAGTGTTTTTACCAAAGAGACTTTTATTTAAACAATAATTATATCAATAAATTAATCAATTACATTTTCGCCGTTGCCGTTTACTAGCTCTCTTCCTCGACCAATTTGTTGATGCCATTTCGCCTAAAATCATCCTATGACCATTTTATGGTCCTATGACCATTTTATGAACATTTCGCCTAAAATCATCTGCTCTGGTATCAAAGAAGTTGTTAAGCTAGTTTTTAAGGACCTCTTTGTTATAAATGGTGACGCTCATCGTATGGTTTAACAAGGAGCGAAAAAGATGGTAAATCAGTCGGTGCCAGCTCTGAAGAATACGGCGGATACTGAAGGACCTCCTATTCGAGCTCTTGTAGTGCGGCTTTTACGACTTGTACAACTTGGGGCCTGGCGTTGTCGTAAAGGAGTATGGTTTGACCATGTCGATCAGGTCTTTTTAGTCGAATATCCTCATTCAATTGGTGTAGCTGGGCAATGTAAAGCTCCTTGTTGACTGTAGCATTCATTCCGATCATTTCCCAGTGTACCAAGAAGTCCTTAAAAACTGGCTCAACAACTTCTTTCACACCAGACCTGGCGATTTTTGGCGGAATGGCATCAACATATGGGTCGAGAGGTGGGAAGAGGCTGTAAACAGCAACGGCGAATATATATATATATATATATATATATATAATTGATTAATTTATTGATATAATTATTGTTTTTAGTTTAAAAAATTCTTTGGTAAAAATGCTACTAACCTATTACCCAACCTAATAATGTTGATCAGGTTGTTACATCAGGTTGTTTCTTTGTGATAATTTTTTGATTTAGGAATTACGTCCCAGTTCCAGTCACCGATAACTCTGGTGATCCAAACTATTGCTATGCAGTTGAGTCACTGTGGCTGAAACCTGACGCGGAGCCCCAGATCATACCAGTTACAGCAAGTGAGTACTTATTCTTTGATAATACTTTTCTTTTTAATAAATTATATTGTCCAGTTACATATGCTAGTGATCTTCATTAACGCGAGTGATCATATCACTCGCGTTAATGAAGATATCTAAAATCGTTAAGAAGATGCTTTCTTCTGAACATTTGGATCTTTTTCTTCATCTGTTCGAAAACGTCGCTATGTCATAATACGAAAATCATCGAGAAAAAAGATAGTATAGTCAGAGAAAACAAAAAAATATATTTATTGAACAAATACAACTCGGTCATGCATTATTTCTGCTGTTGTCCTAATGACCGCTTAAATTTAAATATTTGTTATTTGTGGTGCCGAACATCAGAACTCTCTCGTGCTTTGATCTTTTGGCGCCAGTGGATGGAGCCAATAGACATTGCATTGCTTATCAAGAGGAATTATGGTTGTGATTAATATTTTTAACAGACCTTTAAAAGATCAGAGATCTCCTCTGAAGAAAACTGCTGCAAGTCACACAAAGCCAAGAGCAGGCTGAAAGAATTGAACTTCTTCGTAAATTTTGCCACGTCTGACATTGCTGCTTCATATCAAAATTACTGGATGCATTATAAGTTATGAATCTTTCGAGAATGCTGCGTCTAATGAATACAGTTGGCTAATCCATGCTCTTAAAGTGGCCTTCACGTGATGTCAAAATATATAATTTCCCTGGTATAATAATTGCATATGAAATCTTTAACAGTCCATAAAATTCCATAAGTTCAATTGTCTTTGCGTTTTTTTTTTCAGAATACCACCTGATTTTGACCATGCACCCGGAGGAGTACTTAAGGCACAGTGATTTGGTTCAGGTACATGTCGCTGTGCACGACCCCTTCAGCATCGTCAACTCTATAAAGGAAGGATTGACGCTGGTGGTCGGCAAGGCATATAATATCTACGTAACAGAAGTAAGCAGGAATGTTTGCTTTTTCAATCATATCTCAAACAAGCATGGCAATTTTCATTTTTAAATTTCAATGCATACTTGATAATGGCATACAGCATTAGAATTTTGTACAGGTGATATCAACTACAGCACTTTTGCATCAAATAATCCAATGAATTAAATAATCATACTTCTCTGTAAATTATTGGACGCAGAATAAATGATTTGACACATTGGAACATCCGACAGCCTTTGTAACAATATGTTAATAACAACAAAGTATTTTCTTTAAGTGGGGATTTCTCGCAAGTAGTGGGCGTATTCATAAAAGAGAAAAATACACAGAAGTTTAAAAAAATCTGCAGCATCCAACCCGACAGAATGTAGGAGCACATCTATTTTCTAATGTTCAGCAGTGGTTGGGAACAACCTGCAATCTTCTATTCCGAAGATAGCAGGCAGTCCTACCAGAAGACCAGATTAATAGATAGTAGAATAGTATTACAATTATGAACATGGAAGAACATTTCACCTGCGGTCAGCTGTCAATGGTCATGAGGCCCGCGAAAGACTGGTAGAAAAATGCCAAAAATCAGAGTAATCGAACATATAGATAAAAACATTTATGCTTAGTAATACACACACACACATATATATATATATATATATTTAAAATTTTTTTAATATAAATTTAAAATTTTTTTAATATATATATATATATATTAAAAAAATTTTAAATTCTACTCTCTTCATTTATATAGCATATTATGGAAAGGAGAATGCCAGCTCAGAAATCGGCAGTGTCACCTTGTTTTAAAAACTAATGATTAAATATCAAACAAAAAGTATCATTCCTCTGATAGGGTGCAATGTTGAATGAAATGTTATCTTTATTAAAAATACAAAACCAAAAAGATATCGTATTCTAATAAAATAGCGTTAACTGCTATATTTAGACAAACCACATAATGAAGAACATCTTTCATTGGTCGATTGACAAATAGAATTTTAAAATATTTTTAATTTGATTTATAAGAAATTAACTATTTCTTTATAAATTTATCTTCAAAACTAATAAAAAAATTTTTGATGTACTTTAGACTAAAAACTACAGACTTTCCTACCCTTACCGGACCAACTGCACAGATTATATAAAGTTGTGGAGAGAAAATGGTGGCCAAGGACCCTTATCTGGAAAAGTAAACATTTTTCTACTATTTTTCTTGTTATTGCTCACTAAAAAAATATACCAAAGTTTTATATTTCTTTCCTTTTAATAGCAGCAGATTTTAATGGTCTTTTTTAAAAAGTTGAAAATCAAAATTATAAATTCTATGATATAATCGTATGATATGTAGTCCACCTTTTTGCTTTAATGCCAAAATTATGATTCAATGTCATTAAAAATCTATAAATATAGTATTTATACAACGCATTTTTATTAATATCGAAGGATTTCGAAAACAACATTACCTTAAAAAAATGTGCATACAAAAATTCATAAACTCAATCTGCAGTTTATTTCTGAATTATGATCAACAGTCTTCAAAGCAAAAAAAACACACACACAAAATATAATACAGCTTGGCAAAGTTTTTTGAGAGCCAGAAAAAGTCGCCTTAGGTAATTAAGTTTGTCGTTTTGTACGGATTTATTGTTGTAAGTACTTTTTTGTGCTTCGTAAACGATGTTGGAATTGTGATCACATTACGGTGAACAGTTTGTAAAGCTGAAAAATCACACACCAAACTGAAAACGCTGCCAAAATTCCCCAAAAACATTGAAATCTTAATTGTAAAGCTTAAAAAATTTATACTTAAGATTTATTCTTAGATTATTAAGGGATTCTAAAGATAATAAGATTTATACTTAAAAACACACAATTTTTCATTTTATCTTGATGAAAAGTCAGGCAAAGATGTGATTTATTTTTTCCTGTTTAAAAACTACATTTTCCAATTTTTTTCTCTGTACAAAAACACTTTATTGTATTTCCCTTAAAAAGTACTTTAATAACGTAGTCATTTAGCTGGTTGTTTGCAGATGGTCTTTTGCACTACATCATTTTCTACTTGTTCGGTGTCTGAAAGTTCTTTTTTCATTCTTATATCCACTTTATTCTCAATAGTTTTATCCTTCGATATTTCATCCGTGCAAGTACTTGTAGGTTTACATTAAAGAAATCCTTAATAGAAATTTCAGGCAGCATAGGGGATTCTTCGTCGGAACTCTTGCACACATGGGATTCATCTTCGCTCAAGTCAATTAATTTTGCTTTCTTCAGTTTCTTTAATAAAGCCAACATATTGAAATGCTCTCGATATTGACATTCCTTCAATATCATCCCAAGCATTAATTGAGAGATGCATTGCTCCTAGAAGATTAATTTCATAAGGCTGCTACAGCCTTAGGGCAGCGACTGGTTGCTTAAGGCGTCGTTCTCATTATCAGAAGATAGTGGGTTCAAATTTCAGCTTAACCAAAGATCCATCGTGTTCACTAATGGCGGCTGGGTCACATTAAAACTGTGTGTTGTCGTAGTGTCCTCCACTTGAAATGATACCTCTGGGGTGGCAGGCCAAGTATTGGGGGTCTTCTGCTGGTTCCCTGCTTCAAAATCACAAAGACTCCACCCGACTACTTCTATCGAACTAGTTGAACTCAACTTAGGGCTAGGTACAGGGAAGCATGCTGGTGCAACAACAATAACCCCAAGCCCAGAATCGCTCTCTGCCTTACGGTATTCCCACTTGAAGCTACTGATTATGCTCTGATTCATGGGATGGCTGTTAGACAGAAGTTACATGACGCGGAAGAAACTCCTCGCGAATCTCTTTAAGATCCGGCACCTCAACATGAGCAGTGCAGTTACTCACAACTAGAAGAACTTCGTGATTCTCAAATAAAAACCATAGATCTATGCCTCTCAGACAATTTTCATAAATGCTTCCAGTTATCCAAACTTTAATGTCAGCGTGATATGATGCTGGTAGTTTTTGAACATTTTTGAAACATCTAGGTTTTAAGAATTTCCTGTGAAAAAACAGAAGCAGTTTTTCTTTTCAATTCATATGGGAACTGAGAACAATTGTGTAATTCTTTTCTTCACTTTTTTACCAACAATATATTTATTGTCTTTAAAACTTATTGTTCTTTTGGGAGAGAAATTAAAAGAGAAACCTGTGTCATCCACGTTGAAAACGTCCGTTTGATCACAGCTGTAAAGTAGTGATTTTCAAGTTCCTTCTTTCCATTCAATTTCCAAAACTTCATTCACAGTTCCACAATCTTTCACCATAACTCACACATTTTCCCACAGTTCTTTCACCATAACTCACACATTTTCCCCCAATTCTTTCACCATAACTCACACATTTTCCCACAATTCTTTCACCATAACTCACACATTTTCCCACAATTCTTTCACCATAACTCACACATTTTCCCCCAATTCTTTCACCATAACTCACACATTTTCCCACAATTCTTTCACCATAACTCACACATTTTCCCACAATTCTTTCACCATAACTCACACATTTTCCCACAATTCTTTCACCATAACTCACACATTTTCCCACAATTCTTTCACCATAACTCACACATTTTCCCACAATTCTTTCACCATAACTCACACATTTTCCCAAAATTTCTTTCACCATAACTCACACATTCTTCTACAATTCTTTCAATTCACCCCACAATTTTTTAAAGGTCAAGCCATGTCTGTCTTTAAAATATTTGGATCCAACCACCTGTTTTAAAATTTTTTATGTTCACTTACATAGCAAAGCATTTTGACTTCCTTTTAGTGACAATACCGTTAACAAGAATGTTTATTCTTTTTATTTTTCTGAGCCGAGCAAGCAAAAATTGCTCCAGCTTCAGATGCTTTGCTTCTCTAAAGTATTTTCCGGAGTGAACACTTTCGCTGGAACAATTTCCTTTTTTAATGATTTTTTTATAAATTGTTGTGAGTTTGTTCTTTGGAATTTCATATTTTTGGGTGATTTTTACCTGTAATATTTTTTGTCTATCTTCTTTTAGAATTTTCTTTTTTTACTTTGGATGAGAAATACACACGTTTCTTCCACTGCGACAACGGAGCCGGTTTAATCACCCTCTCAGCAAACAAAACCTCGTGAACTTCAAATGAAGCGAAAGCAACGGCAGAATAGAACTCAAACTTCTCAAGAACCTTTCTATGTTCTCACGTCTGAAGAAATGAGCAGAATTTTCCACCTCTTGTTTTCTTACGCACGAGAAGAATGGAAGTCAAATTCGACATCGCAGCTCTTTCCCATCAAATATTTATTTACACAGTGTCTGAAATGCCTAAACATGTCGTTTTATTGTCAAATAATGAATCAGGTTCTCAGGTGTTATTTAAAAGAATAAATCAAACATAAAAAAGTAAAAAATTAAACCTTCATTGCAGATATAAACTAATCATAACGTGGATATTTTGTCTCTTTTACATTTTGCTTTTTCTTCTGTTTTATAATGTGTTCACTTTTAGAAGCAATATCGCTAAAGATTTGAAAACTAATTATTTAGAACAACACGTAATTTTCATGACCGTGAAAATATTTACAAACATAAGCTGGTAAAAATCATCAACGGATCTTTTCGCATCGTCGACGACACTCACATTCGATGGTGAATTTTACCCTGTTTGCTGCAGCTCGAAGAATGCGATTGGAAGGAAGGCAGCAAATTCGCGGACAAGCCCGATTCACGACGCCGTCTCAATACGATGTGATGTGGATGAAACGTTATCTGATATGATCATTGATATATTTTAACCGATGAGAATTGTAATCGAGTGGCGCAATTGTGATTTCAACTGGAATGAAAGAAACAACCATTTTATGGTTTAATAAAAAAAAAAAGCATGTAATAGAGAAAGCTACATTTTCTTATTAAATCATAAAGTGCCTGGATAAAATCCCAAGAAAGACATTTTTAATTCGCAAATAGGAGTTAAAATTACCATTGTCTATGATGTCAGGGTGAACAGAAGCCATCAGTTCATAAAAATGTGTTCGCAAATAACAAGTTCATAAACAACAAACATCTACTGTAGAAGCGGTTGTCAAAATGATACATTTTCTTACGATTAAGATTAAATCAATGCATTTCGATGCATTTATTTAACCTTAATCTTAAGAAAATTTATTTTTCTTCGGAAAAATAAACCACTATAATTAGGAATTAAAATAAATATAATCATATAACCTAAAATTTCTTAGAAACGTCACTGAAGTCTGTATGATATCTGACAATAATAATAAATTATTATTTAATATCCATATATATAATTGAAATATAGGATTATAATTTTTCTCTTTTACCTCCTTCCCCCCCAAGACCTGTCAAGAAAAATGCAGAATGGAGTCCATGCTTGAAAAAATAGGGTGCGTGCCTCAATCCATTTCCTATCCGAACACGCATCCCCTATGCCCTAACAAGGGTGAGTACCAAACGATACAAAATTTGAGCACATGAATATAATATAAAGACTATGATACACCCCACTTAGCTCAGACAAGTGACCACCAAATTGAATCTATTCGTATCTAACCTAACTGATTTAAATACCTTTCGGATGAACTATACGTTGGTATTGATCATATTATCAAACAATAATGCGATAATATTATCGCTAGTGCCAATGTGATAATATTATCTGATTATTATGTTATCAGACGATAATATGTTAATGGTATCAAACGAAAATGCAATATTATCAAATAATAATACGATAATAAATGATAATGTTATAAAATGATAATATAGTGATGTTTTCAAACAGAAAACGATTAGATTGTCAAACGATGATAGGGTGATATTATCAAATGATTATACAATAATGTTAACGAATGATAATGAATTAATATCATCTAACGATGATGGATAATATTATCAGGAAATAATACGGTAATATACGATGATTAGATAATGTTATCAAACGATAATAAAATATTATCAAACGGCATTGTATATTAAGAACCGCCAATAAAATACGTATATTAGCAAATAATAATTTATTAAGCAGTTACCAGATTATATTATGAGAGGACTTTATAGACTAGTGTTTTTTTGCTAACGATAATATTAATGTTAACACCATAATATTACCCCAAATAATAATATAGATCACGAAAAAATAATATATTATAGGTAGTCTAATTTAAAAAAAAACTGAATTATATTAATGTGTGTGAGAGAGAGAGAGAGAGAAAGATAATATTACAAAAATGGTCTCCATTCAGATCAGTGGTAAGAAGCAAAATTTTTTTCATTGAACAATTTCCAAATTTAACGTATGACAATGGATTTGGAAATTTTCCATTTTATCTGATTGTTTCGATTATTTCTTAATCACAAACGCGCTACGCGCTGTAATTAAAATTTTTAAATGATAATGTATATATATGTATGAAATTAAACATAAAGGTCTGCATACAGGCTAAATTTTGTATAAAAAAAACTTTAATGAGATTAAAATACATTTTTTAAAGTTTTTTCTACTAGCTACAATTGTAAACTTAAATAAAAAGTAAATAACATAAGTGTAATACTTCTTTTACATTTTCACAAAAATGTATTTTGTCAACAAAACTCAGAAATTCCCTGCAATAACGTGTGCGTACATTTTCGAAAAATGCAAAATATAAGTTTTTTGCATTACTTAAATACTTTGTAGCATATTTTTTATTCCTCAAAACAACTGGCATGTCTGGGCATTAACTGCACTAGTTTTTCAATGTCATTGGACGTAAATTTTGCCCATTCTTCCTGCAATTTATTAATTAGCTCATTTCGCGACGTATTATTGTGTTTTCGAATTCGTTTCTCTAATTTTGCCCACAAATGTTCGAATGGATTGAGGTCTGGTTACTGTGGAGGAATACGCAACTGTCTTGGAGTGTGATAGAGGAGATATTCCTTCACAATTTTAGCTGGATATTTCGAGTCGTTGTCTTGCTGGAAAATAAGGTATTAGAAAGGTTTAAATTTCAGACACTGTCTCGTAGATTTTTCTTTAGAATATTCAGATAAGCGTACTTATCCATGACTTTATCAATAATGTGAAGATTTCCAACTCCTTTCGACGACATACACTCCCATACCATCACACCTCTAGCTCGATGTTTGACAGTTGGATTTGAATTTCTCAGATTCAGTTCGGTTCCTGGTTTTTTCCATACAATAGAATGGCCATTAACTTTAAATATTTTAAATTTACTTTCGTCTGACCAAATTACATTGTTCCAGAAGTCGTGCAAAGAGTTTAAATATATTTTGGCGAAAGCATTTCTGTCCTTTCTATTTGTCTCGGAAATGTATGGCTTAGACCTAGGTTTGAGTCCATGATAATCGGCCTTTCGCAGCACTTTCGTAGTTTCAAGTGAAATTTCCTTATTGCTAGTTAAAAAAATGTCTCTTGCAATGCTTGCAGCAGAAAATTCAGGATTTTGTTTAATTTATAAAATAATTTTCTTTCCTCTCTCTGCGTTCGGTCTCCCACCTCTTGGTTTTACAGAAAGACTAGCAACATCAAGAGAGTTTTGAATAAGTCCTTATACACTAGAAAATGGTTCTACCAATATCACGAAGAGTTTTACCTTCATCTCTCAATTTTATAATTAATTTACTCTTAACTAAAGGAATTTTTTTATTGGTTGTCATTTTCATCAAAAAAAAAAAATAGAATAACAACTTCCAATCAAAGTGAAATTAACTTCGGAAGTCAAAAAACTTGAAAGTAGAACCTCTTTTGCTCTCAAGTTTGAAGTTTAAAAGTTAGATTTAAAAAAATCCCCCGCCTCCATTGCGTTGTACGCAAATTTTATTGGATTTGATTTCTGGCCAATTATTTTTTAAAAATTAGTGTGCGTAAGTTATTAAATATGAAAATATTACAATTAAATAATTTCAAAGTCTCTTATTGAAACTAAATATTTAAAAATAAAACTTTAAGAAACTACACTTTTCGCAATTTAAATTTGGATTTTATTTTATTTTTTCTTCATGTACGCAGACTTTACTGACTAACTGTGCGTGTGTATATATATATATATATATATATATATATATAGTTCCGTAGATTATAAATTATAAATATGTTCGTAAGAGAAAAACACAAAACTCAAATTTCTATTGTAAATATTGTTGCCTATCATTTTAATGCGACAGTTTTAATTTGACATATATTACCATATTTTATTGTCAGTCATTATGAATATTATTTGTTTAGTGAAATAGTTGTTTTTATTTTACAATATCATATTTTCATCATCATATGCATCGAAATTTTTCAATTAGAATTTCAATTTTATTTATTGAATTATATCTTTGGCAGATGTTTTCCCTTCGGAAGAAGTGCTGGAGAAGTGTTCGAGGGAGTGTGCAGAGGCCTGCGAGTAAATACGTAGAACTCCTCGTATTTGCTTATTCATATTTACAATAATAAAGTGAAACGTTTTGCTTGTTTAGACTTCTTTCCATTGTTTCCGATAAGCATAATAATGATGCTTGTGCAAACATTTAATATTTACACTTTTGGAAAAAAAATTCAATAGTTATACTTTTTTGAAAAGTAAAAACTCATAATTATAAATTACATTTTAGATTTTAAGTTAATGAACCGAAATATTTAAAAGGAATGTTTTACAATAAAAACTGAATTATATTACCTAACATATAAAGAAGCGTGCAAATTATTTTATTATAAGCTTTACTCTTTTTCTGTTTCTAAAGATATCTGCTGTAATTTATTTCAAACATACAATAATTTTAAATGTATTTTTATTTATTAAATTAATGAAATATGAATTAAGAGTTTTACTATAATAATATTAATTCAGTGACACGACAGCCCAAATGGGGGATAAGGCCTACAATGCTCATATCTGTTTTTATGTGTTGTAAGACTATATATTTTAATATCGGTATAATTGTATATAATATACAATATAATAAAATAATAAATAAAAAATAAAAACATGAAAAATAATAACTTGATAACATAATCATTTGATGATAATTGAAGTACCTAAAGACATTTTGGAACTTATGTATGAACACAGAAAGAAATCATAATAACTAAATTACAGAATCCTAATACGGTGGTAATTCATGTTGAAATTTATACATATAAACTAATTTCTGTGGCAAGGCAGCCCTCATGGGGTTCAAGGCCTACAGAGCCCATATCTGTTTTCATAACCGGGGACCCTGGGAGGTGAAGCATATTATCCAAGCTAGGTGGTCAACCTACCTCGAAACTCCCAATGTCTCAAGTATGCTTGGTACTCACTTTTATCGACTCACTGAAGAGATGAAGTCTGAGTCAACATTTTCCAGCCCGCGAGGATCAAACCTCTATCATGTGCCTTGGGAGCTCGAAGTGTTGCTATTGTGCCACTGCGCAAGGGCATAAACATGCAAATTTCTGTTAAATAATTAAAAAAAATTGTAATTTCAAGCTACATTGTATGTGATTTCTGTATTTTTATAAGGATTTAGTGCTATAACTGCACTTAATATATTATTTTAATTTTGAAATCACAATCAATCTCACACACAAATTTTATAATACTTTTATTGATTTAATCAGGTGTAATTGAATGTGTTAATTCTTATATTAATGAAATTTTACATTGGATTTTATTTTTAGATCTTAATTGCTATTTTTTCAGGGATTCAAGATATGAACTGAGTGTTGAAGTTTCAGAAGATTTAACCGTAAATGTAGGTTCGAAAAAATAATTTTGTAGATACTCAATGTTACAATTACTGTCGGAATAGGGGGGAAATAATTTGATTTTCGATTACGTTTAACACTGCAGCTACAGAAAGTCCACGTATTTCAGTTATATTTTTCATTACATTTATATATACATTTATACATTTATATATATATATATATATATATATATATATATATATATATATATATATATATATATATATTTATATACATATATATATATAATCTTTCTCATAAATAGTTTGCATATTTTCGTATTGAACTACTTAAAAATTCAGATTTTTTTTCAAATTTTAGTTATAGAATTGCTATTAACTTTTCAAAGTTATTTTAATAAAATTTTACCGGTTACAGAACCAGTGGGGAGAAGCATGATGCAATAGTTCAGGAGTCTCACCACGGTGTCTTCCGATTCGAATCCAACCCACATAGTGTTAGAGGACAATATTTTAACAAGGAAGGATTTTTATAAGTCACAAGAGAAATTTAATACTTTGGAGGCACCCATGCAAAATTCATATATGTGGGTGCTTGTGAGTTTTCCAGGTTTCCTCCTTTGCCACACGTGAATACTGTTCATTACCTATGAAATATCCATTCAGGAAGCTATAATACGATGGATGATAAATTGCCTTACAACAACATTAGGCCGCTAAGCAATCTAAAAAGTAATAGCTATAAATTATTGTTAAGTATCCAACGCAAATAGTTTTTGGGAGAGCAATATATATATATATATATTGCTCTCCCAAAAACTATTTGCGTGCATATATATATATATATATATATATATATATATATATATATATATATAACTCAATCTCTCCTTATTGGTTTCAAGCCTAAGATTCTCCGTTTTGAGAAGTGGAATTCAATCACTGAGCAACAGTGAGTCCAGCCGATTTTTGTATTCATATTTGTTAAAGTGATTTTTTGACAAGCCCCTGTAGATAGCCTCATGGCCAAAGCTTGTTGTGAGGTGTTTCAACCAGAAGGCATTAATAAACAATTGCTTTTTAATGCCCCTTGGTTGAATTTTTTATTGATAATAAGACATGTTGCAAGGGAGGAATGGCAATGAACTTCGAAGTATCCTCCCAGACACATATTAAAAGCAGAAACGTAATGTTTCCTGTTATTCAACTGAAATTTGACTACCAATTTGCAGTTCAACCGTTGATGGGTTTGTTTCTCAACTTGGATATAAATGTCAGTACCATCCTTTAAGCCGTAGATCAATTTTAAATTAGCCCTCACGTTTAAAAACGCGACCGTTGGAAGATAAACACTCAAATCAACTTGTTATTCATAAGAATCTGTGATCGAACCCAAATTCCTTCACTGCGTTTCCTGCTTGATACCTTTTATTTGGTGGTGTCTTTTTTTAATGAATTTGGGATATCCTGATTAAGGAAATGCAAAACAAGTCCCATTTATCTATAAAGATATCCTCTTGAAAAATTGATCTTTTTGCTGAAGGAACAATACTCTTGCGGCTTTTTTAGTTAAATACTTCTTAAGATTAATATGTTTGTAGTGGTCTGAAATACACTTTCACTCATAGTTCCTTGTTGAATCAGTCCTTGTGTTCAACAGGTGACCATGCGAAGACAAACCTCAAGTACAGCTCCCATTATTTTGTCTGTGCATATCGGTGGCCACCTAAACAAAACACGTTCCATTTCCGAAAGGAGCAGTCACGTCGAAACCACCAACTCTTTTGTATGAGAATAAAGG